>JAWNNQ010001299.1:0-411792 GCA_035044765.1 Leucophenga montana
GTTATGTTTGTTCCTTCGTTCAGTTACGTCTATTGCTTCGCAATTCCAGCTGCTGGAATCGGCTGGATGCAAAAACATAATGTTTTTAAGATGTTATAACACTTAAACAAGAAAGAACCTTAACTTTGGTAGAAGCGAGGCTTCAATACTCTTCACACACATTAAAAATTATTACACAAATTACTGCCAAGACCATTGTGTTTATGAGGACTATCTCCAAAAGTAGTAGAGACACGTATATTAATACAATATGTGATGCTCGGTCCATAAGAAACCTCCATATAGAATTGCAAGTTGATATTGACTGTATTGAAAAAGAATTCGAATATCGCAACAAAAACACAGTAATGTTACAAAATGATGGGCAATTCTATTTTCGCTCCGATATGGGGTATTTTCAGCGACAAGACCATGTCAGAATTAACATATGTTAAAACTAGTTTGGAATTACAAGCGTAAGTAAGTAAGTAAGTAAGATTAATTGTGTTCGTTCTTCATCATCGATCTTGCTGATCGGTGGTAATGGTTTTCTACTTTCTTTCTATGGGTTTCTTCCGGCCTTATTCCCTCAATCTTTGAAATATTGTTTTAAAAGTTGGTATGGAGACTTTTTATGGAAGAAGAACCAACATAAAAAATTTATTTAGAAGGTATATCTTCCATATAAAAACAGTTTGTTTATATATTCTTATATCGGACACGTTTGAATTAAAGCAATTGTTTTTAATATAATAATTGCTTTTAAATTGGAATTAACTAGAGTTCTCCCAGTAGTCGAGATTCCACCTTTTGTGTTTAAACAACGCAATCGTCACGGAAAATTCATTCACCTCTAAATCAACGCTGTCTTGCCATAGTCCCATGGGACGAACACCTTCATACGAACGAACGCATTATTTTTAAGTTCAAGTTATGATTTTCTTTGCAGCGTGCATTAATTTCGCGTGAGTGGTGGTGGCCATGCACACTAAAAGGAGTATCCAAATTCAAACTAATATCCTATTTTCGTTTAATCATATAAAACTATATGCGATAACACTCTGTAATTGTTCATTTGAATAAATATGTTTAGCACATTCGATGAAATCGGAGTACGCCAAACACATTGAAGGAGTTCGTCTCAATCAGAGATACTAATATTGGAACATTAATCAAAATTTACTTTTCTATCTATTTATCTCTTGCGAAAAAGAAGATTGAGAAACAGTTACGTCTCATGTGCCTATCGGTGAACGAGAACAAGTATAAGTTCTTGGTGTCCACTCGCAGACCATCGCATATTGGACGGTCTGTGAGGATGGAGACAACAACGCCAGCCGCTGCTACTTAGGGCTCAGTAAGCAAATTAGAATTAGAGCCCTCTCTGGAAGTATGAAGATAAAAACCTTTAAGACACTGATAATCCCGGTCCTGCTGTGTGATGCATATGCATGGACCCTGACATCAACGGATACAGCGTCTTTAGGAGTGTTGAAGTGGGAAGTATTCTTCGTAGGATTTTTAGTCCCCTTAGAGTTGGCGTCGTCTTCAGTACCCGTTTTAACCACGAGCTGTATGAGCTGTATCATGAGTTTAACATAGTCCAGCGCATTAATTTCCAGCGGCTACACTGGGCTGGTCACCTCACCAAGATGAACTTCGAAGCTCCAGCACTAAAGGTTTACGTCGGAAAACTTAACTTAATCGGTAGATGGCGTCAGAGAGTACGTCCGATCGTAAGATGGCAAGATCAGGTCTATGATGATATGAAGAAGCTCCGTATTGCCTGGCGCCGACGCGCACTCAACACACCGAATGGTGCGCTTGCCTACGTGCGGCCTTGACCGATAAACGGTTGTATCGCCACCTAAGTAAGTAAGTAAGTAAGTAAAATGAAGAGAATAATTTGAAAAATTTCATACATTCCAACAATCTATTCATTATCATTCAATTCAATTCAATTCAATTCAATTCAATTCAATTCAATTAATTCATTCATTTAAAACGCAAACAATCGCTCACGATTATTGAATTTAAATTTTTAACGCATTTGCTTGCATCCCTAACAATTGAACATTGGTATTTTTTAGTATTTTCTAAGTAATTAAATTCAGCGCACCCGCTCACTCCTGCATGTTCTACGATACCCTGGCGTTAGCCAGGTTAATCTATCTATCTGGTTCGAATCGAAAAACAACAACTTGTTGACGCGTTGCACACACCTGAATCAAATATCTGCGAGCCACGCACATAATATCAACTAACTCAATCAACAACATAACACGGCGTATGTTCATAAAAAACGTCAGCAAGGGAGGGCCGGAATTATTGAAGTTATTCTTCTACAGATAACAAATGTAAATCAAGATAAATATGCAAATCAATTAATTGTGAATTAATTACATTATGTTGTTCATTACATCTTATAGCAAAATGCGTCAACTGAAGGGCAAAGTGAAGGAAACACGAAAACAGCGCAAGGAACGCAAACTGGAAAACGTAGCGATTCAAAGTCAAATAACAACAATTGTAATTCCGGCGCTTGGAGTGCTAGCGCTGCTGGTTGCCGCTTATGTCTATTTAAAGACGAGACCTGCGGTCATTGCGTAGAACGAATGAACGTGACCCAGACTAAGTGAATAACTCATTTAAAAAAAAAAAATGTAATACTTTGTGCAATTTGGCAATATCTGCAATCAATGGATTAGTTTCTAAACAGTGCTGTACAAGTGAATTTTTTTAATTACTTGACTAAAACCGCCTCTAGTTTTGTTTTGATGTAAACTATTTTAATTTAATTGTATAAACTTAATATATAAATTGTAAAACAGATTTCATATCGAGAGTTTTGGGTATAATCGAATTCGTAGGCACGCTTATCATTATCATGATTACTTTTGTACCGTGTACCCATAGCGTAAAAGGGTATATTAAGTTTGTGCAAATGTATTTAATATGCAGAGGAAGCGTGTCCAGACCCTACAAAGTATATACATTCTTGATAAGCATCGGAAGACAAGTTGATATAGACATATCTGTCAGACGATCTGAATGAAAAGATTTTAGAGACTATAAAAGAAAGATATTTGGATTATTCCCTTTTCAGACAACTAGTATTAAATGAACATGCCAACCACATTTTAAGATGTAGCCCCCATACAAATCTGTCCCATTTTTATGTTTTTGTATGAACATTTTTATACCATTCAGCTCGACGAGACGAGTCGATCTAGCACTGTCTGTCTGCCTGTTTGTTGTTACGCATCTTTTGGTCACCTATTTTTATGCTATCCAATTGAAATTTTGCACATACACTTCACCACGACTACTTTTTGGGGTAGCTCCCATGCAAACCCACCGTTCACTTTTGACTTTTTGTATGTAAATTTTTTTTATTGTAGTCAATATCAACTTAATAATTAATTAATACATTAATGGCTGAGACCCGGCCACTTTTTAGCGTAGCCCACATACAAACCTACTGCCTACCTTTGTATTTTTGTATGAAAAACTTCTTTATTAAAGTCAATATTAACCTGAAATGCGATTACGGTGCCTTTTTGTGGACAGCCACTTAACAAACACAGGCTAATGGGCGTACCCCGCCCTATTTTTAGGGTAGTCCCCATACGAATCCAGCAGCCACTTTTATATTTTTTATGAACAAATTCTTTATTTAAATCAATCGGTATTTTTTTTTTGCTTGTTTATTACTATTATTATAAATACTATTAAAATAAAACGCATAGATCCATATCTGTTTTCTATAAGGTTTTTGTTTGCATTTAATTTTTTTTATTAAATACTATTATTTTATCAATTCTAATAATATATCACGCACTTGTCCAGATCGGACCACTAAAAAATATAATCTTTGGTTCATATAAGAAGCCTCAAACAGGATAAGAGTATCTCGAAGTAGAGCACACTTAACTGCAGCATTATTTCTAGTAAAGCATATGTATGCGTTTTGTTGATGCCACCAGTTCAGTTTTTCATCCACTTTATACTGCAAACCAACAGACAATAGTACAATATAAATTTTATCAGGCTTGCAAGAAACTTGGTGTCGCTGCGCGAGCAATATCAAAGCTGTGAGAGGCATACTTTCTGTTAGCACGTTGCAGTACGATACAAAATTTTAAAAACTCCAGTACAATCTCATTCGTCAACTGTGTCAAAAAGCTATAGCAGAGAACTTTGACATTTCTATAAAGCTCAGCAAAGCATCAGGTTTGTTTGGCGAATTCCAAATTATAAGTTTTTCTAGCTTTTTAATTGATGTACATAAGCCAATCTCGATAATTATGGGGACGACTTTTTCCCGATGAAAAACATGGGTATGGGGGCCCCTAAGGCCAAATTGAGGAGAAAAGCAAAAAGTTAATCATTTCAAAGAAAAGTAACAAATTGAAGCCAAAGTGAGGAGAACAAAAATAAAGCTATTTGAACGATAGCAAAGGGAACCCACAACCCACAAATGTCTAACAATTCCATATACAAAATTTGTCTAAAGGACGACCCTCCATTAGAAGGTACCCTTTAAAGTGGTTTCATCTACACCTATTTGGAATATTTTACCACGACTGACGTAAGATATGCCAAACTTGGCACTTACTGTTTATAGGTTCCATAAAATGCAATTTTAACAAAGGTAGCGACTCGCTGTTATTTATATTTATATTTATATATTTTATATTTATATTGTATATAGGAGAAACTGATTAAGAATCTCATTCTTTTTATACCCTGTACCAATAGAGTAAAAGACTAAATCTATATAGCCATGTCCGTCTGGCCGTCTGTTTATGTCAAGTTTGGTTATTATTACGGCTCTCCTATTCCCTATTCAGATAGTGATCAGAAACATCCAAATTAGACTAAGAAAATCTATGTTAGACCTCTTCACTTTACCATAGACCTATTACAATATTTTATTTTTGCATTACTATAAGCCCTGTGTATATGATAATGGGTCTATGGTATATATGACACAAAGCACAATTCGAATGTTCGTTTTATATTTATTAATTTAATTCATTTTCGCAACTGCATAAAAACTGTACAGCTGCTTAACCATAAAATTCATATAAAATGTAGTACAAAAAATCTTAATACTAAACTCTTAACACTAATTGTAAAAAGTTACGACCACTCAGACCCGTTGAAGAATTTTTGTTTGGTCGAAAGGTTCATCCACTGAACCTCGACTCGCAGCAGAGGAAGTGCTCCGAGCAGTCGTAATTACTTATCAAAACATAAAGAATATGAAAATATGAAATTAAAATGTATTGTAGTTCAGAGTTAATTATATTAGTTTTTTTTTATAGAGTTCAAGTAAAGTTCTGAGGGTAAGAAACCACCTTTCTAGCGATTAATCGCTCATTTCGATAGACACATCGAAAAACACAAATATACTTCTCTCAGAAAATTTACGTGAAACAGCACTTAATATCTACCGAAATCATTATTATTTAAAAGGGGAACAAAAATGTATATTTTTCTGGCCGGTGTTATAAAATAAAACTTTTTGAGATCTGCAACACAAAAAATGCTGCGTTTACTTTTGTTACGAGGACAATCTAATAAGTCAGTGACTTTCTGAATTTCGAATTATATTGATTTGTGGGTAGTCCCTAAAGTACACAATCTGCATCATTAAGTTTGTGTTTAACAACCATTGAAAGCAGGTATGAAAAGCAGACAATGCAGGAAAGAATGCAGGTCGGTTCCGAAATTGACCTCAAACGTAGTTTTGTGATGATTTCGAAGTACTATTTGACCGGAACAGGAAATTCATAAAGTCACAACCTTTAAAAATTCCTCTAGTATTATAAAGAAACAGACTTCTAAGAATATGTGCTATTGGACAATTAGTCCAAACAAATTACAAATTAATACAATTCTATAAAAATTTGCTTGGCAGGTCTTTTATTTAATTTTATTAATAAATTTGAAAAATTTGTACCAAGTTGATCAGTCAAATGAAAAAAAAAAAAAAAAAAACAGGCATCTACTCCGCCTCCGCCACATCAAACTCAAACTCGTAACCACCTATTACATAGTAGTTCCAAAAACATTCAACATTGTTTGGGTACGCTTTGGTTAGGTCTATGTATTTGCTTTGTTGGTTCCACCATTTTTGCTCTTTTTTCACCAAACTATAAAAGCCGTTAAAGTCGTAGTGCACTATGAGCGGCTTCTGCCTTTGCACTTTCTCGTGTTGCTCCTTGAGCAGTGCCAATGCTTCAAATGGCAGCAGTTCGGTCAGCGTTTCGCACAGCGACACATCCAGAATCTGCAATTGAGTGCAACATTTTATAAACTGCAAAACAATTTCATCCGTTAAATGTGTCCATTCCTCGCGTGGTAATCCATTCGGGGTAATCCAGCTTCACGGCGAGTTTGCGCAATTGCGGCAGTTGTAGCATGCACATCAATACAGGACTTAAGGTTGATTGATTCAGTTTCAATGTTGTAAGACCTTTCAAATACTACATGCAATTATTCAGCCGCAGTATACTGTTATTATTTAAGCGTATATCGAGCGATTTGCGACATAACTCTTATGTTGCATGTTGCTGGCATTTCGGACCTTTTTAGCCACAACCGTACTTCGCAATTTGAGGCGCCATTGATATTGTAAATAGAGTGAGTTTGTGGACAGAAAAGAAGAGTATCCATTCTTACGCAGTGATAATAACTGCCCTCTGTGAACCCTTAGAATATGGTTCTTGCATCGACAATTAATAGATGTTTCTGTTCCGAGTCGATAGTAACAAATTTGCTATCATGCAGAATTGGGTGCTGATATACTGTGTATGCTCTCATTTTCTTGTTGTTGATGAGAGGTATTTTGATGGTAAATAACAACGCTACTCCAGTTGTGCTTGTTGTAATTTTGGTAATTTTGTTGAGCTCTAACGGATCAGTATCGGGAAGCTGGAGATCCTCTGGCATATTCAAGACAACTTTTTTAATTTGTTGTTGAAATTCTTCTAGAGGTAAGAAATTTTCCAGAAAATTTCCTTTAGAATTCCAGATGACTGTTATTATGTCATGCTGCAGGCGTCCAAAAGATTCCATGCCCATTGAGAGTGCTTCCATGGCTGAAAGAAACACATCTAAGGACATCTGATGGTTCAGTGTATTAGCTAGTGAGTATATTGTTTGGTTTATAGTTTCAAAATACTTCCAAATGACCTCATTTTGTTTCTTATGATATTAGATGTAGCATCTTGAATCGAGGATTGGTTGCGTAAGAGGTTGATGAGATAGTCTTCGTTGTTCTTACTTACTTACTTCTTACTCTTTATTAATTACAATTATTTTATCCTTTTGACGTATTCTTTATATTTTTTCTTTTAATAATAACATCATCGTTTCAATGCTTGTGTCATTTGTTGTGCTCTTCTTCATCTCTAACAAGGTTGGCCATGATGCTTCGAA
This sequence comes from Leucophenga montana, assembly GCA_035044765.1. Classification (NCBI taxonomy): domain Eukaryota; kingdom Metazoa; phylum Arthropoda; class Insecta; order Diptera; family Drosophilidae; genus Leucophenga; species Leucophenga montana. Next base: position 7,429 of record JAWNNQ010001299.1, read on the forward strand.
GCGATATTTAAAAGCCCAATAGTCATCTAGATCAGCGTGAGATTTTTTCATTTATTTCGTTTCTGCAATTTAGACAAGTATTACACGGGGCATGACTTGCAAAATTTTTTAGTTTTTTACTGCACGGACTTCTAATGATCTCGTAACCCTTTATAAGCTTTATTATATATTTCATCTATAATTGTGCAAAAGGGTTCCCCAATTAAAAATTTACCTGTTAGGACTTGTAAATCGTTTGGATCGACGTGTTGTTAGCCTGGAATTTAGGACCGCTTCTATCTGAGTCATTAGGTTTGAAATTTCTTCAAATGACATTACTCCTTTTCTATCACTGGGTTTCACATAAACTACTTCCCCATATGCTTTTAAGGATGAATCCCAAAATCAATGGATCTCAATTCTATTTGGATTGGTTCTTATGAAGTTTGTACCGTTATCGCAATACATTTTTCCGGGCAGTTTCTTCGACTAACGAATTTGTTTAGGGCTCCCAGTAATGCTGCAGTTATCATATCAGAAACTGTTTCTATATGAACGGCTTCAGTGGCAAAACAAACAAATATACATACATAGGCTTTATCTATACTTTTCCCCCTTATTTTGTGGTATATAAAGATAGGACCTAAATAGTCTATACCAATGTTTAAGAAAGGTCTTGTTCTAATGACCCGATCTTCAGGTAGATTTCCCATTAGTTGGTGAGGTGTTCTTGGTTGAGCTCTGAAACATCTGTAGCAGTGTTTCACTATTTTAGAAGTTAACTGCCTTTCTCTAAGTTGCCAAAATTTCTGTCGCATTATTGCTAATAGTCCCTGAGGTCCTATATCTAAATGTATTTTATGTAAGTTTTGCCCTAGTAAGAACACCCATTCGTCGTCATATGGAAATAGGATAGGATGTTTTGCTTCGAAGGTTAAATGGGAGTTCTGAATATATGCTTTATCTAGGATTAGCGTTACCGATTTTATATTAGAATTTCTTGGGATCTCTTTTTTATTGTTTAACATATATATTCTTCTTTATTTCTGGAATTTCTGGTATTTTAATATTTTTATTATAATTATTTTCTCCACTAAAGATTATTTCTTTTAGTATATGCGGACCTTTAAACCATAGATCGTTTTTGACCATTTCAGAGGGAAGCTCCTCTGGATATAATATCTGCTGGATTATTTTTTGTGTCTATATAGTTCCAATTCCTAATACTATATAGTATTATTTTATTTACTCTATTTGAAACAAATGTTTTAAGTGAAGCTGCATCTAACTTAAACCAACATAATGCTATTTGCGAATCGGGGTAAGAGTTTACACAATCGAACTTAATTCGAGTGCTTTCTATTATTTTTTGGGTCAATTCTGCCATCAATACTGCGGAACACAACTCAAGTCTTGGAAGGGTTAAGAGTTTTGTGGGACCTACTCTGGATATAATTCCTATTTTTGTTTGTTTTTCGAAAAACTCTTCACAATATATTCCTTCGTCTGTGAATACTTTTGTTTTCGTTTCTTTATCTTCTACCTCTTCGAATTTTTTCAATTGGCTATTTAGAGTTTCCTCAGATTTTGCTAAAACCCCACAGATCATTAGTGATTGCTCTATTGTTGTTGTACCGTATGCAACCCATCCAAGCAAGGAATCATGCAATCGAAGCTTTCCCTCATTTAAGGCAACTTTAGCATCTTTGACTACCTCGTGGTAAATATCAATAACTAGAAGTATGTCAATTCCGCCAGGTATATTGAATTTAGGATCTGCAAGCTTAAATTGTTCTGGTACCTTCTTTACTTCAAGTTTTGTCTGAGGTAGTTGAGACACTAGTTTTTGAGTGACTAATGCTTCAATATATGTTTCATAATCAGATTTTATTTTTTCATAATTTAATTTTTCATTTATTATTGATTTTTGACTGGAAAACCCTTCAATCAGTTCATTCATGGGCTCTCCCTTTATTTTGAGCTGTGATGCTAATTTTTTTGTGACAATATTAATTTGAGAGTCACTATCTAGAAATGCTCTACAATTTATCCACTCTCCACTCCCATTTGCAACATTAATAATTGCTGTTGAAAGCAAAACCTTCTTTTGGGAATTTACTGCTGTTACTTGGGGCCTTTCTAACTCCTTGTTGTGCTTTATGATATCCCTGACATATACTACAGGACTATCTACAATCTTTATATGAGTGTCCGTTTCTTAGACATTTTCCACAAAGATGATTTGTCTTAATTATATCCCACTTTTCTTTGAGAGTTTGGCATTTAAATTTATAACACTGATATAATGGGTGGATAAGACTACATCCCCTTTACATTGCATAATAAAATTTGATTCTTTAATTGTATGCTCTGAATGTTTTCTTTGTGTTTTTTTAATTAAGTTTGGTGTTATACTTTGGCTTGCTTTAAGCGACAGGAATTCTTGCTCTAAAAATGTAACTAAAAAACTTACTTCAGGAAGTTCTTTTGCATTTTTCAAAGAATTATTATATACTATTATTACTATACTATACTAATTCTAAGATTTTCATTGAGTTTACGTAGTAGCTGCACACAGAGAGCATATGGCAAATAAATTTCAAAAATAACGGCCAGCTGGGGAATATCGAAAACGTACACTTTGTTTTGAGTCGCACGGTTGGACAAGAAATACGTAAGAGAGAGATAGAGAGAGTGAAAGAGAGAAAAAAGCTTCCTCGCCAATATTTCGGAGTGCGCGATCAAAAGTGCAGCGTTGAGCTTTCGCGCTCTCATACGTCTGCACAATAAAAGGAAAGTGCAATTATACAGCGATCTCCTGCAATTGCTACATTCCGAGTACTCGGCACAAAAACATCGGCTTAAAACGTTAGATTGATTGATCGGCTAAGAAAGCGGTTGTTAGGGTCATTGACCAAAAAAAAAAAAAAATACAGCTAAATCATACGATTTATTGGACTAGTAAATGAGAACCCATTACGTGGCAAGGATTAGCCGTTAATCACAAGCTGACGGTGGGAACACTCCTACACTGTGGAAAGTGTTGTCGGAGGATTCGGTCACGACATGTATTCGAACCACCTCAAGATAGCTAGTATGAAAAATAGTTAGTCAGTTGTGGTCTGAGATTAAGTCGGTGTGGTTTAGCACGAATCGACATTGTTGAAATTGCGTATATTGTCCTGCCTTCATTCGTATATATGAAGTGGACATTTATATATATATGAAAAACTTACAATTTAAGAATTTAAAGAAATTCATTTTTTTTCAAGGATTATATTTTTTATTTTTTTTTTGTAAAACCGTGATTCGAAATTCCTCGCGTAAAATATTTTTTTTTTGGCATTGATCAAGTGCAATTCATATTAATCAAGGCAAATGAATTCAAATTTCAAAATCATCTCATATGTGAAAAATATACCATTTTATCGAATTCAAAATGTTCCCGAAAGTGAGCACAGGAATAGACCTGAATAAAACTATTTTAAATTTCATGAGGTAGTTATTTTATATTTCCTATTACAAATTCCAACTACCTTTTGTTTTTGTATAAACTAATTTATTCGAATAATTTGTACAAACTTAATATATCAGTCAAAAAAAAAAAAGATAAAACACCTCTACACCGCCTCCAGTACACTGAATTCAAACTCGTATCCACGTTCTACGTAGCTCAAACCACGTTCCCCATTTTCTGGGAACTCTTTGGTTAGGCAGTTTGTAACGCATTAAAGGAGGCATCGGAGACCCCATAAAGATTATATATTCTTGATCAGCTCGACGAGACGAGTCGGTCTAGCCAGAGCGTTTCTCGCCCACTTTTAAGGGTACTAACATACAAACTCACAGCTCACTTTAAAATAGGGGGTGGTGGTAGGAGGGTGAAAAATACTTAACGACCTATTCTCATATGTAAATATATATACAGTATATACATTTTCATTTTCTATATAAAAAATTAGAGAACAATTTTTGGAACTTATTCAGATAAACGGCATATATATGTATACTTTTTCAAACAAATTCTTATTTTTTAATTACATTAAATCCCAAATTCTATTCAAAAAAATGAGATTAATTAAAATATAAACTTTCAAAAAACCAACGGTTTTCTTTCATTCTCTACCTCTCTAATATTGTTCAGCACAAATGACCATTTAAGGCAAACACATAATCGCTAGACGATTTTGTAGCTATCAGCTTTTATCGTCTACTCATAGTAGCAGACGTGGTTAAAATGTTTGCGCTGTGTTTGTTTTAAATTAATTAAATAAATGGGTTAATTTAATTTTCATAAATGTGTTTCCAATGTGTTATTCTGATATATGAACTATATTATTGTAAAGTTTCATTAAAATCCATTCAGTAGTTTTTGAATGAAGGAGTAACAAACATTCACACATTCATACAAAGTTTAGCGTTTATAATATTAGTAGGATTTATTTAGTTTCTCTCAAACGTTGTTAATTTATTTCATTCTAACTGTTATTTAATGCACATAGCAAAAAGAACTTCTTTCCATCCAGGTGTCCCACGACAGCTCTATATATTTTGTTTTTTGTTTTCTTACTAATTAATTAATTTATTTAAACAAATAAAATAAAATAAAAACAAAATGGTTATTTTGCTATTTAAATTTCAAAGTCTGCATAGGTATCGATACATTATGCTGGATGAACACTCTAACACTGCTAATATACACTACCTTCCCATAGATTATATAAAAATATCTAAGTATCGTTGTTACCGATATGTCAACAATTCTAGTAGTGAGATTTAATTTGTTGTTAAATAAGTTGTGGCAAGAAAAAATCTTTAATTTAGATCACGTAAAAATCCTAAGCTACCATTTATTTCAAAACCAAAAAATTTCATTCCATTATTTGATGTCAAAAGCTTCGGTAAATTTCAAAATTGTCGTGGAATCGTGTAGAATAACTTGCAGCACTAACATCATTACATAAAAACAAGTTGGCAGTGCCGCCTTACTTCACGCACAGCTGATTGCACAAAACAAGAGACGCAATTGCAGTAAAATGTCAGGTAATAATAATAAAAATATCTCGTAACAAGCTTTTTTATAGTCAATACTTTTGCCACCAATCCAATTACAGTGTCGGATGTAGCGCCCATAACGTTGCTCAACGATGACTGCTTGGATTATATTTTCGATTTTTTGCCCGATCTGCGAACGGAGATTCAAGCGGCACGCACCTGCACACGCTTCCAGACGCTGTTGAAGCGCAAGTGGTGCACATATCGCCCATATGATACATTGGATCTGGAATGGCTTCGTGATCTACTGCCCGAACAGGAGGAACTGGAATACTTTTTAAAACAGATGCGTGAACATTTTGTTTGGATGCTTATCTGCCGCGGCTGCTTGTCGGCGTGTCTCAAAGATCTCAAGCATATGCACATTACGGAACTGCCGCATGTAATTGGATTCTCCTACGATTCGGATGATATTGATTGCTATCCAACAGACGAAAATATGCAGAATTTGACAAAATTACTGCCAAATCTACGAAAATTGCATTTTACACAGCCCATACGTGGTAAATTCATCGTTGATTTTAAGCAGCTAAATGAGTTATTGCTGTATGATGATCAGCATAAAGATTTTGAAATAGAACAAACACACTTAGATGAAATATGTCGCAATTTAACACATTTACGTGTGCTCGATATACGTACATATGATAACATTAGTGAACTGCGGCTGAACAATTGCGTGCAGCATTTGAATGGTCTTACAACATTGAAACTGAATCTGGCGACGTTAAAGCCTGTATTGACGTCTGTGCTGCAACTGCCGAATCTGCGTAAACTCACCGTCCTGCTGGACAATGACTTTGATATGTCAAATATTGTTAATGTTGATACATACGATCATAAGATCTATGAAACACAAGAATTCTATACGATACTCGAGGCAAAAGGTGCGTGTATTACCACCATGGCAGTGGATGCCTACTATATGCCGTTGAAGTTGGGCTGGGATACGGATATTAGCATACATCAATATAGAAAACTGGAGAAACTTATTATTTGCAGTTGGACTAATACGCCGGATTCGTTGTTGCGCTATACTAAAATGTCGAATTTGAAGTTGCTTTGCTGTCGCTATTGGTCACAGTTAACGGATGAGATTGTACTGCAGTTTTTAGAATGTTGCACACAGTTGCAGAATCTTGATGTGTCGTACTGCAAAAGGCTAACGGAGCAGCTGCCACTTAAAGCGTTGGCACTGCTCAAAGAGCAACATAAGAAACAGCAAAGGCAGAAGCAGCTCATTGTGCACTACATACTATCCGGCTTTGAGGATATTATGGATGAAAAGCGGAACTGGTGGCGCCAGCAAAGCAAATACATATGCCTAACCAAAGAGTTCCCAGAAAATGGGGAACGTGGTTTGAGCTACGTAGAACGTGGATACGAGTTTGAATTCAGTGTACTGGAGGCGGTGTAGAGATGTTTTATCTTTTTTTTTTTTGACTGATATATTAAGTTTGTACAAATTATTCGATTAAATTAGTTTATACAAAAACAAAAGGTAGTTGGAATTTGTAATAGGAAATATAAAATAACTACCTCATGAAATTTAAAATAGTTTTATTCAGGTCGATTCCGGTGCTCACTTTCGGGAACATTTTGAATTCGATAAAATGGTATATTTTTCACATATGAGATGATTTTGAAATTTGAATTCATTTGCCTTGAGTAATATGAATTGCACTTGATCAATGCCAAATGAATGCAAATTGCAATATCATACCAAAATTTGCCATTTTATCGAATTCACTTTTGCAATATCTTCCCAAATTTGTGAATCGGAACAGGCCTGATGTAAATTTGCTTGGACTCATGGCCAAATATCATATATTGTAATAACAAGATTGATCGCAGGGATTTATATTGGATAGGCTGATATATACAAATAATTTGCTAAAGTCGGCCAAAGTTATTTTGAATCGTTATTTTCAAAACTGAGGAAGAGATCGTGTCAACACAGACGGACAGGGCTTAATTGATTATTCTCTGAGCTGAGCAAGAATGCTGCACTCCAATGACTACGAGATACGCTACATAAAGTCTAGGAATCTTAATATACTCTGTACCAATGGGGTAAAATGGAATACTGAATTTGTCAACATTTAGGTAACAGGCAGAAGGAGACGTGGAAGATATATATTATAAATTTGTATCGGAAAAACAGTCGATATAGACATATCCGTCTGTTTGATTTTGGAGTCTATATAAGATAAAGACTTCAAGTTTGGTATTTAGACTCTACTTCTCTGATCAGAATGCTGATCGAACATTGCTAATTATGGATATTTGTACTACAACTATAAATAGATAGTGCAGCAAATTTATAACTGGATATATAAATTCGTATGATACACAGCGCGATTTTCCTGAGAAGACAATTCTGCTTACTATCGGATCCATCTAAATTAAATTTGACAATTAGAAATGGATAAAATTGAGTTTTAATCATAAAAAACAAAAAGCCCTTTGTGGTACACACATAATATCAAAAACTGTGTATGAATAACGTTGTGTAAATGTCTAATTTTGGTTGCTCACCAATATTTCTTTGTTCATACATACGAAGAACAGACACACGTATCAACTGTTGATCAAGAATAAATATACATTATGTGTGGTCTGCTATGGCTCCTTCTGCCTGTTACATGAATTAGCACAAAACTTTGTATACCAATGGCATCCAACGCAGGGTATAAACAGAAGACAAACTTTTTCGGACAACGCGGCCTTGAAAAGTTTGCATATACGGATCAAATAACAGTATTGTGAGAGTGGAGGAAATTTACTAAACTGGATCTGAGTATGGTCAAGGAGAATCTAAATATCCAAGTTTAAAATCGCTAGCTCTTCCTGATATCTATTGTTTCACACAACCAGACGGACGGACATGGCTAAATTGACACAGCTTTCTATGCTGATCAAGAATATATATTGTTTATGGGGTCAACCAATCACAGATTATCTCTTTGGGTACAGGGTATTATAAATAAAAATGTTATTTATTTACTGGGGTGTGATTCATTTCTATCGAAAAGTTTCGACAATCAAAATTCAGTTTCAATCGAAATTCTGACATAATTAGGATTCAGAATACTTAAAAATCGAAATGCCTAAAAATCAATTAATCAATTGATTATTCGCTCTATTTCACAAATAGTGTGAATACTATATATTAATTTTGTCACGAAAAAGAGTGGTCAGGGACCCTATAATCTTGATCACCTATATTCTATTCTTGTTCAACTCGAAAAGACGAGTCGATTCAGTCATGTTTATATGTCTACAAATACGGGAACTAGGTCCTCAGTTTTAATTCAATGTTTGTACGAATCGGTATGGAGAGAGTTTCAGGATTACGAAGCCAATCCCCACATTCTACTTTTTTTATTGGCATAAATAACTGTTTATTACAGTCAATATAAACTTGAGCGATAAAAATTGATAAATGGGAGTGGCCCGTCCTCTATACTATATAATTCGATACCAATATGCGGAACAATTCCGTTTCTGTTCACACTTCACACTCTTCAGCAATTCTGGTGTTTTACTTCAGCTTTTAATTATTTAAGTTTATACTTACTAAACAAATATTTACTAGTTCAAGACGACTTGGGTTCAACTCTCCCTTGATACAAAATTTCTTTAAATTTTAACTTAATTATTTCTAATAATTTCATGCGCAACATAATTATCCATTAATTAAGTAATACTTTGATTTAAAAAATTGTAATATATTAAAATTTATTCAAATTAGTATTTCGCATGAATTTCGCTTTTTTGACGCTAATAGATTGAATAGAAGGTTGTGGATAATTTTGTTGCATACGAAATTATATGAAATAACTAGATTAAAATTTAAAGATACTTTGGATCGATGAACCCAAGTCGTCTGGAATGTCAAGTAGCACGCTCGACAGTTGAGCTGTCGAGTTTTCAAATGTTTACTGATTAATTGAATTTACTCTTTGTATGTAGTTAAACAATTTAAAAACAATTAATATTTTAACATTAATAATTGCATTAATTCAAATATGTTCCATAAAACAAAATAGATACACATTTTTTTTATATGGGACATATACTTTATAGAGGATAAATTACTGTAATTTTTGAACTTCCGTTGCTTCTGGTTATAAACATTATCCATACCAACTTTCAAGCCAATGACAGGAACGCACAAACCGACAGACGGACGGACATGGTTAGATCGATTCGACTTGTCATGGTGATCATGAATACATTTTATGGGATCTCCGATGCTTACTTCAAATCCTTGCCTATAGGCATAAACCTGTAAAGACGCAAGCAAGTGCAATACGACCCTATCAAAATAACCATTCTTCAAAGAGTAAAGTGATTTAATTAATGAAATAAAAAAAACTTTATTAATTCTAGTTCTACATCCCCCTCATCTCTTCTTCTTCATCCCCCTCATCTATTCTTCTTCATCCCCCTCAAATAATTGCACTTATGACTCAAGTCCCCGAAATTTTAATTTAATGAGATGAACACAAAGAGAGAGTATGTGTGCGCTCTGCATGTTTGGCTGAATTTCTAAAACAAAGCGACTTTAATCTACTTCGTTGGAAGTAATCAGCATAATGAATAAACTATCGATAGTATCGATAGTTTATTCGATAGTATCGATAGTTTATCCACTATCGACATTTTTGCAGCGCAAGTTGTATTTTGCAGCGCAAGTTGTATGATTGGCTGTACCATCTTCTCGGACACTAATGACCGAACGCGCTGATGCATACTTCCCCCATTCAGTTTTCCTGTGGCAACTTTTCATTTCTCTGGTCGCTCCGTCCCCTATAATCTCGAATCTAATTATTCTATGGTCAGACATTGATGGCTCCTGTGACACATGCTAGTTCATTATATTATTTTCCATGGACATGCTACAGAGTGTTATATCTAATACCTCCTGCCTCTTCTTGGTAACAAACGTTGGTGTGCATCCTTTGTTAGTAAATGTTAGACTATTGCCTACAACGAATTCTAGGAGACACTTACCCCTGTTGTTGGTGTCCAAGCTTCCCCAAGCCTCATTGTGTGCATTTGTGTCGCAGCCTACCAGGATAGGTATTCCACGTCTGTTGCAGAAATGCACGAGGCGTTCTATTTCCTACGGAAGTGATGTGTTCTCTCCTGCGCAGTATGCTGAAGCAATGACTGCTTGCTTCCTTCTGCCCTTATATTTCAACTCAGTGAGCAGTGGTACGCAATCCCGAGTTAAAAATTCTGAAAGTACAGTATAATAAATATCATTTCTGATAATTATGCAAGCCTTAGGGGTACTGTTTCAAGTGTCCCAGATTACCTTCGTGCTCCTGGTATACAGGCCTTAAATTCGGCCTTTACCAGAGTTCCTTGATCAGCGCAAGCCCCAGTTGTTGGTAGCTGTCCGCTACCTTCCTGCCTCAGCGAGGTCACCTTGCAGAGGTGCGTGTTTATTCCTTCGTTTTGTGCTTCTAGAAGGTCTAGAAACCATTTCACCGTTTTCCCCTGACTTCTGGGGAGGAATAGGGTGATGACTTCCGATGGCGGAATATCGTCACCCATGACAACTTTCAGTGGAGGGCCATCCCAGCCCCCCAATACAGGAGCGTGCAGCTGCAGCCACTCCACGGTGTACTCATTAGCACAATCCACCAAGAGCATCCCTGGCCGAAAATGTGCGGCGTCAAATTTAATCGTGCGTGAACACCCTTTTGTGTCCTCACACAGGATAGCGTCTTCCATATCCGTCAGCTCATCTGAGGTCAGCATTATCTGAAGATAGTCCTCAGATAGTACTCCCACCTTCGTGGACTTCACGACGCTGGCGTAGCTAACTGCTTTTTGGTTGCCTTCCACAACAGGCTGTCTCCTGCCGGAAGTTCCTTTCCTGGCTGCCATCGAAGCCACCGCTGAGGTCGATGTTACGTTATCGCCCTCTGTGCTAGTAGTCCTGCTACGTTTTCCTGCCGCGTGGTCCGGAGGGCTGAGCGTCCTGGTCGCTCGCTTGCTGGCCGGCTGTTGTGGCTGCGCAACAGTCTTGTGGCTCAGCGCTTTCTCCCGAGCCCTTTCCGGCGTCAGTCCCTGCTCGACGTACCTTATGTACCAACCTCTTGGAACTTCTGCTCGAAATCTGCAATGTTTCAGAATGTTTGTCCACGGAACTGCGTTTCGGCAGACGCTTCTCTGTTCTACTTCCCAGTCGATCAGACTACGACATCCTCCAACAACTGCCAATCGGTCGAAAAGTCGCTATTTGTTTGAGTACCTGGTCATAAGGGAATCGATGGCAACGAAATTGCTGATGAACTAGCCAGGACTGGTTCGGCAACTTCCTTTATAGGACCGGAGCCTTTTTGCGGACTTAGCTGTGAGTGCTATATCTAATTGCTAAATTATTTAAAAACTTTTATTTAATTATTTATTCTAAAACTTATTATAAATTATTATTTTAAAATTTTTTTCAGGCCCAGATATTTTTATGTGGCGTTAATGGGGATGACATCGTCGTTGAAAGGATTTGTTTGCATTCACTCCAATACTCCATCTAATGAGTCATGTTTCAAGTAGGGAAAGCTAGTCCAGCAGAATACTAGACAGCAGTGGTGTCATCGACGTACGTGGCGCCTATCATCACTAAAAATAAATATATAAGATATAAAAATATAATAAAAATACAGAAAGATTTTTTCTGGTTTTTTTTATTTTATCGTCTCATTACATAAATAAATCATCGTCTTATTACATATAAAGCATGTGTAAAAAATATTTTGTACATAAGATATCTTTTTCCCAGATAGAATAGTTTAAAAAACACATCATTAAAAGTTAATCTTAGTCGTAATTTTGAAATATTAACTAAATGTTAGTTTTGCCATAGGACTAGGAATAAAGAAATCCGTCATATTCTCGAAATCCGCCAGTTTATCTGGAGTCTCCGGCTTTCGAGATTCATCACAGCAGCAATAAAAAATGGGATCGAATGCATTTAACAAATGCATACCGATATGATCACTTAGATAGCTTGGCGGCATCTCATGATTATAAAAGAAGACGATTCTTTGCAGATAAGGACAGCGAACAAGAAAACTCATAAGCTCGTAAATGGAACAATTATTGCCAACCACTTTGATCCTGCGCACCATATTCAACCGTGGAAAATTTTGATATGTGCGCCTGACTTCTGGAATTGCAGCGAATCGCATATCAAAAATAATTTCCTCCAGTTGGTAACAATGCTTCATTGTATCCTGATTTAGCCAAATTGGTGGAAATACATCGATTGATGTAGCCAACTTTTTAATACTAAAGCTCCTCGACATGATGATTTTATCCATGAGCGGATCGAAATTCAACGACAAGGGTTTGATTTCCAACACCTTGAGAGTCCGTACCTCTAAAATCTTGTAGAGATAATCACGCAACACCAGCTCGCACAGAGTAATTTTTTCCAGAGCAGTACAGCGCATTAGAAAACTCATAGAGTTTTCACGTTCTGAATTGTAGTCCTTAACCAGTTCCAGGGTCTTCAAATTTTTTAATTCGATGTTCTCACTGGCTTTAGAGAAAGTTTCCATATAACTCGAATACATATACAAAGTCTGTATATGTTCGGCCATGGCGGAAATGTAGCAGCTGTAGTCATCGCATGTGATTTCTGGATTCTTGCTGTCCGTAATCCAATCCATGACCAACGATCTCTTGCGCCAGATATATATACAAATATCACGCAAACGATCGGAAGTCTGTGCCAGCTTAAAAAGATCACACTGCCGGACGGCACGAAGGATGTTCTCAAGTGTGCAATCATCTAGTTCCATGAGCGGCATTTTGACAAAAGCTGAAAAATCAAAGAGAAATATATGGGTTAGTTCTTTACATCACAGAGTTTGTAACAAGACTAATTAAATTTATTGCAAATTCGCGAATTTATATAACTGTTATCGGCGCACTTGCATGTAATTAGTTATTCTTGATGAAAATTTGCCAATATCTGCTACGATATTTCGGGAATTAACATTTTTGACCCAAAAAGTTAAATTTTTGTTTTACTCCTTTTATAATTATTTTTTGTTTTCCTTGTAAATATCACATATATGTATGACACACGAGTAATATGAGCATATATTATCCCCTTCATTTTTATAAGAGCAGATCAAAGAATAAACAAAGCAAAAAATCTACAGGTGCGAGAAGTTGAAATATAGTTTCATCAAAAAGTGAAACGAAAACCAGGTGAACAAAAATGAGCAAAAATTGAAAATAATAAGGGCGGACATTGGGTAGCATTGTACCAACAAGTGGCCTATCGACACCAGGACTAGTCCTGTTCCACAGCTACAGACTTACATCATCAGCTGCTTTAATGATGTTTTGTGTGCAAAAAGTCCCATGCAAATATCAGAAACAGAAGCGTCTGTTGATTTGCAAAGTTTGATGGATCATACAACAAAGCGTCTTTTCGAAAGTTTACCTGAAGAAAATGAGAATTCCATGAATTTCAAATGTACTCTTACATCTAAATGGGGTTGTGATTGCTCTTCTGGTCATGTAGAATATAATCAAAGTTTACCAAGTACTGTAACTGACAGGAATCTGTTGTTGGCTTCTATGGTGCCTTTGTGTTTACAATCTTCTACAAATAATGAATACTGGCGAAATAAAAGTTCTTCATCATAAAGATAATGTCGCCCAATATTTTTCGAGGAAACAAAAGAAAAAGGTATCACAGTTGTTGAGAAAATGAAGTCTGATATAAGCGCTTTGAGAAACACCGATATTGTGATGTTCAGCAAACAAATTAATGTTAAACATAACTTAGTGTTCACAATGTTGGACGGTAAAAGGGCTCAAATAGTTACAAATACTCCATCTTCAGCAGTGTGTTATATTTGCAAGGCAAAACCCTCAGAAATAAACAATTTCTACAATATTTCAATGAGAGATATTGATAGTGAAGCTTGCTAATTGGGAATTTTATCATTGCACGCTCGAATAAAATTTATGGAATGCATTCTTCATGTGGCTTATAATATGCCATTTAAGAAGAGGTCTGCGATTGAAGCGCAAAATAAGATTTTAAAAGAAGAAAATAAACATAGGATTCAGACTGCTTTTAAAGAACCAATGCATTTGCGAGTGAATATTGTAAAACAAGGAACTGGTACTTGAAATGGTGGAAATACCTCAAGGCGTTTGTTTTTTCAAACCCTGCTCTCATTGCCGATATAACAAATGATGACGAAGAACTTATAGACCGATTCAGAATCGTTCTTTAAATTATAAAACATTTGGTAGGGAACTGTGCACAAAGTACTAATGCATGGAAAAGACATAATTGATTCAGCAGTACTTCCTCTTGGCATGATCTCCAAGGAAGCAGAAGAAGCAAGGAATAAAGATTGTAGGAAGTACAGGTTGAACTTTTCCAGAAAGTGCAATAGAACTGTAACAAATATTGATGTATTGCATCGTCTACTAGTATCATCGGATCCTTATATTAGCAGTAAAAGACGCCAACCGTCTAAACAAACACTGGAATTAGATGATGTTGTTAAAGCTATGATAGCTGATGAATAAAACGAATTTGGGTCAAGGGAGAGTATTTTGGTCCTTGGAAGTGACAACTTCTTCCTACCATTGTGTAAGAGCTTCGGAAAGATAAACCGAATTTTTCATATAAATTTACGAAAAAGCTACTATGGGTCCAAGGGAGGTACCCCTAGGGATCTTCCGATATTTCTTTCTCATATCACTATGTAGGAGTTTAGGAAAGATAAATCGAATTTTATCATATAAATTATCGAAAAAAAAATTGGTCTATGGGAGGTACCCCTAGGGATCTTCCGATATCGTCAATTTTTTGCACACATATAATATTTCTTTCTCCTATCACTATGTATGAGTTTGGGAAAGATAAACAGAATATTTCATATAAATTATGGAAAAAAATGGGTCTATGGAACAAATTGATTACACAAATTGATTGTTTGGGACGAAGGCACGATGGCCCACAAGAGGTCCAGTTTCTTCAAGTTTTTCCCCGAATCTGACGAACTAAACGCGTGCTAAATTGGTGGGGGCATGTGGAGACACTCCAGTTAACGACTAACTCGACTAATTCGACTCGAATACGAGGGAAGTCGTTATGAGGTATCCCATTTTTGCACCGATTGATTTTTTTTAGAGTGAACTTCGTACTGATTATTTCCCACCATACAACCATACGCAAGGATGGGGCGTACCAAAGCAGTGAAGAACTTAAAAATGTACGGTTCGGTAAACTCTTTGGACCACCTCTTAAGAAAGCCCAACATCGACGAGTCTTTATTCACCGTAATGTCTATATGGGCATTAAAGTTCAGCTTACTATCGATAATGCTCCACGATCACAGAAAGTTACAACTTTTTCAAGAACGTTGCCGCAATTACGATAAGGCGATTGAATTAGTTTACATCTGTGAAAATACATACATTTACAGTTTTTGTCATTTAAGAAAAGTTTATTTGTGTTGCAACATACAACCAATGCGATCCAAGCCATCTTGTAGAAAAGCGGATTGAGCTTGCAAATTGAAGTGAAAGAAAAGTTTTAACATCGTCCGCGTACATTAATATTTTCGCATTAAGAATGACAGGTGCGAGGTTGTTAGGAAACACCAAGAATAATGATAGGCCCAAATAACACTACTTTGTGGAACGCCAGAAGTAGCATTGATGATTTTAGAAGATTAAGCAGTTACATTTTACGTTACACTGTGTTGAAGTTTATTAACGGAACAGGAATAAATTTCATCAGAGAAAAAATAATTTGAATTGAAAAATTCCGCAAACAAATTGCGGATATCTTGATGATTATCAGCAAAATTTTCGCCAAAGCTCATGCACGATGGAAATGAACAGAAATTACGTTTAATATTAACAAAATACAAAAGTGAATTTGGATCTTATTTAATATAAAACTGAACACTAAAGAAATATTTAGCGTAAGCAACTTGTTTACTTCACTGCGTACGCAAGCTTAGCGGGAATAGTCTGAAGCCTTTCCAGAAATTTTGAATTTTTTAAATTGTTTTTATTATTTATGTTTTACCCGCTCAGATATTGTGAAACTAATATCAAGGGTTCAATGAGAGGGGTCCTCGGGTGTCGAAATAGGAGGTACTCTATTTAAGATACCAGCCGAAAAACTATCAACGAAAAGCAAATACAATTGCTTGTTGTTTATAGTACATAATGTTAATTTGTTTCAAATTTAAATCTAATCACAAGTGTGATATCGATATTCTCACAGTTAGCCAGGCTGCGTTGAAGGTACTCAAACGTATTTCGGAAAACACTGGTGCTTGAAGCAAATGGTCTATTAGAAATACTAGGTCAACATAGCAGAGTATCTCTGCAGTGGGTGCCTGGTCATAGTCATATTCCAGGAAATTAACAAGCGGACAAGCTTAGTTTGGGAGACATACTTTACAACTTACCCGAATGCAGATTCTGTGACTACGAAGAGGAGACCCCTCTTCACATTCTTTCCGAATGTGAAGCTATAGCTAGAAGCAGACTGCAGATGCTAGGTAATCACTTTATTAGAAATGAGCAACTGAGAAGTTTCGATCATAGGAAAGTACTAAGACTCATTCAACATATAAGCTTAGGGCAGGTCATCTAACTCAGTAGGACAAACAATATACCTTTTAAGTCGCAGTTTCTATATATCCCCATCATAAACTCATCAATACAAAGACTAGTAACTAACTTCACTTTAAAGGGTTCTATTCAGGCAAAACACCGATCAGGTCGACCATCTCTCTTAACAAAACGAGAGAAATAACGCGACAATCATTTAGTGCGACAGAATTCAAGGAAAGAAAGGTATTCAAAAATAATTTCCGATGATACAGCACTGAAATTAAAAATAAAAAAAGCTGGGTCTCATGGTCGAGTTGCCCGTAAGTAGCCGCCAGATCTCAATTGTAAATAAGCAGAAGCGCATGGAGTTTGCAACTGAATACGTTTCCAAGCCTCCAGAGTTTTGGAACAAGGTTTTTTTCTGGGATGAGAACAAATTTGGTATTTTCGTGATGAAAGGAAAAAAGCTGGTATGAAGAAATATCAGTACGACCTTTGAGAAGTATAATTTGTTGGCAACCATAAAACATGGTGGAGAAGGAGTTCTGGTTTGGGGTGTATATCAGCCAATGGTGTAGGTAAACAAACATTTATTGAATCAATAATGGATCAAACTAGTTATATACTAGTTTTGAAAGATAATTTGCTGTAAACTTCCCAGAAATTGGGGCTGCAAGAAGAGTTTTGATTTTAGCAAGACAACGACTCCAAACACAATGTGCGTAAAGTAAAGCTCTAGCTCCTTAGTTAGTTTATAGTCTTTGTATTGATGAGTTAGCTCTGCCCACTACTTTTCCAATTTTCTATAGGATTTCCCCCAAGATATAATTTTAAAATAATAGTGTATTTCCCTGATCCGCACAAATTTTTATTTCCGTTGTTATCTAAGGCGCTATTAACATTGTTTTTGACACTCCAATTATTTGAAAAAAGAATGAACTAAAACTCCAAAGTGAGATAAGCGTTTCATATTTGTACATTCCATGCGTCTGGTATGCAGCTGTACGTAGAATTTTGCGCTAGTGATTTTCTGACATGCAGCATAAAATGAATTAAAACTATAATTTTAAGTTTTAAAATGCAGTAAAAACATTATTATAGTTAAGAGAAATTAATAAATTATATAATAAAACTAAGTTTGATTCAATACAAAAAAAATTAGCTGAGATATTTGCGATTAAAGTTAAAATTTCAAATTTTTTTGTGGTGTACGTGGATTTTTTCGAGCAAGCGTATGAATTAGTTGACTTGATGACGCTGACTGAAAATGTTTATTATTATCAATGAATTAAGGAATATTTACAATTAAACAAGAAAACCAGTTTTAGTTTATGAATATTTCGTCCGATACCTTTTGTACAGAACGTAGATATGTACATATGTGTATACTTACATAATTGTGTGCGTGTATATTTATAAATAAATAAATTCTGTTTGGCTTTACTCTTATCTACACAGAAAACTAGCCAAGCAACTTTTGTTTGGTCTCAACAAGTGCTGCATAAACACAACATTCACCTCGCGGTTTTCAAAGCAATTTTGTGGCGCCTTCTGCTCAATTTGTTAAATATGATTTTTTAAATTTAGTGAAAAAAAACATTATTTGTAAATTATCGCATAATTATTATACGTGTATGAGAAGTGAAAGTAAATTATTTTAATTAAATTCGACAAATATGTATACATAATATGTATGTATATGTATATTATCTAATCGCAACAAACACAGCAGACAAAAGAGAACAACAACCACTGCCACTTGTTTAACAGTGTTGAAAAACACGAACACAACCTCACTCACTCTCTCTCTCTTTGACCATCTGACGTTTTCTGCACTTTGCAAGAACAGCTGACACCCATCTGTGTGTGTCATTCTATCGAACGCTTCTCTAGTTTTCATTTCAGTCGTCAAAGTGGCGGGTGACAGGAACAATTATTTTGGAATCGTCGAAATGCTGAAATTTGTGGTAAGTTTACAAATTATTAAATCAAGTGAAAGTTTGCGAAATACGAAAATAGATAAGAAATGTTGTGACAGGCGCGAAAACAAAGAAATAAGAATGTACTGACTTATTTTTGGGCGATGATTTAATTGCGTCTTTTATTTTTTTTGTTGCGATTTTTTTTTTTTGCATACTATGCACAATATGCGCACAAATTGTTTTGTTAAATTTAATAATGTTTATTGACTTATATAAGTGACGGGTGTAGTTCTTTTTATGACACCACAGCAGCTCCTTCAAAGAAAAAAAAAAATAGCTTTCATATTCGTTTTATCAAATGCAAACAATAAGAATTTCTCAAATGGCTGCTTCAATCTGGCATTCGGAAAAGATTTCGCGCAATATATTAAATATCTTGTTTAGTTAGTAAATGATTATTTTGAGATGCGGCATCCTCAAGAGAAATTGTTAGCTCGGTGCGATCTGGTCTTCTGTTACATTATTTCAAGATTCACACTTCCAAGTGAACGTTCCCCCCTTTTCAGACATATTAATTCTTTTCAAAGGTCCACAGCTCCACTGCTCAATTGAAAAACACCGCTTTCAAAACTTTTTGATCAATACAACCTTAATTCTTTCACATTTCTTGGTAGAACTAGCTTTATGTATGTATCCCAAACAAGATATTGTTTGTTTTGCAGACGTACTGATAAACAGTGTATTCTGAAATATTCTGAAATTTATTCTGCTACATGCAAACCATTTATCAAATAACAGATGCAATATTCGTAGGAAAAAACAGTGTAGGAAAAACAATGCTTTATAAAAGGTGATGGTTGTTGTTGAAACAGCGAGTCGAGTACCAGAACGCATTCATAGATCCACAGGGCTCAAATGCATGACCACACTCTGGACAGAAATTATTGGTGCTGATCTGGATTTGTTCCCTGTAACACTCACTTGTCCCATATGGAACTTAATTGTACTAATTTATTCCTGGTGTTACGAGCGATATATTTTTCGATCTCTTCACAATATAACTCCTTCGAGAATTTATTGGTTCTTCAACTGCATCTGTGCAATTGATCCCTACCATGAGGGCCGAATCATGATTACTCGTTTTATAACGTCTGATGCCATATCAACTACGAATGGGAACATCTCACGTGAGGGTGCCACGATTAGGACTTGCGCTTATGTGTACATAATAATAACTGCTTCGATAGAAATTGATTATGTTCGTGAACGCAAAGCACCATCGCTTCTTCATGCAGTTGGTCTTCATGAATCATTTGTAAGCAACCAGTAGCAGTGCTCAGAGCACTGTTCTAACCTCTTTGCAGTACCATAATCAAGGACAGATTGCCCAATAGCTTTTGGAGGTGGTAAAGATTGTCTCTTTGTTCTTACCCCAGGAAGAGTCAGCAAGTATCTTCAGCAATTTGTTTCTCGACCTTAGCCAATTATTCATCTTGGTAACGTAACCAAATGCCTTGTTTAAGTCTAGAGTCACCATCACCGTTCGCACGGCCTTTTATGGAATCACGCTAATAGGCAAAATATATAGATGATCGTAAATTGCAGCGCTATAAGGTACTTATCACCCCTATATATGTTTTGGTTACAATTTTTAATAAACACAAAAGAAACGGTAACTTTAATCAGAGACAATTCAAGTTCAATGTAGAGATAAACTTTTATATTTTTCTATGCTTGCTGCGGTATTTATCTCATGGTGTCAGAATTTATTTTAAATTTGTACAATTTTTAAACTCCACCGATAGGTTAAAAGATTATATCAGCATCAAAATTCGAGTCAAATAAGCCATATTTGTCTGTCAGAGTGTATAATCGCCGAGATCGCCAAGACTATAAAAGATAGAATCTTTCTTCTTCAGACAAATTGTATATAATAAACTATAATGATTAGACCTCAAATAATCCAGCTGCCCACTTTCTTTCGTACTTTTGAGTTAAATATTTTTAAACTACCAAAAAATGCAATGCATAAACACAGCACACATGAACAAAGAGTATTGTAAAACTTGTAAAACTCATTACTCTTAATTGTTTGCAACTTATCTCGATCTAACATCAGCAACTATAGGTGGATGAACTAATGAGATAGTTTGTTGGTGTAACCTACTCACGATACTTCTCTCTATGTTCTGAATTTGAACTGTGGATATTCACACTGTACTTTTTTTTTTGGAAATATTTCACCACCAACACATCCATGCGATGGTTTACTGATATTATAGAAAAGGATTAAAATGCTTTGACAATATAATTTTGAATAAATTCATAAATTACGCCTAATAACATAATGAACATTTTTCGACTACAATAAACACTTGCGCAGTAATTAACATGCATTTTAATTATTTTTTTTTAAAGAACTGTCTTCTTCAGTCTTTAAATTTCTATACTGAAAGGATATTTCGGAAATACTAATCAAATAATTTTGTTTTGCTCAAAATTTTTTCTGTTTGAATTACTTTTCATAAAACAAAAAAGAATTACCCCAAAATGGCGCCAAATTGTAACGAGTTTGATCAATACACACAGTGCACTGCACCGCGTTGCCGTTGCTTTTTATCTTTATTGAAATCTATGGTATTTTAAGCAAATTTCATCAATACTAACCGGTTTACCTCAAATACAATTTTTCTTGCAGTTCATTTTTGGGGCCGGTGTGTACACGGGAATATACGTATCACAAAACTATGAGGTAAGTCTGGACTTTTGTTTTTAGTCAAATTTACTTTGGATTAAACACACATATTTGAATTACAGGTACCTCGTGTGGACGATCCCCCAAAATTAATTGAAAGGGTCAATCAAAAAATCCGGGAAATGGTGGATGAGCACCGTAAAAAGTAATTGCATATGCTGCTTTCTAAGGCTAGATTCTTTCTTTTCGTACTTTAACCATAACTAACTGTCTGTAGTCAAAAAGAACGCAGGATCGAGAACAAAAGAGATATTATCAAATTAAGTTAACATAACGTATGCCTAGTTATATTTAAGCCTAGTTGATAAGTCCACGTGAGCGACTTCATTTATAGACTTTTCCTTATTTGTAAACTTTTGTTAATCCGAAAAAATATAATTACACAGTTATCCAGGCTTAAAATCAGCATCTGAACTACGTCGCATAAAAAATGAAAAAAAGAAAGAAGACGATTCAAGAAAATGAATGGACAGAATGAGACTTGAATGAATATAAAGAAGAAGACATTTACGCAATTGCAAGTTTGATTGGTTCACTTTCACTCAACAGCATTGACCGAGATTTCAGTAAAATTGTTCCTGACCCCGCAAGAAAATTATCCGTGCTACTTTTCAAATTTATACTTTAAAACATAATAGAATTTGGGCGCACATTTTCAAAACAAAGATGAAGTGTTGTTATTACAGTCTGGGACAAGCAAGAATTTCGAAAAACTAAACAAGAAAAACAAATAAATTATTACAATATTGCCAGTCATTCGTTGTATTTTATTTAGAATTTAATTAACGCTTTTACGAATTTATTTAAATACATAATAGCGTTAATTTTTTTCCAATATACAATTTACAGAACCGCAGCCGAGCAGTTGGTGCATGATGTGAAGAAAAGCGCTAAAAAGATTTTGGACGATTAAAACTACCTCGAACACAACAATGCACAATCTGTATAATAGAAAACGCCTTTTTTTTAAGTAGTAAATTATACTTTTTTTTTTGCTAAATAAAATAAATTTAGTTTACAAATACCATTAACTGAATGCACACAAATTTGTTATTTTTTAACATAAACTATTAGCTAGTTTCATTTTATCTATGCTTGTATGTATGTATATATATCATATAACTAAACAAAAGATACACCGCCACCATAATATTCCAGACGTGTTTGTGGTTGCACAAATGCCAGCCAATCGGAAGTATGCGTCGGCAATAGGCCCATGCTGTGACACTTGTATAAAGCCAGTGCCATATTAGCCAGATTACCTAAAAAGTAGACGATCTTCTGACCACTGCCCTGTGCACCATCGGCCATTTTGGAGGTAACCTGTGTGGTGAACATTGCTTTAATTGGGCGTATAAGCATCATGCCAACCATCATAATGGGAAATATCGAGATTGAATTGCCGGACATGTACATGATGAACAGGTTCATTGGTATCTATATATATACGCATAGGAAAGTTTGAGAGAATAACTGTGTTAGTAATAAACTACAAACAATATACTTGCACGTATTTGGTATACAACTTTGCTTTGTCGCAGTTTTTGTTTTCAAAATTCATATCTCTATTATAAAAAAACTGAAAATACATTTGATTCAAAGCATTCATCGCTCACCACTACCTTGTCCCATCTTTCTGGCATTACACGCACTCCGCGTCGTTAAATCGACTCATCTTTAGAAGCACATCAAGAATCAACCTAATTGTTAGATTTCTCGTGATTACGAATTATTAGGTCAAAATTATTTGATAGAAATTAGTGGTAATCGGAAGTATAAATGTTTGGTGAATACATCAGGTGGGTAGGATTTTCTATGAATCTAAGGATATTTAGCTTAACCGTTGATGTTGCTGGTTCACCGGGCTTATCCCATGACATTTTTCATTTGGGATTTTCGTACCGGATCCACATTTTATCGCCAGTCACATTCGCTGCAAAGATACCTTTTTTTCTGTCATTCTATCAGCTGTTCACCGGTGAAAAACCGACTTTCCACGCCCCTTTGTCTCGTATGGCACCCAATATCATTGCATCTGAATCATTTCCAGGTCTTTGAGGCGTTTGGAAATTTCTTGTTGAGTCACTCCCAATGACCTTGCCAACTGTGTTTGAGTTTAAACGAGTCTTCATTAAGCATTTTCATCTTCAAAAATGTTCGCTCTTCCACTGCAATGCCAGTCTTTGACTTGAAAATCAGCACTCTTGAAGCGTTGAAACCACTCTCGGCAGCTTCACTTTCACTCAAAGCGGTCTCACTATAAGCGTCCGAGATAATTCGGTGGGACTTATCTACACATTTCTTCATATTAAAGAAATATGCACATTCCGAAAATGACAATTTGGCTCATAAACTGGCTTGTTTAATCACCAATAACAAATGCACTACTGGTGATATAGTTTTATGTTTACAAGATGCCCAAAGATACTACACCCTGTTTATAATGCATTTATTTCGACTATTACACACCGCTAAGGCCTTCTATAGAATAACGGCGTTAGCAAAGTTGTACACCCAATAGTACAATAGAATACGAAGACAGAAATGTAGCAGTTACTAAATTACTAAAAGAAAAACAAATGTACGCACCTGCTTCAGTGGACCGAGTGCTAAATCCCACGATTTCTTAATGACTAAACGCTGATCCCGTACTACCTCCGATTGATTCACCAAAGCAGTTGGATTGTAACCCGGTGGTGATGGCATGTCGGCGGCGGAAGAGTTCTTGCTGCAGTAAAATTTGTACATACATCTGTATATAAAATGAAATTATACTGCTTGTGGCTATTGCTCTCACCCGATATTGAAGTCCAGCGACCACTTGCATTTCTTTGAAATTTGTTTAGCAGACATTTTATTATATTTTTATAGACTTTGTCAGTGATTTTTTATTGCGAATGATTCTGTCAATCAGGCACACAATTGACCCACTCCGGTTGACAGTGTTGCAAAAGGCAAAAAAAAAGTACAAATTAATAGCGATGAGCGATATTTCACTACCAGAGATTTTCACCCTGATAAGAGAAACAGCGACTAATTTTGAAAAATATCGGTGAAATCACTATTTTTTACAAACCTACAGTGAATTTGCAGCCATAAGTTCTTTCACAACACTATAAGAGCCGCAAGTTTTCTAATCAAAACACTATCTTAAAAGAGAATAAAATAAGAAATAAAATATTTAGGGCCGTTTTCATGACTTGCCTATAACTTTACCGCTCATATTATTCAGGCGATATGCTAGTTTTCAATGTCACGACTCTTATTAAGCCTATAACCATATCGCCGCTTTCGGCGAGCCAATAAATTTATCCGAATTGTTTGCAAAGTGACCTGCCAACTCGATCGATAAAAAACCAAAGCAAAATGAAAACAAACCAAATTGAAATTTTGTATTAAAATTTTATATGCGAACGTGCACATTATATTCATAGATTGGCTCGTATTTTACAGCGGCGGCGCTCACTCTCATCCAAATTGTTCTCCCAATTTAATATCTCCTAAATTAGAAAGATAGGTGAAATGTGACAGATTTTCGAGCCTGAGACCTAAATGTATGATAAATGCTGCAATATATACATATATAAATAGAAAATATTGTTGAAAGCATTCACTACGAAGTTAAAAAAGCATATGCAGAAAAATATCCGATCGTTGAGTTACCAGTAATGCAAGTAAAAATAAAAAAACTGTAATATGTATTAGCATTTCACACATTTATGGTAAAATTTTTCAGAATTCTGTAGTCTTATTGACTTCATTGCAAATCAATGAAAATTTATATGGCCTTGATAACACTAGTCTACAACCAAAAACTGTATTCGATGTCCTTTTTTTATAGATTTTGCGAATTTCTTATCGATTCATAATTTCAATTAATTGCATTGAATAACAACATGGAGATACTTATACCTTTGTATGAGGTAAAAATTCAAAAATAAAAAAAAAGTTGAATTTTAGAACTATTTTTGAAAAAAATATAATCTTGCAATCTATTCATAGATTTTGTTCACGTATTTTCTTCATAAAAGTTCGTTCTTTACGCAAAAAGGTACAAAACTAGGAAAACCTAAACGTATTCTATTTTTTCTTATTTTAAAAGTAATATTACCCTCATTTTTCTTTAGCTAAAATGAATATGTATTATATATTTGAACTGAATTTTAAAAACTGATAACCTATTCCAATACCAAATGCCGATAATATTACTTGATAACGTCATAAGAAAACATTGATGAAAAATTGCATACTTTTGTGTATTGAATTCTAATGTAATTCCAATAATTCAATCAGTACACAAACAATTCGTCATATAAAAGACTTTCGTTACCAACAACAAAGAATGAAATATACACTCTCTCTCTCTCTCTTCGACTGACCACCAGCAACTTTAAAAGCCTTTTGTTTTTGTTTTTGGTAACTGTTATTGTCGTCTTCCTTGATCTATGGTGTGCATGCTTTGTTTACTTTGTACATGTATTTTATTTGAAACAAACTTTATTATACACTTACAATGTTATTATTCATACATTCTACCAAGTACATACCGCACCCCACCGCGCGCCTGATAAAACTAATTCGCAAACGTTCACACACACATAATTCCAAATATTAAAACTAGATCTCAACTTACTACTTTATTATATTAGTAACAATTCAAGTGTTTTTTCTTTAATCTTTTCAAGTGGCATAAATTGTATTGTATACATATCCTTGGACAATACATTTTTTTTGTTATACATCCGCTTTAAAACACTTTATTGAAATTTAAGATTTGTACATTTTTGTCATTTTTTTATAAAACAACGAGCAAATATCAAGGTAAGTCAAGAAGCAATAAAATAACAGAGTTGGCATCCCTAACAAAAGTTAAAGTGCTAATAAAAACCTTTATAGGAAAGCGGGAACTTAATCTTAAAGAAAGCATATATTTATATAGATTTTACAATGTTTTAGTAGCAAACATTGCTGGTTGCAACACATTTATCAAAATAACATTATAACAAATGCTTCAATTCATTATTGATCCGATAACGGAACTATCTTATATCCAATCGTGACGAATATTTCAGTTATTAAATTTAAACACAATTTTTTTTATACATGTATATTTTCTAGTTGTCCGTAACCACATTAATAATTTGAAACATGCACAAAACACAGTTAAACTACCAGTGAAAAATACTAACTATTTAACAATCATTAAAAAATACATAGTGTCACAAAAATTGCAATCACAAGTGACACCAATATCTATAAATCGCGATATTGCTCATCTCTACAACGCAACGTAGTGTTGTTTAATGCAGCAACTCACCTGACACTGCAGTGTGGCAAATGTTAATAAAGCTCAAAGTATTGGGACCTCCTTGAATTAATAATGAGCGATTCAAACAAGAGGCCGCCACTAGTATATGAACCAATATTCGAGTTTAAAATTTATTGCCGCTAAAACCTATTGTCAATGAGCGACTTTGGCAGCTTGTGTCAACAATACTAAATATTGCCTCGAACATGTCGAATTTCGTACCAGATAAAGTGGGGAGTTCTTCCTTACTTTTATATGAAGAAAAGTGCGGCCGAGGGTTATCGAATCTTAGTGGAAGAGTACGGCGAGCATGCTCTATCTGAACAATCCTGTCGAATCGAAGATGAAGAATTGGAATCATTGCTCTATGTGGACCAAGCCGAATATTCATAGCATGAAGCTTATGCTATGTATTTGGTGGGACTAGCGCGGCGTGATCTACTATGAGCTGTTCAAACCGAATGAAACGATCACGGGGGAACGCTATCGGACTCAACTTATGCGTTTGAGAGGCGAACTTAGGCAAAAACGGCGAAAGGGACGACAAAATGATTTTGCAGAATGACAACGCTCAGCCACGTGTTGCAAAACCGGTCAAGACCTACTTGGAAACGCTGAAATGGCAAGTCCACCCGACCCGCTGTATTCTACAGACATCGCTCCGTCCAACTACTACTTGTTCCGGCCTGTGTCCCAGCAGAAGTTCACTTCATATGAACAATGCAAAAAAATGGGTCGATGATTGGATTGCCTCAAAAGACGAGTCGTTCTTCCCAGTTGGTACCCAAAAATTACCAGAAAGATGGGAAAAAGTTGTGGCCAGCGATGGACAATACTTTGAATAATATATTTGGGCTTTATTATGATTACTATTGCACAACACTGTTTTTTCAAATTTAAGAAAACGCATGTAACTGGAAATTATTTCGTTTTTATTAATTTTTACAGCTTACAAACGCGTTTTATCAATTTTTATTTTTAATTACTGGAAAATCATACAAGTGCTGTATGCGCTTCGGTTTTATGTGATTTTTTTATATATATAAGAGGAATTTTATTATCGTTTCATGTTATGCTTTTCGTATATATATATATATATATATATATATATATATATATATATATGTTTAATATAAACCGCTCAAACACATACAATAGAAATTAAATCGAAAAAAAGTATTTAGCACTTAATATACCACATTTGCACAAATAAGCGAAAGAATAAATTCTGTTGTTGCTGTTATTATTTATAAGTAGATCAATATATAGAATACGTTCAGAATTATAGGTAGGAGAGTTCTTCTTTTTGTTGTATCGAAGTTTTCGTATATATATATATATATATATATATATATATATATATATATATATATATATATATATATATAGGTTGTGTGTAAAAATTTTAATTTAGTTCGACGACGACACATTGAATATTTAAATTTTTTTTTTCGTTTTTTTTTTTCAGCTTTATGTATTATCATTTATACTAAATTAGTTTTGTCTTTCTCACTTAATATATTATCTATAAATTTAGTAATAATAATGATGTCCGTTTAACTTGCTTCAACTGTAATTTTGGGAAGTATTCGAAGCGATCTTTTACGCAGGTCCTGAATATAGATAATGAACAGATCGTACACGTGCGTGCATGCTTCATACCAAAAAAACATGATGAAGATAATGATCTCTCGACTCTGACTTTAATTTTAATACAATTGATTTTTTTGTTTGTTTTATTATATTTTTATAGTACGTTTTATTTTATTATTTTAAAATTTATATGTGTATAGTTTTACTGTTGTTGTTGTAATTGTTGTGGATTGTTCATGAGACACAAACAAACGAAAAAATAATAACTTTCAAGAGACACATTACAATTATATAAAATTAAAGAGAAATAATTATGAGGAGGTAAAATTAAACTTAAAAGAAAATGTAAACCGTACTTTTTGTTGCTGTTGTTTTTGCATACTTTCTTTTTCAATTTCAAACATACATCATCATTATATTTATTAATTATATAAAATTTAAAAGTTGTTTTATTATTAGAAATTATTGATGTTGTTGGTTATTAAAAAATAATTTTTTTAGATGTTTGATGTGAATTCCTGTTGTTTTGATTTCATGCTGCCTGACGTTCGCTTTCTTCATAGCTGAATTGTTTTTGTATCTTTTTCTCCATCGGCAAATGATGACTTTTGGCGAAGTGAGGCAAGTTTGAGCGTAGAAATCTTGAGAATTCAAAATGTGTAATAATATTGTATGCATAAATTTATATATATATATGTACATATATATAATTGGTTCTGCCGAATGTCGAATTTATTGTAAGGTTTGTTGTTGCTGCTGTTGCTGTTCTTGCTGCTGTTGCTGTAGTTGATTTTCTTCTTTATTTTTATTGAATTTTGCATTAACTTTATGTGTGTGTTTCTTCTTTCCTTCTTCAGTTTTCTGCTGTTTTTTGTTTTGTTTTTGTTTTAAATCAAAGTTAATTTATATAATTATTTAGCGATTAGCGTTTTTAAGTTGATTGGACAACCAATCAAGGCCCTCATAGAGACCATCGCCGCTAGTTGCACACGTCGCCTGGATGTACCAATTGCGGTTTCTGAGTGAATGCAATCCGAGCTTGTCGGTGATTTCAGCTGCGTTCATTGCATTTGGCAAATCCTGAAAAAAAAGAACAGCGAAACCATTTAGTGTATGTATAATAAAAAAGTTTAAAGTCAATATATCTATAAAATGTCAGAAATGTTTTAAACTATTGGTAGACTAAAAAAATGTAATTTTTCCAATACTAACTTTCTTCTACCCGGCACACAACCTTTCACATTGCATATATACGGTCGGGGACACTCTCACCCACAGCAAGAGCATTGCGTCTAAAATAATTTACTGAGCGGTTGGTATGAACTGAAACCAACATGTCTAGAGGTAACACGACACTCGGGAGCGCAGCTAGACTCCGGGAGCTGTATTTTAAGCTGAAATTTAAGTTCTGAATTTAGTAGAGAACCCGGTTGACGTCAAGGAAGGTGAATGAACGAAAGTAAATTTCCCGAAGTTTCCTCTTGCAGAAAGGAACCCCCAGGAAGAGGAAGGAGCTTCCAATCTACACCGACGGATCGAAGACGAATGGTGGCGTAGATGTTGGCGTCTTTTCGGAGCAACGTAACGTTTAAATCGCTTACTCGACAGTTTTAGTATGTTCCAGGCAGATATCTATGCAGTCTGGCAGTCGACTAAACTCATTAGCTCTCTGGAGAAAACTCCAAGGAACATAATCTACTTCGACAGACAGACTGCAATTAGATTACTGTCTTCGCACACCACTCAGTTGAACTCATCTAGCTTCAAATCAAATCATACGGAGCGGACATCTTAGCTCCTACAAAAATATGATGTTGATGGAAGTGCTAACAGACTCTGTACCATTGGCCAAATGGCCCAAGAGAATCATGTTTCTTATCAGAATTTCTGTCGAAGGTGTGGTGATAAGGTGGGAAGTATCCAACTCTTCTTATGTCACTGCGTTGCACATTTAAAAAAAAAAATACACCCGATATCTTGGGAAACCATTCATTGCAGACATGGAGGGATGATTGCAAGATACCTTCCGCCAAACAACATACAACACAATGGGCCGACTGGCCGCCGGGTAAACTCGACTTGCGACGAGCGGCCTGATTAACATTGCCTAGGAATTATGAATTATACACCGCTTATGGCGGTTATGAATGCATTTAACTGGACTTTCAAACACAAACTCAATCGATGCTCGAGGCGACTTAAGCGAGAATATTTATTTATTTATTATATCCAATAATGCTGCAATGGTTCGAAAAGTGATTAAAAGACAAACGAAGTCAATGAACGTATTGTCCATCATGCAAAATATACTTCATTTCAATTCCTATACAAAACTTCATGGTCTCAACGCTAAGCAGATTTAGGGCCGTTTTCATGACTTGCCTTTAACTTTACCGCTCATATTTTTCAGGCGTTATGCTAGTTTTCAATGTCACGACTCTTATTAAGCCTATAACCGTAACCGTAGCCAAGTTCGGTGAGCCGATAAATTTATCAGAATTTTTTGCAAAGTGACTTGCCAACTCGATCGATAAACAACCAAAGCAAAAGCAAAATGAAAACAAACAAAATAGAAATTTTGTATTAAAACTCAAAATTGATTTATTATAATTGTGGTGACATGCGCTACTCAAAATTATTCCGCCCATAGCATATCTTACCGTTTCGTATTTTCGTTTTCATCGGTAAGTCGTGAGAACGACCCTTAAAGAGCTAAAGCGAAAATTATGTTTTCTGATAAGATAATATTCACAACCCAACGATGGCCTTGCACGTTTTAGGAAGAGTCAGTACTAGATCTGTATTACACAAACAATTTTATCACAAAATGGCAAGCATCTTTAAATAAGATGGCAATGTTTAGTATTCATCTTATTTGGCTAAGTGAAGAAGTAGCGTATTTCAAATGTACTTGCACATCGAGAAGACAAGCCCTTCCCTACCCATATACATATATGTCACAATTGCCTATTTATGAAATGCCTCCAGCTAATCGATGAGTTTCCGACACTCGCTGATTTAATGCGTTCCTGATGTGTCATCTACTTTGCGGCTACTGCAGCAACTATTGTACGGTGTTCTTATCTAGTATTTTCGTGAATTTTACACGTATACCATGTTTCTGTTCGAGGGCTTCTAAGATGAGGCAAATCAGTTTAGTCTAACTGCAGCTATCCATGTACTGACATCTGTTTGTAACTTACTCTATGAAATGATTTCGAATAAGGATGACCTTGGAACTTATTGATATTTCTACCGGAACCAGTTGGATTTGCGTATGCATTCCCGAAATGCCACTGTGACCATCATACTCGCCGCCAATTCAATAAATTTTCTACAATTATTCAGAATGTAGAGGATAAATAGTCCAATACCTGTGAGTGTAGAAACCTTGTCTGCCTAAGATCATGCAGGGGTATGAAATTAAATTTTCAAAATAGTTCATAACTGCATGAGAGAATTAGGAAAATATGAGTTCAAGAAGTAGCACAATGCTGTTAGAGTATTGTATCGTGAACTAAGTAAATAAAAATATATTGAGATGAGATGAAAAGTTCTATTCACTGAAAAAGTTTAAGCAAGTTTAAAATAGAACTAAATAAATCAAAGTTCATTTTTCGACAGATGTCACTAACACAGAGTAACTTATCTCCGCTTCCAATGAACCAAATGACATGAAGTTTAGTTTGAAAGTAAGCGAAAGCGTGAAACTTTCGACTGACCAAAGGAAAATATAATTTTATTAAAGACAACCATATGATTATCAGCATTTGAAAAACATTTCTAGTAGAAATCTACATTAGCATCTACATTAGTTTAGTTTCTGTATGATATAGTGTGTCGGTCCGTAAGTTTGATATTTTTCTAGTGACGATATATACGTAAAAGAGTTCACATAGTTTTCTTATAGTACTTATGCCTATTAATGAAGTTTACTTTGAAAAATTACAAAACAATGGTTCAAATACTCCAAACCATTCAGAGTGACATCTTAAATCTAATAATTCTCTTTTATGAATTTCGCAAAAACGATATCATTATGTACCAGAAGATAACTTTCGCCCATTTGAACGTATCAAAGTACACAAACGCTAACCTTATCTAACAAATACGTCGACCGCCGACTGCGTACAGCGCATTCATGCCATCTTATCGTCGCAAAATCAACTTATTATTTCTTTTACACGTGCGATAACAAGCATAGTGTGAAACATAATGGCATGGTTAACTAATTGCTTTTAAATTAATTTGCTACGTTTCATGACGTTCATAAAGATTTAAATAGCGATGTCTGCTATAGTACTATGCTATGTTGTACTGGAAAAAATTATACAATATTGTCGCAGCAAAACTAACTCACCTGTTTGTTTGCGAAGATTAATAAAACAGCATCTCTAAGTTCATCTTCAGCCAACATGCGCATCAATTCTTCTCTCGCTTCACCAATACGCTCTCTGTCATTGCTGTCAACGACGAAAATAAGACCCTGAAATGTAAAGAATTTAAAAAAGAGGAGAAAAGCATTAGTTTTATGGGTGTAAACAGAGCAATATATGTTAGTAAATAAACTTTAAGGCAAGTCAGTCCCGTCTTGAAACAAAAAACAACTTGATTAATCATAGTTATTAATCATACAAGTGTATATCATCATGTTACATTGGAAATTATTTACAATAAAACTGGACACAAAAAACAGATTTTTTTTATTACTTATACTACACAGCTGTTCTTCAATAGAATTCGATACGTTCCGTTTAATCATTTTCAGAAGGACTATGCAATTTGATTTCATTGGAAATTGGTACCATGAAATTCATATTCTAAATGTCAAGTGAAATCAAATTGCAATATCATTCTGAAAGTATAAATTATCGGTTCATTTTAATGAAATCGATTCCGGTCAATTTATTCGGATAGAAATCTAGAACGGGAGGAATATATTCTTCGAAAATGGAGGCTTAATTGTGCAAAACTGGTTACTAATAGATTATTCAACATATTGTTCATCGCTAGCCACTAGTTTTTCCCCATCGTTCTGGCAGCATACGGATTCCGAGTCGGAAGAACCACTCGTCTTTATACGTAATTCAAGATGACACCCATTTCTTGCAGAGGCTCATCGATGGAAACAGGTAGTAACCGGATGGAGCAATGTCTGCAGAATAGAGCGGGTAGGTTACAACATCGCATTTAGCCGTCTTGTCTTGTCTATCGCCATATTTTTCCTTTAATGCGCGGTTTAAATGCATCAGTTAAGTTAGGTACCGCTCCTTAGTAATCGTTTCATTCAGCTCCTACTATATTCAACTCATGAGCATCCACGGTGTGGCCGGTTTTGCCGGGATTAACCCATGATTTATTGCGTTTGGGACTGTCGTAACAAAACCACTTTACATCGCCAGTCACAATTCGATGCAAATATTCTTTTCTTTTATGTCGTTTAAGCAGCCACTTCCACGTCTCGTGGTACCTGATACAGCAACTTGGGCTGAGTTGGACAACCTTTGACTGCACGAATCTTCTTGTGCAGATCGGTCCGGGGCGAAAACCCAGTCGTCCTTGGGAACGCCTGATGCAGCTCACACGAAGCTGTTACAACAACAACAACGTCTCGTGGTTTAATTCGTATGAAACCCAATTACCCCGCTTTTAGTTATTTCCATTGCTTTGATCCGTTTGCT
The DNA here is from genome assembly GCA_035044765.1 of Leucophenga montana. Lineage (NCBI taxonomy): Eukaryota > Metazoa > Arthropoda > Insecta > Diptera > Drosophilidae > Leucophenga > Leucophenga montana. The sequence goes on from JAWNNQ010001299.1 coordinate 41,353, forward strand.
CATTGTTGACAAGTCAACCGATGATTCAGCTAAATCTTGAAAAGTCTGACATGGATCTCTTTTTATGTATACTCGGCTCGACGAGGTAAAGTTTTAAGTTAGAATAAGTTTTTTTTTTTAAATCTAGAGTTTGTGTCAGCATAGTAAATAATTAACTACTGCACTTACAGACTTGGCTTTGATGAAATCATGGTGAACTTACTTGTGTATTCTGGAAGTAGTGCCTCCACAATGGACGAATTTTGTCTTGGCCGCCCACATCCCACACTGTAAAGCTAATGTTCTTGTATTCTACAGTCTCGACGTTGAAACCTTTAGAACGAGATAAATTAAATTTGTTAAATAGAATTCAATTATAATAAATTATAATTCAGTCCTGTTCCGGTGGTAATTTTCGGGAAGATTTTGTGAAAGTGAATTCAATAAAATGGTAAATTTTTTACGTATGTGAAAATGAATACCGGAACAGGCCTGATAAACTTACCAATAGTAGGTATCGTTGTAACAATTTCGCCTAATTTGAGTTTGTACAAAATTGTGGTTTTACCAGCGGCATCTAATCCGACCATTAATATTCTCATTTCCTTTTTGCCGAAGAGGCCTTTGAACAGATTTGCGAATACATTCCCCATATTGTTGTAGTTGTTGCGCTGCTACTAATTAGTTTCGTCGTATAAGTTTAGGGTTCTTTTTTTTGTATTTGAGACTATATATAGTTTCGATTTGTCTTTTGGAATAATAAATAATACAAGTATTCAATCCGAGTTGCAGTGCGTTGGAAATTTGCCTACTCGGAGTACCTTGTTTTATTTAGTTGGGCGTGTGTGTTTGACAGAGAATCTGCAAAGAAAAAAGATACAAATTTGAGATACAATTAAAATATTGTGTTAAACAATAGCAACACGTTTTCTTAGTGCGCATTAAAATCAAATGCTTGGAAACGTGTTGCCAATACTGGTTATTGGACAAGAAATCATGAATGACGCATAATTTTACTATCAGCTTATTAAATCCAATATAACATGTGGCGGCACGTATTTGTTTCTAAGCTAAACCAATTTAATCATGCCCTGACGGGAAATAGGGCTGTCGAGCGAAAATCCCGGCCCGGAAGTAAAAAAATATGGGTCGCCATTTTTACATGCCGTAGCAACTGCTTTGCATTCTGTTTGCAATGCGATCGCATTGATCCCGGACCGAGTAACTTACCCCCTTTACTACCACTATCGACGGACTGGTTTTCAGTAACTTGCTGTCTGAATTCGGTTTGCTCAAACAACTGTTTGCTGTCTAGGCTATTTGGCGGCTAATTTACTTGCTGCAGCTTTCGTGCTGTGCTGTAATTAATTTTACTCATCAAATACCGTACATAAAATTTTCTTTGTAATTTACCAATTTTCACTGTGTGTGGCAGCAGCCAAGAAAACGAAACGCCAAAAAATAATATATATTTTTATGTATGTATACGTATTTTCTTTGTAAGTAGAAAAGAATCTTTTAATTTAATAAGCAAAGCCAACTTCATGAGTTTACGAACAATGTGAAGCATATACATAAAATCTGTATAGTTCGTTAACCTAGTGCAGCGCAGTACGGATGAGTAATGCTGAAAATAAGTTGAATTTCTGTGGAATTACTTAGATTTCATAATAAATTTCAATTCAGCGTTTTTTTTACAAATTTTTAATGAAAAACATCTAAACAAGATTCATTGAGGATTTTTAAAGAATATGCTGACCAGTAGACTAATATTGCCTACTTCTTCCAACACAAGAACCATGCACACATATCAAACTGCAGCGTCCCATAGATAGGACTATGTTGAGGATATCTAGAAGTAACAATAGTGTATGCGAATGCTTAAACAATAGGAATATAAATCTATTGACCAGCCAGGCCACGCTAGGACTCTATTCTAGTGACTACTGCTTGACACATAACTTCCATCGAATGATTTAACATAGAACTCAGAAAGAAATAAAAATGGAGAAACACAAACCTTAACTATACATTAAACCGGAGACGACGGTTCCCTTACGGACGATGCAGTCGTTGAATCTTTGCAGCTTTCATGAGTTACTTTGAACCTTAAGAAAAATTAGTCAGTATCTTTCAGACAGAAATCTATGACATAGAAAGATGCACACACTCAACCTAAGCAGAGGGTATGAAGCACTAAACTCTTAATCAATAAGTTTTGAGCTAATATTAGAATGTCTACAACATAATTAACAATCTAGAAATATTTAATATTGCAATGTTATACTGGGTATCCGGTCATGCATATGTACCAGGTAACGAGAAGGCAGACAAATTTAGAATTCCAGTGATAAAAGATGAAAGTGTAGCTAGGGATGAGCTATGGAAAAACTTAAAGTAAGAAAGTGTTATGCTCACATAGCAATAAAAGTGTGGAGGCATGCATTGGGTTGCGGGAAAAACACTTTGAAAATGATATTAGGTATTTTAACTGGATGCATGCAAAAAGAAAAAAGCCTCTTCAAAGTAGATAGTGCCAGCACATGACATGTACATTCTGTCTAGAAGACGAGTGCGTCCTAGGACATACGTTGGAATATTGCCAAGATTGGCAAATAGAAGGTTTAAATAGCTGGGGTAGTACCAGCTGACAGGGAGGAAATCCGAAAAACACTAAATCCCATGGACATTATTACCTTTTTGGGAAGTCGAGGGTAAATGACACAAAAATTGTACTTCGATAAGGGCACAATAGACTTAGATCGGTCGCGGTACTTACTACCCTTTAATAATAATTGATGAGACGAGTTGAACTAGACTTGTCCGACCGTTCATTTCTTTGTCTGCCGAATTCTATCAAATCAAATTTGCGTTGTGATTCTCTAGGACGCTCTGCAAAATTATAAATATAGTTGGACAACTCAACTCTAGCATTTACTTCTTTGTTTTTCTTTATCTTACAGAAAATCTCGCTTCAAATTGATATACGATCCGATGGGAACTGATTTACACTTAATTTTGAAATGTGCACTGGCTACTTCAATATAGAATAGTCACAAGACAAAACAGCTCCTAAAATAAGTCATATAGACATGAATGTATTGTGTTCTAAGTTAAATTTTGGCAGAATTTGAATGAGACAACATATCGAATATCGACTCTTTCCGATCGAAATCCAAAATATCCCTGAACTTCACTTTCCTGATAGAATATTAATATGTAAACAATACAGATTATAAGATAAGTATCGAAGTTAAGTTAAGATGACGAATATCTAGAATTAATATTGGAAGAAGCCTGATCCAGCTTGAATAAGATAAGTCTTAGCGTAATTAAAAGCTTCATATAGGAAAAGGAACGAAATAATAAATTGATTAATTTATTAAATCTACAATACTGTTTGAATATATCTATTAAAGTCGCAGTTCATGACTGCCTTAAATAATATCAATCAAAGTGCTGCTTTAAATACGTAAACCAGCTGAAGAAATATATTCACTGATAAGATATTGATTAATTTCACGTGCGTATTTGACAAAACGCGTTTGTGGATCTAAACAGACCCGAAAGAAAAAAATACCATAAAGAGGAGCACATTTCGGCAAACGCATTAAAAATAAAATTATTGATCGAATCCAGACAAAATTTAGCTTTGAATCTATGCTCTGTCACATTTGATAGATGAGGGAGGAGAGCTAGATTGGGAGCGGGGCGGTGTGGTTTATTAGAGCGAAGTGTCGCGCGGTGCGCAAAAGTGGAAGGAGACAGTATTTTTTTTTTTTGCTTTTGCCGTATTATCAAAAGTCGAAATCATTGTGGTATGGAGGTGAGTCAGCGTCGCGCTCGTCGTTGTCGACTGACGGCGGCTCTTGTGTGTAAATCAGAGTATTGCACAGACCGACACGAAAACTAGATTGTAATTTGCAGCGAAGAGAGAGAGAGCAATAGTTGAAGACTAGTAATAACTACATAAAACATATATGTACACGCATATGTAGCACATAAAACTCCACGTTAAATATGTAACAAATGTGACTGCGGAAATGAAAATTTCTTTGCACAATAATGGAAAAAAAATTAATTGATTAAAACCCGAGCAAGAGCAGACTGCGGGCGGCGGTGACAACGGCAGCAGAGCCGGACCTCTACGTACGTCCGTCCTTTCAAAGATTGTACCTCTCTTTTTTTTTACAACAAAACATTGCGCGTGGCGAGTTTCGTTTTACACTTTAAATGAAAATTTTTAGCACCAATTTTTATGTTAACTTTTTTTCTTACGTTTCTCCTTGCCTTTTACTTAACACACAAAAACTACACGTAGTAAGTTTAATTCAGCTCAGCACCACCCTACGACGTTGGCGGCAGCAACGGCGACGAATACGACAGCAACAACGAACGATGAAGAAGCAGCAGCAGTAAGCACAAAAAGAAACTCCACACACAGAGTTGTCAAACGCGCACAGTATTATTTTTGATTAATTGCGCCGTTTACGCAATGAAAATATTTATAGTTATTAATATTTATAACGTAATTGAAATTAATATTATTTTCTCAATAAACATTAATTCACAAAAACAAACACAACTTTTGATAATTGACAACGAGCGGCACAGAGCATAGCAACCCTAGCAGAATCAAAGTGTGTGGTGAGAAGTTGAATTGTGCATGCTATTGTGTCGCCGTCGTTGTTGTGAATAGTCACCACGCCAACAATCATGATGACGGCAACGTATTCGTTTGAAATATGGTGAACTTTGCGCATTGTACAATTTTAAGGTGACCATATTTTCAACAAGAATATATCAATTTAAAAATTTTCTTTTCTAAATCTCGTGTGCTGACGAAATATTTAAGCGTTACCATACACTATGGTAGAAAGGAACACAGCGAGTTATGGTATTTTTAAATGGCGAAAGCAATCACAGCGTGATTGTAATAGTACATCAATTAATATTGAACGACTTTCCATTAACGAAAACTTGAGGCTTCTCAAATAGTTTTAAGTCATTTTATTATATTTTCAAACTCGAGCAATTAATTCTGTAAAAGCCTTTTCAGCCAAAGTTTTAAGAAAGTTTTGAAGAACTCAATGAAATCTATAAAAATGTGATAGTCGTGCGCAAGATATTTTATGACTCTTATTCAACTTTTTATTCAATAGATAAACAATTGGCAGTAATAAGCGATCGTCACGTAAGTTTGTCCTGGTCTACATGATTAGCAACAAAGAACTCTGCAGTCCAGTGTGCTCGACTTCCGAGATGCACTATACCTTGTGTAAGGCTTCTTATATGAACCATTGATTATATTCTTTAGTGGTCCGATCTGGACATTTACGGGATATATTATTCGAATTAGAAAAAATTAGGAACACTACTATTTCATTAAAAAACTTAAAAAATTGAGCTACCCGTAAAAAAAAAAAATATATATATATATATATATATATATATATATATATATATGTGCGGTATATTTTATTAGGATTTACGTAACAAACAAAGAAAAAATTTCTACAAAAATGAAAAGGACTAGGTTTGTATGAGGGCTCCCCATTTTAGTGGGGTTTACATGATCATTTAATACTAGTTATTTGAAGAGTAAGAGGGAGTTTAAATCCAAACTGAAAGTCTCTATCTTTTATAGACTCCGAGATCTGTTCGTTCCAACAGATGTTCGGACGCATAGACATATCTAGAATATATATACCTTATAGAGTCTACCACGACCTCTTCTGTATGTTACATAAATTTACACAAGCTTATTACACTCTTTTACCCTATGGGTAGTGTAATAAAACCTGTTTCATTTGACATCGGTTGAAAAATATTAGTAAAAGTGATATTTAATTAACCTGCCACCACAGGTTCAAAGAGCATTTGACTTTAGAAAATAGTATGTAGTAACATTGTTAAGGAAAAGTATATACCTTTTGATCAACTAGTAAAAAAATATGCTTGAAAATCGGTAGGAAGAAGAGATATCAATGCAATTCACTATGCGCGATACTTTGCGCAAATTCTAACGCAACTTGTGTTAAGATTGCTTAAATTTTTTTTTTCAGATATTCTCATTTTGTACGCGACTATTTGACCAACAACAAAAACGTCATTCCGCAATCTCTGTATTGATCTGACATAGTCTCGTGTGAATTTTTTCTACTACTACGATTCAAGTTATCACTCAACTGAAAGCAGGTTTGATACTATTGGGTAGAAAAAAAGAAAATTGTTTATATAAATAGCAAAATTATATCTGAACAATACTTCTTCTACACTACCAATGATTCACAGATTTAACAAATGTGGTTATTATAATGGTTTATAATAATACCCTGTCTAATTTGCGGCATGGGGTTAGGAAAATATGGTCACCTTGCAAAGACAGAGAAATGCGGAAGACGGGAGCAAATACAAATATTTAATAAGAAATGAATGAATAAAAAATTGTTGAAAGAAAAATTATGCGGTAGGTTGACTATTAAAATAAAACAATGAATACACACTTTTCCAAGTAATAAATATAAAACTGCAGCAGCTTTCAAAATTATATATGTATGTATGTAAAAAATTTACGTGTTATCCAGCAAGAATGAACTGTTTTCAACCATATAATTACGTTTCACACAGTTACAAAATAATGATTTTCAAAAAAAACGATTGTATTTATTCTTTTCACTGAATACGTATTTACAATTTCTTTTTGTGGGCGAATTCCGTAGGGCCACTAGCGCAAGTGTTGGTGAACAATTTGCAGCGACAGCTTCTTCGCTATGAATTCGTTAAAATACATATATTTTTAACATATTGTGTGTGTGTGTTATTTCAACGTTTTTGTATACATAGTTGAGTTCAATAAAAATTCATTTAATTTTACAAGAAAATAAGTCAGCCTGCAATATGTGTTGTGTGGTTCACCAACACTGCCAGATAGCCTGCTTCACTAAAAACTCTCCACATTCAAATGAAATGTAAAATCATACAACAGCAAAAAAAAAAATTCACCACAGCTGCCAGGTAGTAGAGTATAAAGATACAGCTACAAGTTTTTAACACATTTCTATGCATGTACAACAGTTCTGCGTCATTAATTAGATTTTTCATATACGCACCAATTGAACAAATCAAATGCACACAAATTTGAGCAAAAATTTTACAAATTTCTGCCTGGAAATGTCAAAAATCACAGAGCAAATTAAAACTTGACCGAGAATTCACTTGCCGATGAAAAAACTGCACAAATACAACACGACCACAAAAAATGAATAAGCTAGCACTATGCTTAAATGTGTGCTACATCCGTGTGAAGAGCACAGCTATAGCGCTTGTGGTGAATACATAGACGAAGAAGACTGTGAAATGTTGCCACGTCTTGGAATGACAGAAAAGACAATGACAGATAGAGCGAGAAAGAACGAGAGAGACACAAAATAGGGTGTATGTTGCCAGATTTCATTATTGTTTGTGACACAAATTTTTTTTTGATTTTTTAGCAAGAAGTTTTTTTTTTTACATTATATGCACTAATTGTTGTAGTATTTATACAAAGTCGATTCGAAGTCTAAACAAATTAGTTTTTTTACACAATATTATTGGCAACATTGCGCATGGTGAATAAAAGACCGGGTGTGTTGAAGAGCAACTACAGTTGAAAAATGGCGTAGCAAACAAAACACGTACTTAACTACATTTTTTTTCTTTTGTTTTTGTATCAGCAATCGAAGATTCTTTGTGTGCACATTTAGCTAAAAACTAGACACTATGTTTTATCCCAAATCACCTTTTCTGCGTAATCCACTTGTTGAATCGGAAATACTTAAGCGGAATGTAAGTATTTAATACAGCGATAAATTGTGATTGCACTTGACATGGAAGGGAAAGATACGCACACTACAGCACGTGTAACGGTGCTGCCACCTAGTTCTTGTTAGAGATGTCATATATGCAGTGTGGCAACGTACTGTATTTAAAATTGATGCATGCTAACTATACAGTTTGTTTCTGTAATTCACGTTGAAATTATTTTACGAAATTTAATTTATTTTCCACATAAACGCATTTTTACCTAGCAGTTGAAGAGAGCAAGTATTTTTTTGTACGTGATTTTTTTGGAATGTTCTGTAGCCTAAACGGCTTGTTGGATTTTATCATATGACATGTCTTATTTGTGGGAGTTCTACAGGTTATAATATTTAAATATATAATATTTATAAATTGTGTCTACGAATTAATTACTGATTTGTGAAACTATATACTCAGCGTATATACGGCAAAATTTCCCATTTACAAAATTTATATTTACAAATGAAACGTGCGTAGTGTGAAAAATTCTTAACTGAAGCTTTGATGCCATTCACATGAATTTTCAATTCGTATGCCAGCTTAATAGTATGGTGGTGGTTTTTATGGGACTATTCATTGTCAAATTTTAAGTTGACTGCATCAAAAACTTTTTTTTAACAAAAAGGCTTAAGTGGGTTGGTGGGTTTTATGTAACTTCCCAAAAAACGTCGGGGGATAACATCCATTAATGTATATATAAATCATCCATCTATAAGAAACCACCATGTCAAATTTCAAGTTGATATTCATACTCTTGACACAGAGTGTTTATAGTATTATAATTTAGTCACAATGTTTGCAATGCCTAAATGAAAGACGCCATGAAGTATATATTTAGTCGTGATCAGCATGGCAAGGAAAGCCGATGTAGCCATGCCGGTCTGTCTACCTGTGCGTTCTTGCCCGCCCTGTTCCCTCAATCTTTGAAATATGACAGGTTTTATAACCAGAAGCTAAAAAATGAACGCGATTTCATAAATAAAAGGTATAGCCTACTAACCATAAGCAGAGCGTGACGTAGTGTCTGGGCCAGAGCCGCATGACAAGCAAGTGGTCACTGCGAATCAGGCTCGATCAGCCTATAACGCTACCTAAGACTCGGGGTCAGAGATAAAACGTTGAGGGCCATCCTAACGGAAACGAGCACTGCGACATAAAGTGTTGTCTTTTGTACCCTAGCCCGGAAATGGTTTTTATCTAGGATCTTCACCGTCTCTTAAATGAAACGAAGAATATGCTTAGACGAGGTGTTTCTCATCTCACCAGATGTAATAAAGAGTCTGTTCAGCTGTTCAATTTTAAGCCTTGCCAAGGCCGGGTAATCTCATAGCAGATGTAAACTAGTTTCGTCATCCTCAAGACAGAGTCTGCACTCTGTTTCTGAGGAGAGACCTAGTTTATTTAAGTGATATCTCAGTGGATGATGGCCGTTGAGGCAGCCCAAAAGCAACCTCACATCAGATCTATTAGGATGTGCGTTGGTTTTAGGGTATATAGGACGGGTTAGTAGCTTGGCCTGCCGTAGACCACGATATTGTATTCAGTACCGGGAGCCAGTGCTTTTAAACCGATCTACTATGAAAGATTTTGACGTAGCCCTGCTAAGTCCGCAAAAAGGCACCGGTTGCCGAACCAGTCCTGGCTAGTTCATCAGCATTTTCGTTTCCCTCGATTCCCTTATAGCCTGGTATCCAACAAATAGCGATTTTTCGGCAGTTTGATAGTTTGTTGGAGGATGTCGTAATATCGTGGAACCAGGGGAAATCCTTAACTAAGGAGAAATCCCAAGAAGATAATGCTTTAATAGTCGCTTGGCTATCTGAATCGGTGGCATACCTCGATGGCGTGGACCTCAGATTGAAAAACCGTGGGCCAGGCACCCATGGTAATAGAGATCCTGGTGTTGGGTCTGAAGACACCCGCACCTTTGCCCGTATCGGTAAGTGAACCATCAGTAAACCCATTGATCGTAGATGGTCCAGTACCAGGGCTGCCCTCCTCCCAGTCTAATCGACTGGGAAGAAGAACTGAGAAGCGTCTGCCGAAATGCAGTTCCGTGGACAAACAAAACGTTGCGGATTTCGATGCCAGGGATAACTTTAAGGATACTAGAGTGACCCAGTTCACCTAGCGTCCGACTGTCTACAGTCTGAAGTCTCAGAGCATTTATTGCTGCTTAGGATTGAATAAAAATGTGCAGCGGAGGTAGACCGATGATCGCCTCCATTGCAGCAGTGGAACATGTTCGCATGGCGCCCGACATGCTCAGGCATGTAAGCCGTTTCAGTTTGTCGCACTGCCTTATTGCACACACAGGGCGGCGTAAGTTACTATAGTTGTCACCATTGAAGTATAGATCCAAAGGAGATGGCTAGAGACCCCACTTTCGGACAAACATGGTTTTGCAAGACCATAGAGCCATTGTTGCCCTGTTGAGGACATTCTTGAGATGGGTATTCGCATTCAGTCTTTTGTCAAGGGTGACTTCCAAGAACTTTACCTCATCGGAAAGTCTCAAAAGAGTACTGGACCCAGATCCAATTTGTATTTTCTTGAGAAGGGTACCAAGACCGCTTTTTGTGGGTTAATCCAGAGGCCCTCCTGAACACATTATGTTCGAGACCTTATCCCCAAATCTCCCTGAGACCAGGGTCATCGCAAGGTCATCGGCATATTCAATGACGTTGTACCCTTGTAAACTGAGCTTGATTAGGTGCTCGTCTATCACTAGGGACCAAATAAGTGGCGAGAGGACACTTCTCTTTGAGGACACCCCATGATCGCCCTAATACTGACAGTCACATTACCAAGAGAAGTGCTCGAGTGATTGATGAGTCATTGTGTCTGTTCTTTGTGATTACCTTATGGAGACGGGCTGCTTCCGGTAGCGTTTGCAAACCATCACAGTACCTTCTCCAGGATTCATGCTTGGACTGACATATAAGCTTGTTGTATTCGGTTAGGGATGACCTATATTCATACCACCTACCGAATCTTTTCGCACGGTTGAAAAGCTTCCTAACCGTTCATCGTATGACCGCTCACTTATTAGTCCACCATGGAACCTTCTGTTTCATGCGGACTGTACATGTAGCAGTGCTATCTTGGTACGAGCTCAGTAAAATCTCGTTTAACAAGTCCGCGGCCAGCTCACTAGTTGAGCTAATGCTGCGCAGGACTTTTGATGCTACGAGCTGGTTGTACGATTGCCATTTAATTTTCCTAGGAAGGTAGACCTTAGAACATCAGAGGCCCCCGGAATTTCAAAGCGAATATGTTGGTAGTCTGAGAGAGAAACTTCGTTTGAAACTCGCCAATTCCAAACGAAGTCTACTAGTTAGAGTGAGGTCTAGAACCTCTTGTCTAACTGCTTGTATGAATGTAGGTTTACAACCTATATTTGCCATTTCGAGCTGGAATCTCATTAAATAATTAAAGAAGTGCTCATCTCTGTGGTTGATGTCATTGCTGCCCCAGACGTTGTGATGCGCATTGGCATCACAACCAACAATGATCTGCCTGTTACAGGTGCGACAGTGTTCCACTAGCCGCTACACCTGGAAATGTATTGACCTTTTTGTCAATTAACCACACACCACCCAAGGCTCTTGAGACTGCACACTGTAGACGTTGCCCCTTTTGCGTGGTGCAGGTTCGCCTGGAGTACCCTTATGGTGCTCACTTGTTGTCCCGAAGGTTTTTACGGACAAGGCTCCCCTTCTTGCCCGCTCGGGACCCTTTTACCCGAGTCCCTCTAGGTGAGGGTGCCTGTTTTGGCACCGCCTTCCTCGTCGGGCCAGATACCGGTGACGACATTGCTGTAGACTGCTCGGTCAGCCTTTTGGAAGGTCCTACCACTTTCCGTGAAATCTGTTTAGCAGATGCCACCGCGATGGCACCCGTACTGACACCATCGCCGGCAGCTTCCCTACTGGTGAAAGGCTGGGGTTTCGCCGTTGCCGACTGCACGTCCGGTTGCTGCGAGTCCGTATGCTGCTGTGCCAGCTCGGATGGGCCCTCCTGGCCGAGTTTGTTTCCCTTTATATTCAGCTTTATGTGGCTGAACCTGTAGGCAATAATTCCTTTTACGGTATAAAGGGCCGCATATGCCTCATCATCTGATAAAAGCAGATGAAGTTGCGGGCCTATGGTCGCCACAACCTTCTCGTTTGTGAGGAGGGCACTATTTGGAAAATAGCCACGAACAAAATGTGTTTGTGGAAACTCATTTTCATCCAATAATGTAAGGTTAAAGTTGTTTTTAGTGTCAGCCGAAAAGAAGCCCAGCTTAACGCTACTCGCTACACGGCTATATGAAGCTTTCGCTGACCCCTTGGTCGACCGGATCTTCTTTGTGGGGTGAATTCCAGGAGAATTCTCCTCCGAACGGACTGGACTCCCTTTAGAGCCCGTCCATCTTTGGCTTTGACATACTCGATGGCTTTTCCCCTCGAGTAGCCGTTAGCCAGCGCTTGTTTAAAGCGGCGCCTCTCTTTAGAGGAGAAAATAGTGAAACCTGGACCAGAGCCAGGTTTACTAGTGTACTGATGTGCACTGTCGTCTGGATTGACGATTTGGGGTTCGTCCTGTCTGAATCGGAATCAGAAGACAGATTTTCCTCTAATACCTCTCCACTGATACTAGGGAGTGCCGTCCCTGAAGGCTGCATGACTGAGTCCATATTGAGCTCAGTCACCATGCAGTTTGGCGCGACCATGCAGGTCTGCCCGTTTGTTGATGCATTAAGAGCTGCATCAGGCTCGTTTGATTTGGTTGGTTCCATATGCATTCCCACGAGTAAACGGGAAAGGATATCACCTGTGCCAGAGCCCGGATGCCACAGGAAGTCAAAGTAAAACTGGAGGGCGACAGGTATCCAGAGTTTGCATATTATCGGTTGGATTACCCTTTAACCATTCATCCCTCGGCATATGCTGTTCCACCTTAGATTTGGGGATTTGTTTCCTTGAAGTTGAATAAACACAGCTACATTGTGAGAACCACACCAGTTGGAAGCTCACACTGTCCAACCTTGAAGGGAATTTACTTTCCCTCGCCCGACTATGTCAGCCAAGCCATCAGCAGGGACATGACCGTACTAATAATTGTTTTCCAAGGGCCACCACTCTGGAGTTTATAGTCGCACTTTCCAAATTATCCAACAGTTACGGCACGTGCACCAAAATTGTGCTATGTGAGCCCCCTGTTGGACATCGGATTAGAATATTTGTGTCACAAAGTTATTATACAAATTATTTTTAATACGGTGAAGTCTTGTATTTTTTCAGGGTATCGAAAGCGAATAGCTGACAAAATAACTAGAAAGAGCTAAAAAAAAATGTTTAATTCTGCTAAGGAAATTTGATTTATTTATTATTTATACCTACATCTAATGCAACTGCAACAACCTCCTCCTCACAAGCAACTGCCGTTGCAAGCTGGGTATGCTCCGTTTGTGGCAATCAAATACATCGTAATGTTTTATCTGTGCGATGTAACGGCTGTCATAATTGGTGTCATATGAGGAGGTGCACTGATCTAAGATCTCATAGAGATTGGAGTGCTGGCTTCTTTGCGTCATGCTGTCTACCTGTGCATAGTAATATGCTTGTCCCATCTATGTCCCGGTCACCCGTGCGGGCGTCATGTAGCTCCTGTAGTTCTACGCAGTCTTGGCCAATTCTTCCGCCACCAATCAGTCCATTAATTGAGCAGCGATTTAACTCTTTTAGAGTTATGCAACTCAATTGTAATGGTCTGCGTGGGAAGCTGGCTGAGATTGTGGACTACTGGTGCATCATGACGTCTTAATTGCAGCAGTGCAAGAGACCAAGCTCACAGACTCATGTCGGCTGGCATCTGTTGCTGACTTTAATATAGTCAGGCAGGACAGAGACAGGAACAGTGGAGGAGGACTAGCATTCATCGAACGGTGAATTTCAGACCTTTTTCACTGCCTTCTGTTGGTCAACAGAATTCATTTCTGGAGACACAATGTCTGGCTGTAAAGTCCGGAGATGTCCGGAGATGAGTTTGTGAACTTATATCTTCCACCAGTCAACAACTGCGACCCTGGGTATAATCCGATTTTTAGCCATGTCCTGCAAGGGGATCATAGATTTAATCTCGGTGATTTTAATGCACACCATGAGATGTGGTTCTCGGAGTTAGGTAATGACCTTAGGGGTATTAGTATAGCGGACCAAACAGACAGCTCTCCTTTTTGTACGATCAATGGGGATTGTGCAACCTGGATGAGTACTACCACATCCAGCTCCCCTGATTTAACTGTCGTCAGTGAATCGCTTTTTCCATACTCTGAGTGGTCGATTGATATAGCGTTGGGCTCGGACTATATTGTGATTAGTATTACTCGTCCGGAAGATTTTGTTGAATCGGATCGTCTTTGTAAACTACAATAGGGCTGACTGGACTGAGTTTACACGTTGTATTGATCAATCAATCAACGGTCTTTTGCCTCCCAATGATGTTAAGGTAGGTGAAAGAATTCTTAGAGACGCGATCACCAAGGCTGCAAAGAGGCATATTCTTGCTGGCAGGTTTCCTAATATTAGGCCAGGTTTTCCAGCGGAAGCTGCACGCTTAGCGACCTTGCGTGATCAAATTCGGGCCAATGATCCGGGTGATAGTCGTATTGCCTTGTTGTCTCGCAATGTGAACAATCTCGTTGCGGAACATAGAAAGGCAAAATGGCTAGAGCACTTGGATAATTGTGACTCGGGTTCACGAAGTTTGTGGAACACTATTAAAAAGATATCTGGTGTACCGCAGAGTAGAGCTCTTTCATCTGTCACATTTGAGGGAGTGCAAATAGGATCGTCAAAAAAGTGTGCCACCTATTTCTGCAGACAGTTCGTGCAACACCCTTCTCAGCAGAATAGGTTAAAGCGTAAATCCATACGTCACATTAGAAGGAAAAAAGGACATGATGGATTTGGTGGATTTTACATGTGAGGAGGTTCTTGCTGCTATAGGGAAAGCAAAATCAACCATATATATAGCGCCTATAGCGGTAGAATACCTCATGCACGTGTTAAACCTATCCATTTCCCAGTTAATTGTCTCTGATGTATGGAAGGTAGCAAGGATTTTACCTCTCTTAAAACCTGAATCTAAGCTGGGGGTCAAAAGATGTACCAAGTATCGTCGGCTCTGTAAAGACGAGAGCTCATTGTTGCGAGCATTAAAAAATGTAACAAATCCGCCACATAAATATTAAAACAACATTGTTAGATCAACTGTATCACTTACCTTGACTACATTAGCATAGTAGGCAATGTTATGTTATCGATGGTAATAATAATATTCACAGGACTTATTCGCAATAGATGAAAGAAGTGAAATGTGCCTATAATGACCTATAATGATTGAGAAATTTCAGAACAGATACCATACTTACTACCTTCTTTACGTCTGGGAATATTAGTTGGGAAATAGAGGAGTTTTACTACTGCTATAGATCAAAGGTGCTTCAACATCATCCCAGTGCTTTAGATGGTTTCCAAATCCTCTTTCATTTCGATTTACGCCTTAACCTATTCTGCTTCGAAGGGTGTTCTACGAACTGTCTGCAAAATAGGGTGGCCCACAATTTGGCGATCCGACTTGAACTCACTCTAATGTGATGGATGGGAGAGCTCTACTCAATAAAGTCACCAAATACTATGACCATATCCATATGGTCTTGGTGGTTTCTTTTGTATATCAATATTCCACTGTCGTTTTTACGATGCTTATCATGTTGAAATTAATTGGAATAAAAAACTTTTTTAAACAAAAAGGCTTAATTGATCGCAAATTGACGTTCGGTTTGTAAATATGAGGGTTACTACTTACAGGATTGTTGGAAAATTCATTGCATACACATATACTCTCTATGAAGAGATCTCAGATCTATTTTGGCGATACTCTCTTATATAGCCTATGAGACCTCGACGTTATTACCGGTGGTACTGAACGACAGACTATATCAACTCGAATTTTCGAATATTAGCTGCATTGATATGCATTTATACACAATTTATGTACCCATTTAACCTTCAATATGTAATGTATAATTAGGGATTAACTGCTAAATTAATAAGTTTTTGTCCAATTTTAGACCGATTTACTCAAAGAACTACTACCATGGCTATGTACGACGCCCACCATCACAACATATCGCATTAATCTGCTCACAGCAAATCTGGCTGAAAAGCATACGAAATTTGAAGAACATCTTGCTGATATATATGAAAGACCACCGAAAGTTTTCACAATACCAAGTTTGCCGGAAGTAATCTGTATCGGAGCATGTAAACCGGACGAAGCGGAGTTGGTGGCCGATGATACTAAGGTTAAGCAAATTATTGTGGACAGCAGTTGCGGTGCGGCATTGTTGCGTGGTGCACGACTCTATGCAGCCGGTGTGATAGGCATGGAGACGAAGACCAAAAGCAATGAAGTTGTGCACGTCTATGCTGATCTGGATAGACAATGCAAAAAGGGCAGTGATGTACGCTACGAAAGTGAGCACAAGGTGTTCATCGGCAGTGGGCGTACATTGATGCAGCGTTTCCAATTGTTTAACAACAAAGAGACGCCCAAAGGCGTAGCAGTTGAAATGCAAAACACAGTCTCCGGCGTGCCTTCGCTAGGTGATTTTAGCAACAAATATATGCTGCTGCAAAATCTGCCCTCCATTATCTGTGTACGTGTGCTAGCGCCAGAGCCGGGTGAGTGTGTACTTGATATGTGTGCCGCGCCTGGCAATAAAACCACACATATAATGGAGATGATGCAAGATAGAGGCATAGTAATAGCTTTGGACAGAGCGAAACGTAAAATTGAGCTTATGCGTCTGCATTTGAATATCTATCAATATAAGAACATTAAAATTCATGCATACGATGCAACATGTCTATACGGTGCAACAGCAGCTACACCGGTAGAGCAGACAGTTACTGCCAATGATCCAGGTCTGCCGCCTTATTGTACGGAACATTTCGATCGTATACTATTGGATGCACCTTGTAGCGGCCTCGGCAACCGTCCCGTGCTCGCAACGGAAATGACGCTAAAAATTTTGCAGTCTTATCCGAAAATGCAACGCAAGCTTTTCATAAATGCTGTAGCTGTGCTAAAACCAGGAGGCACACTTGTTTATAGCACGTGCACTGTTACCGAAGCGGAGAACGAGGAAATTGTTGCATGGGCGCTACGCAAATTTCCCGAAATCGAATTAGTGGATGCTGTGCCCAAATTTGGTGGTCCAGGTTTACCGAATTTAGGTTTAAGTGAGCATCAAAGAAAGCTAGTGCAACGCTTTGGGCCGCAGTCCAGCAATGTGAATACCAGCATAGACACAATCGGCTTTTTTATAGCTAAATTTACAAAACGCACAGAATGATATTTTCTTTTTTTTTTTGTATTTAATTTAATGCTTATATTTTTAAAATTAAATAAAAGTATGTAATTGGCTTTCTTTATACGTAAACTGTTATACATGATTATCTTAAAAATGAACGGTACCGCGTATAAAAGAAATCTTGCAATTTCCAAAAAATGGTTGCATAAAAAAACTAAAATTCTTTTTTGCAATTCATAAAACACTATGTATATGTACTTTGAAATTCTGTTAAAAAAACATAATAAACCGTAATTTCAATAGATTTAAAACTAGTTACACAAGTAGATTGGTTATTATATTTCAGAAACACAATTCAGCTTAATCCTGGCTGCATTGTGTCTTCTTTAACTATGACCAAAGTTTTTCTTAAACGAGTAGGGCTAGATTTTAAATATATATTATATGATCTATATATTTCTGACATTACATTTACGTTGCAATATTGAGTGCCTTAAACTCATCGTCATGCATTTCAGTCATCATGAATGTGCCGTCATTTAGCAGCAGCACCACGCGACGTGTACCACCTATAAATAAATAAAACAAAAATAAGATTAATTAAAAATGTGTGTTACAAGAAAGAACTTCGTCTATATTATACCCTGTACAAGGCATAGTTTTTTCGTAATAATGCATTTTTCAGCTGGTTCGCCTTAAAAAACGTGAATTTTAAGCATATCTAAGAAGTTCTAAATTAGATCAAATTTTGCTTTCTACAAACCATTTTACAAAGTATACTAAAAAACTTTTTGAGACAATTCAAGGCACATTAAAAATTACATATAACAAAAACTAGTAAAATTTGTGGTTTTTTTTTTTTGTGAGGTACGAAATTTCACGTTACTCTTGTACCAGTGCCTAGAGTCTATACTGTGAGTTTAGTTTGTTTAAGTCTTGTCTAGACGGAGAGTTTTTCTCTCAGACAGCCATACGGACGGGCGGACATGGCTATATTCACTCGTCTTCTTTTCGTATTGATCTAATACCGAGATTAAATAATTTCAAACTGAAAATTGGCTTTATCAGAAATATAATTTTATGCCATTTGTGCTTAAATAAGATTTGAGGCATGTGGATTCCGCGGCTGGCTCGAATGTGGCGCAGTTTGGAAGTCAAATTTTCAATATTTTATTTTGATTTCGTATGGTCGATATGTCGACCGTAAAATAGACATAGCATTCCCGAACTGAACTTCGATTTCAATTCACAACACTGTGAAAAATATTAAATCGAAATAGAAACGAAACTATTTCTAACAAGAAAAAACGTTAACTTCGGTTGAACTCTAATACCATTCACACGAAATTTTAAATAGTATTGTAAAACATA
Organism: Leucophenga montana; assembly: GCA_035044765.1. Classification (NCBI taxonomy): domain Eukaryota; kingdom Metazoa; phylum Arthropoda; class Insecta; order Diptera; family Drosophilidae; genus Leucophenga; species Leucophenga montana. The sequence goes on from JAWNNQ010001299.1 coordinate 59,912, forward strand.
AAGGTGGGGGTTTATATTGGGGCTACCCTAAAAAGTGGGCGGTACACGCCCACTAGTAGATGTGTATGAAGCGATGTAGTTGATGTGTAAGATGCCGCCAGTTGATATTGATGTTTTCCATACAAATGCATAAAAGTGAGCTGTGAGTTTATATGGGACTACCTCAAAAAGTGGGCGGGACACGTCCATTTGTATATGTACATGAAACCAAATCAAATATCAAGCTAATATTGAATTAAATGAAGAATTTTTTCAAAGAAAACACAAAATTGCACGGTGGGTTTGTATGGGGGTTAACCAAAAGTGGGAGGGCCACGCCCATTAGTCTATATATGTTAAGCGGCCGTCTATAAAATGGCACCATATCTCATTTCAACCCAATATTGAATTTAATAAAGAAGTTTTTCATACAAAAAGTCAAAAGTAGGTAGTAGGGGGCTACCCCAAATATTGGGCGGGTCCCACCCAATAACGTATATGTCAACCATCCGACCACTAGAAGTTACCATATCAATTATTAAGTTGATATTGACTACAATAAAAAAAGTTTTGCTGACGAGAAACATTTTATCATGATCATACGATGTGTCGTGACAATCCTAGCAATCTGACACGTAAAAATAAGACCGTCTCGCCAGGCTGCTAGTCATTAGTGTACTTTGTAAGAGGATAATGTGACAAGAATGCAATAGCTATACTCATTGGATATATAAAATTCAAATTGTACACTGCGCGTTTATCTTATCAATGTGAGAGCTTGTGGCTACGTACGAATCACGTGTATACGCACATGCGGCTAAACATTATTTCTGTGTAATAAAAACTTATTGTTCTCTCTTCACATTGACAAAAAATATATAAAAAAATATTTCTTAATGAGAAATGAACTTGAGCCAACTAAAATTCATATACTAGATATTAGAAATTCCTTTAAGAAAATTGCACTACAAACAATATTAAAAGTCAAACAATTACCTGGCGATGGCAAATCAGCTTGTACAACTTCTGCGGGTATATTTGCCTCCTGTCCATCATTGGCGTCACCAGTTTGTATGGTTAGTTGCGTAGCAGCATTGCCTACTTCCTGTTGTTGTGCCTGTAACGCTGCCTGATGTTGCGCAAGTTCTTCCTCTGTCATCTGCACCAAGTACTGTCCACTTTCACCGCCAGCTGCAGCAGCCAATGCCTCTGCCTGCTGTTCAGCTGGCAATTGTGCCACCGCTTCGGCTACTGCATTGTCCAGTGTTAACACTTGATTCTCTTCACCCTCAGTGGCTGCAACATAGGCAAACTGTTGCTCACCGTCGGGTCCGTGTGTAACAAGTATGGTCTGTCCTTCAGCATTCTTGCCTGCCACCTGATACACGGTACCATCTTCACCGCGTACAAGCAACGGTGAGCCATCCTCATTGGTTAGCATCGGTTGATCAGCACCGAGTAGCGCTTGTAATTGTTGTTGTTGCTCCTGTTGCTGTTGTTCGAGTTCGATTTTTAATTGCGATTCTTCCTGTCCAATTAATTTACCAGTGATGGGACACAGCTGTGCCTGATGTTCGTCCTCTTCCTGTGGGATTTCAACAGCTACAGGTTGTGCTGCTTGTACCACTGGTGCCGCTTGCGCTGCTGTTGTATTACGTACATTTACCGGCGATGACGTTGTACTACCACTAGCAGTGCTCATAGTTATGCGTGTTCGTGGCGGCGCAATCTGTTGCACCTTTTGTATTTGTACCTGCGATTGTGGTTGACGTTGTTGTTGCTGTCGCTGCTGCTGCGCAGCGCGCAGTTCTTCGCGCGTCATTACTTTTTTGGTTACCTTGAGATCACCAGACTTCGAGAGATTGAAGATTTTCTCCTCAGGTGTGACACTCTTGCCGCCCACATTGGCTTGTGCACGCGCTGTATTTGTTGGTGTATTCGACGTGCGCGATACAATCATACGTGTCGAGTTTGCGGCGTGCATTGTACTACGTACCGGTGTCTGTGAAATGCGTACGGCAGTTTTTTGTGGAGGTACAGGTGTTTTCCGCTGTACAATGTTGCCGCTAGTTGTGCGCGTTGTCTGCGTCTGCTGTCGTTGACCCAATACTTGTGTGTTTGGTGTTTGACGTCCAGATGTGCCACCCGTTGCAGTACGTAGCTGTGGCATACGCCCACTGAGAGTTACTGGCGTGTCGACTGCAGTATACGCTTCCTCTGAGCTGCTGCCGGCGACAGTTGCTCGCACAATACCTGTGTTCGAGACTAACGATTCCGCTTTGGACAATACGCGTATGGGTGCTTCAACTTTTTCGTTTTTCTTTAAAGAAAAAGATAAAACATAAAAATTATTCAAGACCACAACAAAGCAATAGATTTTTTACAAAATTGTATTATTATGTATTATTTTTTTTTTTTTATGTAACGTCCAGAGAAAAATTTGCACAAACTTAATATAGCCTGTTACCTTCGCATATAGGATATAAAAGTATCGATATTATCGATAACAACATACTCTTTATCCTTATGAAGGGTGTAATAGACTTTGGTAGCTAAATGCATTTTTTTGGGTTCTTTTCAATTTAACTTTTTGTAGTCAACCCAACCCTCCAGATTCTGGATCCGTCCCGAGGTATTTTATAAATGAGAGACCACTACGATAAAAATTTGAGCTAGTGGTCTTAAATAGCATGATTTTTTCTCTCACATGGTCGCGTGGCACTGCTTATTTTTCCAGTTGATCTCATTTTTCCATTTACTCTTTATATATGTAATAATTCTAGCGTATCTGTCTTGCAAAGTTACAACCCTTTTTTCCCGAGCGTGGCACCGTCCATTTTCACAATGGATCTTAAGTTATCTGGTGCCTTTTATTCATCCATTTGCCGTTCACTTTGGATTCTTGTTTAAATACATCGAAAAACGTAAATATACCGTTATCTATGTGAATGGGCCAAATGAAAAATATATCAGCGTTTTTCGTGTTCAGCGCATTTAAACTACTCTAAAAAAGGGTAGGGGGAAGTTTATGTTTTTTTTTTTTGCTCAAACTAGTGGTAAAAATGTACTCCACATTACTAGTCGCTATTGAATCATTCGAAGCATTCTATTTTTTTTTTGCCAATATCGATATTTATCGACCCAAATATCAATATTTCGATATTAATACAGTACCAAATTTCAGCAGCCCTAGTCAAAACATTCGGAGTATGAATACCTTAAAAAGCCAAACTTCACAATAAAGATGTCAAATTTGATATAGCAACACTGGTGTTGCACATAATGGAAATGTAAAAGCTCTCGTAATTAGCTGATTTTGCTAACTTGAGTAACTTTGTAAAAGATTTTTCTTAAACTGTTCTGGTATACAGTTTTGGCAGAATTTCGTGATTTGAAATCACTTGGTATAAACATGTTAATGAAAAGTGAAAATTTCGAAAGTGAAATATATAAAACAACTATTTTTCGATCCCGAACTTTCCCAATATGTTCGTCTTTGATACTGACAAATTTCTATCTCTATTGGGTGCTATCAGCAGAAATATTTTATGACTGATTCGGCTTATTTCTCAAAATAATATTGAGTACTCAGTCAGCGCCAATTTCTGCTGATCCCGCTTTTTAACTCAACACTTACCTGATTGAGTGAGGTTGTGCCCGGCTTTCGCAGCACACCTGACGCACTGCTATCTTGTGTTATAATAACATCCGCCGAATTTGCACCAACAGTTATGACTTCGCCAGTGATTGAATTACTGCCGCCCAAATCCATAGGTTTTGTACCATTCACTTTGATAATCTTTTCCTTTTCTGAACTACTTGTAATGGTCTTGACTTCAACAGATATTGCATTACCATTCTTTAAACGCTTAACAGTGTGTGACGGTATCAAATCTTCTTCCAGATCTTCCAAAGTGGATGTGGTGCCACCCAATCCCAAATCATTTGTTGCATGTGAATCATGTATGTCGGAATCGTTCAATTTGCGCTTCAAGTGACTCATCGGCGAATTGGTGCTATTCAATGACCAATCATTTTCTTCTTCATAAATCGATGAGGGCGATGTAGAACCGGCAGTAGTGCTTTCATTTACCCATTGTTTAACCTGATCCATTGCCTTGGTCTTTGATGTACGTGGTGGACGTGTTGGTGAGCTTAGCGAGAGTGGTGCATTCTCATTGGAACTACTATTTAATGGTGGCAGCTTGCGCATTGTTGTTGGTAATTTGTTATCCTCGCCTGCTTTTGCTGACTTTTGCGCAACATTACGCGTTTGCTTTTGCCGTGCAAGTTGTTTTTCAAAGATTTCAAGAAAATGTGGTACATCCTGTAGGTTTGCAGCAGATTCCCAAGAATTCTCAACTGGTACATCACTATCCCATTTCACCATGTATTCATGCAGCTTACGACGTGGATTATATCGTTTGGCAACAATTTTCTCCACCTTTTCGGGAACTATATCATTTGTGCCTGGCAAAGTGCGCTTGGCTATGCGACTATAAAAAATTAGATTTGTGTTAAATAAGCAATGCATAATAATTACAAATAATATAAGCTACTTACTTTGCATTCTTTAGTGTAGGTAATGGTGTAATTGGTTTCTTTTCAATAATAGTCTGCAGAGTTGGTTCTACTTCGATAAATAAAAAAAAAAAAACACAAAAATTAATATTAAAATAAAACATAATATTAGGGGTAAAACATTGTTCCCGCGCTATTCCTATAGATGTCATTAGCGGTGTATAGTATGTAGTTGAAATAAATACATTATATGGAGCATGTATCAGTAGTCGAAATTCTCATAATTTAATTCTGAAATAGGCAACTGAGACTCACCGAATTAGTTCAGACACTTATGGTAAGGTGGCCGCTACGAGTGAAAGAACCTGTCGTGACTGGTTTCAAAGCATTAAGAGTGCTGTTTTTCAGATGTAAGACACGCATAGAAGCGGTGGAAGATCGAAAATTATTGAAGATTAGAAATTGGAGGTATTGGTCAAAGTCAAGAAGAGTTGACAAGATCATTAGAAGTGATAGATCATAATCAATTTCAAAACGCCTCAAAGAAACCAAAATTAGGTTGATTCTTGCATTGTTTTTAAAGATGATGAACAATACTAAAAATTACCTTTTTATACATATACTATATAACCAACTGGAGGAGGACGTCTGGACCAAAGCTGGAGAGACAACATCAGCTGCAAAATGCCCATGATAATTTACAAAGAACATAACAACAAACTGATAACAGGACATTGTCTGGCAGCCACTTATGCGAAAAAGCTATGTATTAAAAAGAAGGACAGTTTTAGGAACTGCGATGATCAAGGAAACACGAAACTGTGGAACATTACATATGCCCAGCAAACGCAAAATCAAGATTAAATTAGCTTAACACTCTTGGGCTCGCATCACTGGAAAAGACCAGAAGAACAACTAATAGGCTATTGGCATTCGCTAAAGACGCCAAAATTCTACATGACTTTATAAGCTCCTGAATTACGTCTCCATCAACGGCTTCTCTAAGGTTCATATTGGTCTATATGTCTAACGATTTTTTCACATAAACCTTTAAAAAAAAAAAAAAAAACGGCGGGAACAAATTGTATACCCAATATTTCTTTCCAAGACATACTTTTTGTGGGCGATATATCCGTAGTAGTAGTGTTAGCATTATTGTTGTTGTTGTTATTCACAACTGTTTTTGTTATTCTAACTGGCATCTCCTGTAATTCGCCCTGTCCCAATTTGCCAAACGATTGTATTGTCTTGCCGGCAACAACCCAGGTATCACGTATATGATCTTCCAATTTAACCCAAGTTTGATATAGACTCCACGAACTTGTGCCAGCTAGTTCTTTTTTGCTATTTAATTGTGCTGCCTTCCACAAGGCAAATGCCCAAATGCCCGGCTTAGTATCCGATGCCTTGCGCAAATGCTCATTATCATCACAGGATTGCTGCTCCTTATGCTGCTGATATTCCTCAATGAAATGGAAGACATGCAGGCAACGTCCACAAACCAGCACATCCATTATGTTTATATCATCTTGAGCAGCTGTAATTAGAAAAGAAGAAATTACAATAGGAACGCGCAGATAGACGGACAGACGCTATTTAAAAGTATTTATTTGCTTACCTTTTATTATGTTGGCATGTTTGCCCATTTCCGTCGGTACTACCTCCTCGGCAAGCATATTGTACGTTTGTATTCCTTTAAAACAAAGTTAAATACATTTTCTTTTTCATTCAAATTGTAGTTATTTTTTTAATAACGTTCGAAATTCTTTACGCAGCGCTGCATTCATCTCGTAGCAAATAATATAACATATACATATATATATAGAAAAAGTACAGTAGCTGTGGTGAATTTCATTTACATATCCACCAAAACACCACCACAGAAGAAACGCGCTAAAATGTAGACAGCGATAAAAAATAATAGAAAAGCATCGCGTAGCCATCAAAAGTACGAAGATTGAAAAGGAAATATGCAAAAAACCGTAACCGGGCGCGAAATTTGCAATGCAATAAAACACTTGTCATTTGTTAATTGATAAACGACATGACAATCTCGCCATTCAATCAGAGATTTCAGTGTTTTGAAACTGAATAAAAAAAATTGCGCTATAAAACGAACTCAGCGCTGTCTACACATTTATTTAAGCTTTTTATAACACTTGCTGCTAATGGTTGCATTTGCTTTCTATTTACAAGCGTTTGCAGCGCACTATTTACACTTACTTTTTCAACTATTAGTTTATTTATGTATTTAATTTCACCGTTTAAAATATTTTTTTTTTAAATTCGGTCGCACTTTCGCAACTAGCTGTTCACAATTGAAATGCTTCAAGTAAAAAGGAATTTAATTCTCAAACGTCGAGTGTTGCCGTATTGGTTGAAAATCTTTGCAAAAAATGCGGTGTTTAGGGGTTAATATGCAAAATGTGGGGTAGCTTGTATAAAAGAAATAAAAAATGTAGAATATTTTTCTATTTCACATATTTATACTAGAGTTATAAAATGTGTTCAAACATGTAAAAATTATTGGGTATTTTGCTATTCTCGGAATAAAATGTTCGATATCTCGCTTAGCATTCGAGATAACGAATTGTAAAGATACCACTGAAAACGGTATAGGGACACTGAATAAAATTAAAAATTCAATATCTCGAAAAGTAAAAAGTAAGAGATATCGAAAAATTTTATTCCGGGTTTTCGTCTTATTTTGACGAGCTCTATAATAAAAAATTAATAAACAAAAAAAAAATTTTTTTTTTTTTAATTAAAGAAAATATTGAAAATTGTATATTTGAAATTGGATATCTCGAAAACTAAGTGAGATATCATAAACTTGTATTCGTATTTCTCATCTTATTTTCACGGATTCTATAAGAATCAGATCGTAGGACGCCGAGAATCATAGAATATACTGTTTTTATACACTGCACAAAAAGTATATGTAAAAATTGTATATTATGTTTGTTGATCTGTCATAATGTATGTAACGTAGCGAATGAAGCATTGGAGACCCAAATTATAAATATATGAGCGCGACAAGACGAGTCGATCTTATATATGTAATTCCTTATATATGTCTGAAAAAAAGTTATCTGTCTAGAGAAACGGCTCAGATTCTCTAGATACCGCACGCCTATAAATTAAGTTGAAATTTCATAACTCGTAACCGTTTTAACGCAGTATTAAGAAAAATAAATTTAGTTGAAATTTGTTTGTTTGTTAAATATTTGTTAGAATTTTATAGTATGCCATGATTGGCTTCAAAAATTGTTTAACATACTTTGTAATATGGTTTTTGTAGAAAGCTAATTTTGGAGGCAAATCAAGGCCTACTACGGCCATATGACATACGTATACGTGCGTGACACAGAAATCTCTTTCGTCCCATTAAACTAAATTGTATAAATTTGGAAATTCGTACCTATAATTAAAGCAGTTTGATCAACATTGGTATGCATTCATCAAAATAAGAAATTAAAATGTATAACGTTCAAAATTATGCGACCTGTGTTGGTATAATCCAGCATGCAAATATTAAATTCTATAAGCAATGCGATCGAATTTTATTTGGTCTTTTACAAGAAAGTATAGAAATAAGATATAAGATTGTTGTACGCTACAATTTCATTCTTAATGCTTAGGATAGAGATGGGTGCGTGCCTCATATTTTGGGCCTGGCAAAATACAAACAAAAGTACTACTCACATCCAACACTACCCTATGCATTTAATGTTCACAACTAAAATGTTAAATTTTCGGAGTTCATCAACCACAAAGAGTTCATCAAACACATGGAACTTAAACAATGCTGCAGAAGAAATTAATTTTATTATAGTACCAATTTATTTTCGAGTTATATTAAGAACGAGTTAACCATCTTATTTATTTTCAATTAGTCTTGGTACTATAAAAATACATCGAATTTCGAGTATAAAACTACTTGAAACTAACTCAACACTGTAAAAATTTGGAGAAAATTATTCGACTGACATGTGGCATTTCCAACAATATTCGTTGAGTTTACTGTCACTTTTAGTTGAAATTTGTAGATATTTCACACTATGTTCAATGGAATGCGATAAAGGTTTCAAGGCTTAACAATATATGTGTAGCTCGATGTTTAGGTCGTAAACTTAGTATATGTATTTAATTTTTGGGGTCTCGGGTTTGAATTTTTACGATCATATTCTTTCTTTTGAGTTTTTATGTATTAAAACCACTATGAACATAATCGGTTGTATTAATTTTTTTAATCGAAATTATTAATAAAAATTATATGTATGTACTTTATATACAGGTCTGCTAAAGTTCTCACTTTCGGAAAGAAATTTCCAAAGAAAATTAGATAAAAATGTAATAAGCGATTGGAATTATTTTCGCAGTCTTCCCGAAAGTGAGAAACGGAAGATGCCTGATAGACTCCAAAGTATGATTTAATGTGTTACAGACTTTAATACAACATCATTTTAATTAACTAATGTACATAAATATAATATAAATACAATTAATTAATATAAATATACTTCAAATTCTATTACTCTATGCACTGTTATAATTAATGTGGGGACAAATTGTTATAAGGTGGCAACGCTAATGTCAGGGCATACAAAAGCAAAGGCAAAATTATGCAGAATTTAATAAAATACAACGTACACTATCTTTATAGCCGCTACAATGCTTAAGTTTGCGTGAAATTTAAATATAATTGACTTTAAAAGCACCAATTTGCTTAAAGAATCATTTAGAAAACGCTACAAATATTAGCAATAGCGCTGTTCAGTTGTTTTCTTTGGAAAAACAAAATTTTTTGAAAGCGCCAAGTCGTTATAGCGCATAATTTCAGTGTAGCGTATATTTTCCGTTCGTTCGTTTTGAAGCCATTTTTTGGCCAATTGTGTAGCATGGTGAAATGCGCAGAAACTAATTGCTATATTGCATCTCGCTTGCACACATGAGTCTTGTCGAGCATTCTACAAATAGGGCGCATAGCAACAAACGATATAAGTGTGAGCAGTGCAGCGCGAGTGTGTTAGCGTGTAGAACTAGGCATTTCAGTGTTATATAGCAGCGTATAGAAATATAGCAAACAGCTGTTTTTTGTGCACTCTGAAAACGAAAGCCGGCGGAGTGTGGAAATTGTTTATAAATTTTGTATAGATTTTCAAAACTATTTAAATTATTTAAGACGATAAATCAAATAGCTTCAACATGGCCGACATAGATGGCGAAGATCCGAAAGAATATCGCTGGGAAACTGGTTACGAAAAAACATGGTAAATATCGTGCGCCACTTGCGTAGCCATTGCATTTTATTTGTTTAAATGTCCCAACAAATTTATATCGGTTACGGTATGGAAGGCGCATCAGCTGGTGTCTGCGCGCCGTTCCCAGTCGTTGGAAGAACTGTTAGTTGAGGTGCACCCAGACCTGGTTCTTCCAATCTAAAGCCAATTGGGTTTAGGTTCCCAGTGCAGTCGCTAGTATGTCGCCACTGTACTATGTCAATCTCATCATTCAGCTTGTAGATCATACGGGTTCTAAACTCTAGGCCAGCTCTTAGGGGACCTAAAAATCTACGAAGAATCTTTCTTGGACATTCTCAAAAAGCGCTGTATCCGATGTCAGCATCCATGATTCTGCGCCATACAGCTAGACCGGACTATTAGCGTTTTGTAGATTATTATATTCGTACTTCGAGATAGGGCTCTACTTCTAATTTGTTTGCTGAGGCCAAATTAGCAAAGTTAGCAAGCATGTATGTTCGTCAGATCTCAAGGCTGACGTTGTTGTTGCTGGTTATCTCAGTTCCCAGGTGAAATTCGTTAAAGTTGAAATTCTCCATACTCACTGATCATCCTAAAAACTCCCAAAGTCTGTGAGTGGGTACCAAGTATGTCTTGTCCTCACGACGATAATTTCAATTTCATTGTCATCAGAATCACTTTCTTATGGATCCGTTCTACGTATGGGTACCTGCGATCGGTCTACTCCATCAGTGAAATCAAAGAAGATGCTCTATAAAGCATCACCGTCCTTGAAATCCGTTCCTATTTCAAAAGTTTCGGAGAGATTAATCTGACGACGCTTTCGTCGATGTGTGTGATAGCGTCATCATGCAAAGACGAACGGTCTTTTCTGAGATACCAGGTTCAGAAAGCGGCCTTATAATTCCATTCCATTTTAATTATCTTATATTTATACTTTCACAGGGAAGCTATCAAAGAAGACGACGATGGACTGCTGGACAGCGCCATTGCCGAGATTATACAAAAGGCCAAACGAAAGCGCCAGGCGGAGAAGACACAACAAAATCGTTTGGGGATGATGCGTCATCTTTATGTCATACTCGACTGTTCTGAATCTATGTCGGTACCCGATCTAAAACCAACTCGTCTGTTATGTACGCTCAAATTGTTGGAAATCTTTATTGAAGAGTTTTTCGATCAGAATCCGATTAGCCAGTTGGGTTTAATAGCGCTAAAAGCGAAGCGCGCTGAGAAGCTTACCGAGCTCACCGGCACCGCAAAGCTGCACATTAAATCGTTGGAAAGGTATGCAAGCAGCAATTTTAAGTAATTGAGCAATTTAATTATTAAATATACACTTCACAGTCTCAACAAAGTACAACTCGCTGGCGAGCCATCATTACAAAACGGTCTAGATCTGGCAATGAAAACATTGAAGGTTGTACCCTCGCATGCATCACGCGAGGTACTAATCATTATGGGCTCACTGACTACCTGTGACCCTGTCGACATTAATAAGACAATCGATGCACTCAAACAGGAGGGCATACGCTGTTCGGTTATATCGCTCTCCGCCGAGATACATGTCTGCCGGCATTTAACGCAACAGACAAATGGCAGCTATGGCGCTGTGCTCGACGATACACATTTTCGCGATCAACTTTTAGGCCATGTCGATCCACCGATTGCCGCAAAAACGCAAGACAATTCACTTATACGCATGGGTTTTCCACACGCCAAGGCCGATGAGGGCAAAGAACCGCCGCTCTCGATGTGCATGTGCCACATCGATAGTGTCGATGAACCGAGCAAACTAACATCAAATGGCTACTATTGTCCGCAATGCAATAGCAAATATTGTGAGCTGCCCGTTGAGTGTCAATCGTGCGGTTTGACGCTGGTCTCAGCGCCGCATTTGGCACGTTCCTATCATCATCTCTTTCCCGTGCCGCACTTCACTGAGCTGGTATTCGAGAGTCAAGCCACGGCGTGCTACGCATGCCAAAAGCTACTGAGCGAGGTACACGATAAGCATATCTATCGCTGTGAGAATTGTGCACAATACTATTGCATCGATTGTGATATCTTTATACATGATACGCTGCACACTTGTGTCGGTTGCAATACAATACCGGGCATTGCTGCGCAGGTGCATCAGCGTAAACCGCAGGCGCCGCCGGCCAATATGCTGCCACATAGCACTGGTGCCAGCAGCAGCATTAGTAGCAGCGCCGCAGCTAAGCCGCCTACAAAACGCTTCTAAGCGTGCTTCCTACTTGTAGTATTTAAGTTAAAAATAATTTCGTAGCGCTGAAGCCATCAATTCAAATTGTGGGTACACATTAAAAAGCGCTATTCATTTGAATAATTGTTCCAAATACAGCGTTAATTTTTTTTTTTATTTGTATTTCCCCTGTCTCGACTGTATTCAAGTCCAAGTTCAATACGTCAACGAAACAGCAGACCATGTGAACGCATACATTTGTACCTACATATGTGCATAATTACATGGGGACTAACAAAAGCTTGGAATGTTGGTGTTAAAAACAAAATTCGCCGTAGTGTAATGAGTTTTTCATATACTAGTCTTCAACATATTTGATTGAGCTGAAATTTGACATGTATGTGACAACCCATTAATGACACATAATGCATTATAATGTAATGTAGATTTTGATTATCTATACGTAGTATTATAAATTTATCGAAGATTAAAGATGTTTGAATCAAAATAACTCTCTCAGATTTTATTATGAACTAGTGGACCCGGCGTTCGTTGCTACGTTCCTTTTGCTTTTATATTGTTTTGCTACAAATTTTTCCAGTATATATTATTTTTTAGGGTGTGCCAAAGCTCATCTATTTACGTCATAGATTTAATAAACGTATGTACATGTACAGTTTAAATTTTGTTTTTCTCCAATATTGAGAGGAGGGTGGATATGGCACCGCCAATTTCTCCAGTGAATCCTATTTTTAACGACTCCTTTTACGTATGTATCAAATCTTATTCAAATCTGTTTCACCGCCTATTTTTTCCGAGTATATTATTTGTTGCTGAGATATATTGAATCAAAATGTAAGAGATATTTTGGATGCGGTGCACCACCCATTTTTTAGTGAATCTTACAATATTTCCCTCGGTGTCCTTTATTTTCCTTTATTTATCTTCCATCGCCCTAATAATAATAATATAGTTAGTGAGCTGCAACTATTTTGGTATTTCTCCTATATGGAAGCGAGGCAACACCCATCTATCTACAGGTGAATTTTGAATATGAACCAAGTTTCAACCATATACTTTAAATAGTTTTGGAGATATAATGAATTTTGGATTTTTTTCTTAAGTAGATGAGCTCATTATATACTTGTACATAGCTATACCTAAACCTTCTTCGGGAACCTGCCTGTCTACTTGTGAAAACCAATTAAACATACCTGCTGTAGTTTGTGAGATAGGATGTAACATACAGCCATGCAATGCGGGCGACTTCAATTTATATATGTATGTGTAGATAGATTGAAGTGAAATCGGTTATGAAGACTTATGTGTTCTTATGCTGAAAATATACCACAATTACCATACCATCTAAGATACAGCCAGCATAGAAACCACCGCCCAGTATTCCGGTTTTTGTATGAAATAGTTTTTCTATTGAAATCAATTCAAGTTGATTGAATTTCGTTATGGTGGTTTCTTATAGATAGAAGCTTCACATATATATTGATGGGTGTGATCACTCCCTTTAGGCAGTAGCCCCATACAAATCCACCATTCACTTTTTGGCTTTTGTACGAACAACTTTTTTGTTACAGTCAATATCAACTTAAATTGCGATATGGTGGCTTTTATAGGATGGAAGAGTCACATATATATATTAATGGGCACGTCCTAACCACTTTTAGAGGTCTATGGCTATAAAAGTGAATTAGATTACTTTTGTTTGTAAATGACCTTCGTAGTGCTTTTCTTATGTGTTGATTTGACATGTCTCTCATTAAAGACCAACAGTAGTATGTCAACTCATGGCTATCCCATACACCCTTATGTCTCTTTTCCATATCTTTTAAATCCTGGTGGAATATTTCATCCTGCTTTTCACTAAAATTGTCAAAATATTTAGGAAAGTACTCAATATGAGAATGAAGAAAGTGCAGCTTTAGATTCATTAGGTATCCAATATTTTTTTTAAATTTTAACCATGTTTTCAACTATAGTCAAGTAATTGGGATCTTTCCTATTTCCTAGAAGTTTTTTCGCTACATCTCTAAAACTTTGCCAAGCTGGTTTCTCCACCTTAGTCATTCTATTTTGGAATTCATTGTCTTTCAAAAGTTCTATAATTTGTGGTCCATCAAAAATATCTTCTCTTATTTTCGCATCAGACAGTTTAGGAAACTTTTTGTCAAATTTATGAGTTGTAGGGTTATGGTGTTTTGGGTTTATAGAGCTATGCGGTTTTGGATTATTGATGGCTAGGTTGTTGAGATTATAGGGTTATGGGACGTCAGGGTTATGTAGCTTATGGGTTTTAAGGTTATAAAGAGATGGACGTATGGAATTTTAAAGCTAAAACTCTACGAGATTGAGGTTTGAGATTTGTATGTAGGTTTTCTTTGCTGTGTTTTGGGTTTGTAGTTTATTGAGATTTATGAGTTTTGATGTTTAGGGTTATAGTTTATCGATGTCAAGTTTATTGTATGAGGTCGAAGGTATAAGGTTATATGGCTTAAGGATTGATATTGTGGGTTTTATAGTTTCATGCTCTTTTTGAGGTTAGAAAAAAACGCTGACGTGATGGGCATAAACATGTTTCGAATTTGGTTTCAGCTATCTAGAAAAAACATATAATTCACTTGATCTAATTTAATGAACCCTTGCACTCATTTTTTGTCTTCCTAGTTATCGTTCCTAGTTGAAGCATGGGCCGAAAGCCGTGTGTTGTAGTTAAAAAAATGTACAATATAATTTTTTTTTTATCAAAAAAGGAAATTTCACATATTTATTAACATTTTTTGAGGAAAAGATAAATTCAATTTTCGAAGTTTTTTGGTAATAAATTTTTTTTGAGTTCGCACTTGTGTTCTGCGTCAAAAAGTCTATAAGCATTATCTAAAGAGGCTTAAGAGAATTGGTTCCAGTATTGTTTTTTTTTTAAATTTATTTTACTATTTCTGGAAAACCTTCCATATAATCTATGGTTATAGCAGTAGTTAGCTGGCATGTTGACTTAGCTCTTTTCTTTGAAGCGCTTTTCTACTGTCGATATTTCCTGGTAGAATCGTTTACCCTATTCGTATTGAGTTGTCCGAGGTTTTGTGGGAAGATAGTTTTTGAAATACATCTGTTGTTTTAGATGTTTTACATCCCATAAGCCTTCAGAAACTCATTTACCACATCAATAATTTTAGCACTTCTTTCCTAAAAAAATTCACAAACGAATGTAACACATTCATGCTTTTTTTCTACTTGATTAAATTTTTCCAACGAAAAAATGAAATATTGTAATGGAGTTTTGAGAAAATTTTTAGCTCATAAGTTTCAAGGTGTTCAACGGATATTTGAAAACTATTGAAACCTATTTTTGTTTATGTTGTGGTCTTTATTATGACACAATTGGTAGGCAGATTTGTCGCTTTTGTCTAAAGAAGTAGCTAGAATAGTGGAACTACTTTCTAAAAAGAAAAGAGTCAAATTCAACACCTCGCAAACGTATCCATAAAAACAGTTTTTAATGCTATTTTCTAGTTCAGTAGACCAAAATCTATAAGAAAATAATATGGCATTTTGGCTGTAAACAAGTGATCTAAACCACTTATCGAACTTTTGCTAGCCCCTCTCGTATTAAGCATGCAGTGAAGCTTACCGCTCCATTTGGACGCTGTCTAAGCGCTAAATTCAGTCGCAAGCTTTCCACTCAACATTAAACAAAACAAAAGCGCTGGTTAAATTTTTTGAAGTTGTTTATCAATTTTTGGCATATTTTCTGGTGACTGTGCCAAGTTTAAAATTTGTTTTTATTTTTTTATTTTATTTTTTTGGGCTTATTAATAAGACAATTCATTGACGTTTATTCGACGTCAGGTGTTTCTCGATAAAAATTTGCTTTCTATTTTTTGCTTCTGGTTTATTATTTTTTTAAATAGTGAAAAAATATGCTTATAAAACAATAAAATAAATATAGATTTATTAAAATTATGGAAAATAGTAATAAACTCAATTTACACACACTTAATTTGTGTGTTTAAGTGAGTTATTTGGTAAGTGTCTTAGGCGAACTTAATTGCCGGAACTGTTCTAAAGCGCTAATTCTTTATATTTCTATACATATGTAAACATTTTATTCAGATTTTTCTGTTGTTTAAGATTGTAAGCATAAAATTAATTTGTTTAGCACATTATTAATTAATTAACTGCTTTAAGCCGGTATTTAACTCGTTCGAGCGAGTTTTAACTGCATTTAAAGTGTGGTAAACGTTCAAGATTCTTTTATTAAAATTAGTCTACTATAAGTGAAAGGGCATAATTGAAACAAATTTAATATGTAATAATATTACTAAAAATATGTAGGGTATACATAGGGTATTTCTGTTTTAAGAATATTTGTATTTGTATGTTGCTCGTGCATAAACCAAATTTGAAAAGTCGTCTGTAATAGTTTGAGATTTGATATGTGAACATGTGTAAGAACTTATCATATGTTTATGGTTGGATAAAAGTGCACTGTTAATAGTTAATGTGACAGATATGTATAAGTAGATCGGATATTTTTTTTGGGATACTTACTCAGAACTTCAATACTAAAAATTCATTTTTCTTATTATTTGTAAAGCTCAATACTGAGATCGATGAAAGTTTTTGATACAGAAAAAGCTTCATATAAAAAAACGCTGTCAAACCACAATCAAAAATTTGCGGCACAAACTGTTTTTCATCGAGTACTCATACAACAAAAATGTTTACTACCGAAAATACTTTATATACTTATATACTGCTTTTGTATGTTCCTCAGAAAAAAACCAAAGAACAATCAATATGTGTGGCATTTTCACCTAATAAATATCAGATTTGTCTCAAAAGAAAGTTCACATTTAATAAATCGATAAAAAAAAGTAAGTAGTTTAGTGAAAAAAAGGTTTATTACTACATATTAAAATACACACTTTGGGAATTTATTTATTAAAAATGATTTTGTCCAAATGTAAACCGTTGCGTTCACGGCATTCATTTAATCGAGCACTAAAATTTCCTATGACGGCTCGGCAGGTATTCTGCGTGATGGCTGCCATATCGTGACGGATATTTCCTTTTAATTGTGCCAGGGAAGTGGGTTTGTTGCTGGAAACTTTAGATTTGACGTAACTCCACAGGAAAAAGTCCATAGGGGTTAAATCGGGACTTACCGAGGCCATTTGCTAGGAAAAATATCATGAACTCGTGGTAGAGACCTGTTGGACGTGTGTGAAGTTTCTAAAAATGCGGAACAATGATGATCTATGCATGTTTAAAGCAACAGCAAGCTTCCGAATCGAAAGGTCCAGGTTGTCACGAACAGACTGAGTAACACTGTCTACGTTTTCGAACGTTCTCGAAGACCTTGGACGCCCGCATTTTGATTTTACCAGCGTTGAACCGGTCTCTTCAAACTTCTTTGGTCTCTTCACCCATTTGCCAATGAGTCGAGAGCTTGGCGCATCATTTAAATGACGAACATGTCGAATACTGCAGAATTTTCTACGCACTACAGTTGCTGAATTACCGTTTTTGTAAAACTCACGTATGCACAACGCACGGTCCGCTCCCAAGAATCGCTCCATAGCGACTAAATTCTCAAAAGCTAGGCTATCGATTGACATACAAAAACAACCAAACGCTTGATCAAGTTATAATGAGAAGAAATGAAAAAAAGTAAACGTCCTCTCTTGCATCATTTCTTATTCAAAAAATATGTTTGTAGAATTTGATGGTTTGTGTTCTAGTATGTACGAATGACGAAGTTGCACATATACACTCCTCGCCACTTGAATAGGACACTCACTCCCTTGAGTCAGTTTCTATCGCCCAATGCTCCCGAATCACTCATGCTAAAGCCTTAATATTTTTTTTTTTTTTAATTAAAATTCATTATATTGTTGTAGTTTGACCAGTAGGAAGATTTAATGCGTTTTCGCTACTTTAATATGATTTTAATGAAAAAAGAAAACAAAAAACATTTTAGAGAAGTCTGATTCTTTTTAACACAAACATTACTTAAATTTAAGATAAATAATAAAAAACATTCCACATCCATTTTTAGAGGGATGGTTTCAAATTGTGCAAAATTTTTTAGCGAAATCGAGCTCCAAGCTAATTCGATGGCTTGTGTTAGATCGGGTGTACTTCAATATTGTTGTCCTGATCTTTATACTTGTCGTGTCTACCATCAAACAAGATTTTCGAAGATATTCAAATCCGATGAGTAGGGCGGCCAACTTAAGAGTTCCACATTTTGGCTCTTTATGTACGTTTTAATTGGCGCATTATCATGTTGATAAATCCATGGCAGTGGTTCAAAAAGATTAAAGAAAGTATGAAAAGGCCTCTTTTATTTAACCATTGTAAGACAAACAAGTTGCACATATACACTCCTCGCCACTTGAATAGGACACTCACTCCCTTGAGTCAGTTTCTATCGCCCAATGCTCCCGAATCACTCATGCTAAAGCCTTAATATTTTTTTTTTTTTTAATTAAAATTCATTATATTGTTGTAGTTTGACCAGTAGGAAGATTTAATGCGTTTTCGCTACTTTAATATGATTTTAATGAAAAAAGAAAACAAAAAACATTTTAGAGAAGTCTGATTCTTTTTAACACAAACATTACTTAAATTTAAGATAAATAATAAAAAACATTCCACATCCATTTTTAGAGGGATGGTTTCAAATTGTGCAAAATTTTTTAGCGAAATCGAGCTCCAAGCTAATTCGATGGCTTGTGTTAGATCGGGTGTACTTCAATATTGTTGTCCTGATCTTTATACTTGTCGTGTCTACCATCAAACAAGATTTTCGAAGATATTCAAATCCGATGAGTAGGGCGGCCAACTTAAGAGTTCCACATTTTGGCTCTTTATGTACGTTTTAATTGGCGCATTATCATGTTGATAAATCCATGGCAGTGGTTCAAAAAGATTAAAGAAAGTATGAAAAGGCCTCTTTTATTTAACCATTGTAAGACAAACTATTCATTTTGGTTGACAAAAATTGTAATTTGCAGGTGCCATAATACGAAATGCCCCCCTCCCCCCCAGCATCAAAACACCAACTCTACTAATGATGAGTTTCTTTGCGGAGATCATGGAAATAGTAGCTATAGACATCAGTGCCCTCCAAATTAAAGCTTTTCCGTTTGAGAAGACCACGCGATACCACTCCAAAGACCAGGTCACATGTACGCCGCAAAAAGAGAGGCGTTGCAACGCTTTGGGCACTTCGAAGCGGGTTAAGACTTCTTCTTATATGCTTAGTATTCGAAATAACACGACGCATATTGGCGACTAGCTTTCATGCCACATTTTAAACTGATTTTTGCCAGTGAGTTGTGAGAATTTGATGCATATGTAAGTCGCTTTTCCGTATTAGTATACACTGTGTGTTTAGCCTTTTATGGTTTTTCCACATTTAAAATCATTACTTAAAAATGTGGATATAACGTGTCGACTCCTCTCGATTTTCTTAGGATAGGCAAAATATAGGTAAGCGTCCTTTCAAGCGTGGTTAAAGTTTTTAATCGAGCCATTTTAGGTTTTTTTTTTTTTTTTTTAAATTATATAGTCGAAATTCACAAAAAAGTTCGATCAACTAAAGATATGAGACCACGTGTCAAAGATAACGATTAAAATAAATGTATCTTCTATTCAAGTGTCGCAGAACTATGGTATTTGACCGGTTTTTGGTTAATAATTTTTGTTAATACTTAAAGCTTTAGCATTAAATCTTCCTTCTGGTAAAATAACGTCAGTTTAAAAAAAAAAGTTTCTAACATGCTTGGTTTGGGAGCAGTGGACGATAGAAAACATACTTAAGGGGTGTCCTTTTAAGTGGCGGGGAGGGTTTTAATTATCTATATTTACTTAATTATATTCAAAACTAAGAAACTAAGAAATTAGGCAAATCTTCGATTTTTTTTTTAAATATTATTGTATTTGATAGTTTGAGCTACATACAACCCGAAGCATCTAAGCGTGCTGAGTTAGTGAAAAAAATAAGTGAAATAATCGCTAACGATGCAAATTTCACTGGCAGAAGAATTAAATTCATCTTACTGTACAATCTACAAAATATTAACTGAAGATTTGAGTAAAAGAAAGATGTGTGCACGTTTTGCTCCGCATCAGTTAAATGATGATCAAAAAATCGCTCATGTAGTCAACGAATTTTTGGTGAAAAAACAGATTTGTCTCATCGAGCGCCCTCGGTATTCGCCTGATCTATTACCCTGCGATTATATTATATTCCCAAAAATTAAAACTGCAATGAAAGGAGCTTTTTACGATGACATTCCAGCCATACAAGCAGCCGTGACACAGTTGCTAAAGAACAACACAAAAAGTGAGTTTAAAAAGTCTTTGCTTAAATTAGTTGAGCGTTCCAAACGTTGTATTGAATTAAATGGATCGTATTTTGAATAAATATTAGCTTTGAAACATAATACCAGACTTGTTATATTTTATAACTAAAGAGTTCGGTTATTTTTAAATCAAACCGTGTATTACATTATTTTGAAAAATTATATCAATTAAATTGTTGCTTACGAAGTAATTTGTGATGACTTATGACAACTTCGTAAACTCCAAAACAATTTAAACAGTGCATAATTTAATAAATAGTTAGTAATATTCTAAGAAGAGATCTGCCCCTTCAAATATTTAATATTTTCTATTTAAAATCTCGAGAATGTTGCAATCTTTATAATATGCAATATTTATATTTTAGATACTACTAGCAATTTCGCATATATGAATTTTGTCTAGCATCTATAATGACTGCTATTAAATAAATACATATAATATAGGTTAGTTAATCACTGGGTTACTGTGAATATAAACACTTTCACACTTTCTATATATATGCTTAATTATAGAATCTAAAATATGTACTTCCTATATGAAAGTCGCGTCTACGATTCTATGTGCTTAATACTAATGACTGAGGTGTGAATACTATTGTATCGTAGTAGCTCTAGACAGTTCTGCATTTAAATATACCGGTAATCAGTGTAAACGGGAAAACTAAAATAGATTGAAATCAGTTTCTGTCTGGCATACTAATTATGAACAAAGCAAAAGCAAATCTTTCTGTATTTCTATACACCATCCATAAGTTGCAATAGAAACGTAATAGAATGGATATCTGACAGATAGTCCGTACAACTATATACTACGAGTTTAAACAGACTGTGGAGGTTAGGAGCAGTTTATGTGATAATTGCTCAAATGAATCAGATAAATAAAAATAAAATGCACTGACGTATGCATCAAGTATACATTAAGTATACTTAAATACAGAAATTATATATAGATATAGGTATATACATACTTGTGCAATACAATACAGATGACAACACGAACTGTTGACGCTAAATATAATTCATCTAATTAAAGATAAATTTCGAATGAAATGAGATAAGTTAGACCGTGACAAAGTAATCGGAGTAGTGCATTGTATATGGACGAGCCCACTTTGATAGACAATTTTTATACTCTTTACAGCTAGTTTGTATATGATGGTTACCTTGTATATTGTACACCTAAGCAACCATAAGTGTTGTTAGTTAGTGTCAGTGTAAGGTTTGGAAAGAAACTTTGAACAAAATCAACCGCAGTGTTTCAAAACAAAATGACATTGTAACAGGTTCATGATTCTATGCATATATGAGTCCGAAAGAAAACATCAATCGACTGTATGGCGTGTGGGACAAGTCGATCTAGCCATGGCCTTCTGATTGTCTGTGAGTTTGACAGAGCTCTTTTTCTGTCAATCTTCGAAATACTGGTTTGAAAGTTAATATGGAGACTTTTAAAAACCATAAGCAACACGAGTATTAAAATGACCATGATTTAGCAAATACAGGGTGTCTCAAAAGAAAGTTCACATTTGATTTGCTGATTGCGTGAACGCAACTATTCCGAGGGACGCGGGGTATATGTAAATCGGTAGCCTAGGTTTTGGGAATTTAGTCGCTATGGAGCGTTTCTCGGGAGCATTGTGCGTACGTGAGTTTTACCAAAATGGTAATTCAGCGACTGCAGCGCATAGAAAATTCTGCAGTATTCGACATGTTCGTCATTTAAATGATGCGCCTAGGCCTCGACTCATTGGAAAATGGATCAAGAAGTTTGAAGAGACCGGTTCAACGCTGGAAAATTCAAAATCCGGGCGTCCAATGTCTTCGAGAACGTTCGAAAACTTAGTCAGTGTTACTCAGTCTGTTCGTGACAACCCGGACCTTTCGATTCGGAAGCTTTCTGTTGCTTTAAACGTGCATATATCATCATTTTTCCGCATTTTTAGCAACTTAACACACGTCCAACAGGTCTCTACCACGAGTTCATGAAATTTTTCCTGCCAAATTGATCTCCAGGAGAGGTGACATAAATTGGCCTCCACGAAGTCCCGATTTAACCCCTATGGACTTTTTCCTGTGTTGTTACGTCAAATCTAAAGTTTATGGCAACAAACCGACTTCCCTGGCACAATTAAAAGGAAATATCCGTCACGAAATTGCAACCATCACGGAGTATACCTGCCGAGCCGCCATAGGAAATTTTAGTGCTCGATTAAATCATCTTAAATAGTGACACGAGACACGTTCATTGATACTAATTTGTTTGTAGTTTGTCAATAGCAAGCCATAATATTCATTTTAATCTGGCTATTGAAGGTAATAAAAAAGTTCTTCATACAACAATATAAAAGTGAGCAGTGGGTATGTATGGGGGCTTCTTCATAGCGTGAGCGGGACCCGCCCATTGATACTTGTGTAAAGTATGTATCCATAGAAAGATAACATATTCATGTTCTAGTTGATATTGATGGTACTAAAAAAGTTCTTCATTCAAAAGCAAAAACATAAGCGGTAGGTTTGTATGTGGCTACCACAAACAGTGGGGGATAACCCATTTAAATTGAAGTGAAGTATCTATCCATTAGTAAGACAACATATTCATTTTCACATTGATCTAGATAGTATATATAAAACGGTTTTTAATAGAAAAACACAAAAGTGGGCTGTATGTATGTATGGGAGCTAAAACAAAAAGTGGGCGTTGCATATCGATTTAATTTTCCAAATATACGTATGGATAAGTAACTATATAATAACGATAAGACGTGAATGTTGTAAGTATACACCTTTATTCAGTGAAATCTAAATACAGAGAGAGAGACTAAATACTTCATCTTAAAATTACAATGTTGATGCCTATAATCTAAGAAAAGTACAAAAGAGAATGACAGTTATAACTATTAATGCATAACGGTGTTCTAAAAATAACTTCTTCAAAATAAAGACATCAAAATTAAATGAGAAGAAATATTATTATGACGATTTAGAAAGTATGATGAGAGCTAAGTAGTAGAGTGTTTTGCCGCGACTACTCTTTGCTCCATTCGGAAGTTCCAATTTTCTTGAATCGTAGCTGGGTTATTGACGAAGACTTTTGACTTCACATAACCCCAAAGAAAAACATCCAGAGGTGAGATATCATACGATCTAGGCGGCCAGTTGACAGGTCCAAAACACGAAATTAGGTGCTCACCAAAATGATTTCTAATGACGCCAGTGCATTTTTGTAGATGTGCGTTTTTGAAGCTGTAACGGTAGTTCGAAAATCTTTTCGGGTTGCTCATCAGCCCAACGTATTATTGACGTATCCATTGAGTCAGAAATGTGCCTCATCACTGAACTTCATTGAGCTCTCGCAGATCCCTTTGACTGAAATTAAAGCGTAAATTAAAGTCTGGCGGCATAAATTTTTGAATGAGCTGGATTTTGTAAGCCTTTAAACAAGGTTCGTGGCATAAAATTCGCCAAGTTGTTCCATACGAGAGGCCAAGAAGCTGGGCACGGCGTCAAATCGATTGGTCACGGTCTTCAACCACAGTCTCCACTACAGCCTCAATGTTCTGCTCACTACGGGCTCAATGTGGTCTATTCGGTCGCGTCAATAACATACACTGAGACTAATACAGCTGAATAATTTTGAGATGATGTTGCGGTGTGAGTCTTTCCATGATGAATTGTCAAATAATACTGAATAAAAATAAGATAATAGAATGACATCAGTCACGCGTGATCTGTGAAAAAAAAAAAAAACAAATAAAAACAAGAAAAAACGTTAACTTCGGTTGAACTGAAGATCTAATACCATTCACACGAAATTTTAAATAGTATTGCAAAACTTAAAAGTGAGGGTTTGAATAGGGGCTACCCCAAAAAGTGGGCGGTACACGCCCAATTTCAAGTTAATATTTATTTAAATAAAAATTTGTTTCATAAAAAACATAATTTCACGGTGGGTTTGTATGAGGGCTACCCCAAAAAGTTGGGTGGCAACTCCCATTAGTCTATGTATCTTAAGCGGCTGTCTCTAAAAAGGCACCACATTGCATTTCAACCTAATATTGACTTTAATAAAGACGTTTTTATACAAAAAGTCAAAAGTTGGCAGTAGGTTTGTATAGGGGCTACCATAAATAGTGGGCGGGTCCCACCCATTAATGTATATGTCAAACATCCGTCCACTAAAAGTTACCATATCAAATATTAAGTTGATATTGACTACAACTAAAAAGTTTTTCATACAAAAAAACAAAAGTGGGCGGTGGGTTTTTTAGGGGGGCTACAAATATAGATACTCTATACATTTGAGATAAAAATAAACTCAAATACCCGCTTTCAGCCAAATGTCTAAAATATTAGTCCATAGGAAATATCAGAAGGACAGATGGACATGACTTGATCGACTCGTCTTGACGATCAAGAATGTGTATATTGTATTTTATGGGATGTGTGTGGGCTTGTAAATGTCCAAGTTTGAAGTCTCTAGCTCCTATACATCTTGAGCAAATGTTGTTTAATACAACTAGTCGATAGACGAACATGGCTAAGTTTCAACTAAGTTTCCGATGCTGATCAATAATATGTGTACTTTATAGAGTGTACCGCACCTCTATCTCCTTGTTACATACTTACGCACAAAATATATAATACCCTTGTCCCTTTTCAAACTAATTGTGTAGTGTATTGAAATCATAAATCTAAAAAGTAAGTGTTTAATAAATAATATTTAACAGATAGTGTTTGAAAATATTCATTTGAATTTGTGGTTTCGCTTTGCGGCTGCCTTTGTTACTCGAAAATTGATTCAATGATTTTATGATTTTAATGGACTCTGGATCTGGGCTTGATTAACACAACTGAATCGATTTGTGTGGCAACTGCCACTGCAACGCCGTGATAAATATTTTGCGGCCATTATCGTTGTGAAAATTGCAAAATTAACCACAACTTGATTTACTTAGTTAAGCCCTTGCAATGTAATTAAATTTTATTGCATTGACACGAACAGGCGTTAACGAGTCACGTGTGTGGAGGAGTACTCGTCCAAAGGAAGGTGTGCAAATATTTACTTAAATATTCGTACATCCATACTTATGTACTACATATTTCATAAGAGCCGGATGCGCCTTTTTAGAAAGCTATATGAATTTTATTAATAATACTACGTATTGTTTCATGAATGAAATAAGTTTTTAGCACCTTTTTTATAGGAAGTCTGTAGCACAGATGTCATCTGGAATTGGAAACACGTGCTGCTCGGAAGACGTTCGAAAGATGTGTTAATTGATTTTTAATTTAATTAACTGGCATATTTAAAGTTGGGCTCGAAGCAACAGATTTCTTAATTGAAAGTAAAAACGTCTGTAATTAAATATATTATGAACATAATGTGTGGTTTTTGTACAAAAATGGCACACATCTGTTGGTTGTTCTAGAGAATTTTGTTGTATGGCTTTAAAAGAAAACTAGAAATATTTTTTGAATATATTATGTGAAAAAGCTTTTGTATGTAATAATTTTTGAAATGAATTAATCTGTGTTCCCTATATACATAAATATTAAATATTTCTTACATAAAGCACAACATTTACACTCAACATTTCAACCAAATTCCAATCTTGCGCCTGAAGATACTGAAATAATAGAGTTTCTGGATGTACCTTGTCAAATGTGCATGCCAATTCGTAGAGTTACTGTGTCTGAAATCAAAGAAGAATTCGCAAAACTGAATCAAAAAAGGTCACCAGGCTATGATAAAATAGACGGAAGAGTTACGAAAATGCTCTCTCAAAAGTGTATTAAATTTTTAGCACTAATTTACAATGCGATTTTGAGGCTGGATCACTTTTCTACACAATGGAAATGTGCGGAGGTGATAATGATTCCAAAACCAAACAAGCCTGAAAATATTCTCTCGTGCTACCGTCCTATTAGCTTGCTGGTGACATTCTCCAAAGTATTCGAAAGATTACTTATGAGTAGATTGTTACCAATTTTGGATGAATACAATATAATACCGGAACATCAGTTTGGGTTTAGGAGAGGTCATGGGACTCCAGAGCAATGTCGTTAGTATAATTACAAGTGGATTCGAGAAGAAACTGTATTCTGCGGCAGTATTTATTGATATACAACAAGCATTTGACCGAGTGTGGCATCCAGGCATGTTATATAAAATGAAAAAACTGCTTCCTGCTCCATTTTTCCTCTTATTGAAATCGTATCTAAGCAATCGAAACTTTTCTGTTCAAATGGAAGGAAAAACATCGAAACTATATAGTATCCATGCTGGTGTCCCACAGGGCAGTGTTCTGGGACCTGTTCTTTACACAATATTCACTGCCGATCTTTCTGTTGTCAGTGATGTTCAAGTAGCCACTTATGCTGATGATACAGCTATAATTGCATCTACAGACACTGCGGCAGATGTATCTCAAGATATTCAAAATGAAATAGTTGAAATAGAGCGATGGCTTAAGAAATGGAAAATATTGGTTAATACTGAGAAGTCGAAACAGAATTGCTCTGAGAAGAGGAATTCGTCCGTCAGTATTTTTAAATAATACACAAATTCCTCATAGTGACTCCGCAAATTATCTTGGACTCGATATAAATCGGAGAGTAACTTGGAAAAGTCATATTAAAGGCAAGACAAAGAAACTCAATATAAAAAAAAAAAATGTATTGGCTTCTTGGGAGAAAATCGCAGCTTAGTTTGGAGAACAGAGTTCGGCTTTACAAGGCTATTTTAAAGCCTGTGTGGACCTATGCTATCCAATTATGAGGTACTGCAAGCCAATCATATATTGAAATTCTTCAACGATATCAGTCCAAAACGCTTAGACTTATTGTTGACGCTCCCTGGTTTGTGGCTAATGACCAAATTCACAAAGATTTAAATATTCCATACATTAAAGATTAAATACGTAGAATAAGCACAAGGTATGTTGAGAGACTACATGATCATTTAAATGTTATTTGCAATCATGATTGTATACAACTCTTTTTCTCCGCACACACGAACAAAGCACTCTGAGCCGTGTCAACGAACTTGTCGTGAGAACGTGAAGCATATTTTTGGCTACTAATATCAAATTTTGCGCGAACATGTCCTTCCACCATTCATCATTTGGAACAAGAACGAAACTGGCTTCTAGACTGTTCGGTCGAAAATAATCAAGGTCAAATTTCTTCACAGGAAAGAGCAACAATGGTGACCATGAACCGAGCAATTAAGTAGTGCTTTATGCGTGTATTGATCCCGCCCATGTTCTTGTTCCCTCGCAAGAATACGCAAAGAATATTCATGGAGTATGTATGCAAACGTGGATCATCACACACTTAAAAGGGCGACCATCGTTGTTGCTGCTTAACAATTACACATTCCATCTATATGAGGAGGTATTGAAGCTTCTGAAGTGCCATCAACATCATCTACCATACATAACGTGCGATTAGCCATTCTTCCATTTTGACCGGTATTGGTTCACTTTTGCAACTACACCAGCCAAAAAAACCAAATCGCGGAAGAAAGCCAATGGAAAGCTTTTATTTTTATTGATATTGTGCCTCAGATAAATCAAACTTTTTGATTGTGAGATTTTATGGGTGAAAAAAAAATATGGGTCAAATCACCCGACTCTCCCTACTTAAATATTTAATAATCAGTTTGACGAGACGAATCTATCTAACCATGCCGTTCTGTCTGACCATTAACTTCACTACTAGCCCAACAATATGGACTGAAGTAAGTAGGGAGAATCAATCTCCCCAATAAGAATTTTATGAAGAAAAGCAATTGAGAGCATAGAACGGCGTGTCAAGAGGGTTGGGAGATCAATTATATTAACCTGTCATGATAGGGTGGAAGATTTATTTCGGGATCCCAATTGAGTCTCCTAAGAGCAAAGAGAAGAAACTGTTTTTGAACTGACAAAATGGGGGACGGTTGGTTTTTTTCTATATCGGCAAAACCTTCTCTGTTCCTGAAAGCATATACACACCAATTTTCACGGCGAATGGTTGGAAGGTGCATATGTCTATAACGGACATACAAATATATATAGGTATATAGATTGAACAAATGTGATTCTGTACTATAAATAAGTTTCGGTTCCATAAGGATACCTATTTTATTTATTTATGAAGGGGACATATAGTTATAAACCGCGAGCTAAAAGGTCTATTGTTTGTCCTACTGAGTTAGATGACCTGCCCTAAACCTATTTGTTGAATGAATCTTAGTACTTTCCTAGGGTCCAAACTACTGTTTCCTGTATCCTTCTCTTTGCGGAACACTTCCGATATAGTATGTCTCCCGATGCCACAATACGGCTCAGGGTCTATCAATAACGTTGCCGCTTCTTGTCTGGCAAGTTTATCTGATTGCTCATTATCAGGAATATTGTTATGACCCGGCACCAACAGCAGAGAAACTCTGTTATGTTCGCCTAGTTTTTTCAATAGTCCATATGCTTCAAGTACTAGATTCGTCCTAGCTACGTTGGAGTTAAGTGCCTTCAACGCAGCTTGGCTGTCTGATAGGATAGCAATAGCACAGTTGCGATAGTCTCTATCTAGTTTGAATTGCGCACATCTGATTATCGCACACATTTCTGCTTGGAAGATACTGGTGTGTTTTCCCATTGACTCCCAATAGTGAGTCCTAATAAATAAAGGATACCTAGGTAATTTTATATGCTACGTTGTTAGTTTTTGTTTTGCCTAGATGGTCGTGTTTTTATATGAATGGTACATGGTGCAAATACAGAGTTTTAGTATTTCGTTTCCCTTGAATTTACGAGTAACAAATTCTTCTGTTTTTGTTCCTAAAACAAAATAAAACGCAATTTGTTCAACGCTCACTGACTAATTTCTAGAAATTGTTTTAGCGTGCACAACAAATTAGAAAACTTTTATATAAAGTCGCATTAGGAGAACAAAATTGCAGCCAAGGGTATTTTCCAGTTCATAATGTGTATTTAAATAACTTAACAAGTGATTAGTTGTAAAACTTTTCATCATTATCTCCAACGCCAGAGTTCTTCAGTCATTCTACTCTTATATGCCCCTTACATGCGTTACTTGGGTATAAATTATTATTTGAAGTGCAAAATTTGCCTTTGGGCCTATTTTTTTTGTATAAGTAAACTTTGCTAAAAGCTTGGTTACAGAAGTGCTTGAAACTTTCATCTTTGTATAAAATTATTCTCATTTCAATAAACATTTTTTAGGTGTAATATTCGCGAATATCGACAGCTTAAATTCAATAGTTATATGTATATATATACTGATAGAACCGTAGATACTTAAAATTAAATATTGTATACGATATGTTTCATTTTATAGGTTAACATACAGTTAAGGTACTCAAACTTGGTTGATGAGAAAATCAAAAATTAAATAATTTCCAACAACGAAATTTCTTTTGAAAAAGTAAGCCAAACTCATCGACATCTACGGTTGTTTACAAATTATGACGTGAAATACATTCTATTAAATCGGTTGGTTTAGCGCAGAAGCATGACTCATGTCTGACGTTCCGTTTACCGTTACGACACGACACTAAACGAACGAAAAGCAAAAGGCGGAACACGTAATCGTACACATATGAATACATGTGACGATTGTGTCGTTCCGCCTGAACAAGCAAGCGATAGGCAGACCAGCGTGCATTGGCTTGTTGAAAGACTTTTACAGTTGCTGGTGTTCAGTCGAAGAGAGAGAGAGAGTGAGAGAGAGAGAGAGAGAGAGAGCGCATATTTCACTCTTTGTTGTTGGTAACGAAAGTATTTTATATTACAAGTTGTTTGTGTACTGATTGAATTATTGGAATTACATTAGAATTCAATTCACAAAAGTATGCAATTTTGCATCAATGTTTTCACATAAAATTATCGTCCGTAAACCGACTTTACAGACAACCAATTTTTTTTTTTTTTTTTGTAAATATTACTTTAAAGTGTTTTGAATTACTTACAGTTTGAACTAATATCGACAATCAGTTTGGTATTTTTTACGACGGAATAATGGAATCGAAACTAATGACAAACACCCAAACTAATGAGAAAAAGTATTTTTTTTAAACACTAATAGGCCATCTGTATACTGAGAACTATAAATGAACTAACAAAAACTCGTAGTGGCCGGTCACAAGTCGACTACTGTCCATAGAAAATCTTTAAAGAAAAAATTTTAGCTGCAAACAAAATCAGCTGTTCAGTAGTTCGCTTTTGCTAGCGATTTGCTTGTGACTTCAATGTAAAAACTTTTTGAAAACTGCTAGTTTTCTTTGCTAGTTCCCTTCTAGCTCTCTGTATGTAGATGGCCTATAAGCTGTATTAAAGGTACGTTGACAGTGTGTTGTGTAATTACTTTTAATTTTAAATCTGTAATCAACTAGGTGTAAATACCTTTATAAAGGGTGCACCGTCTATAAATTTGCAATGAGAACAGGAAAACTTGAATTTTTTCCAACGAAATTTGAATTATGTGATTATAAAGTTGCTTCCAATTAAGTATTGAAAATATGTAATTTCATTGAAGTGGTCACCACAGCTGGCTCGGCAGTATCTCATTCTGAAACACCAGTTTTCGAGCACTTTGTCAACAGTTGTCCGCTCTATTTAAGCAATTTGACCTTGAGTGTTTTGTTTCATGTGGTCATTTGTTTGAGGATTGTTCGCAAAAACTTTACCCTTCAATGCGCTCCAAAGAATAAAATTTAGTGTTTTTCCGTACCTCAAATATTATACAGTGTAGCTTGCTGACTGATAATCTCCGAGGTGAAAATGCGCCTCATACGAAAAGATGATTTTTCGTCTCACAAGCCACATTCAAAGTAAGCTTTCAGTATTTCAATACGTTGATCCAAAATGAAGCGAGGCATATTCTCCAAACGAAAGGTTAAAAGTAAACCGTTATTTATGGTGCTCCAGATGACAGCCTTATTAATAGCACATAGGAACTGGCAACACTAATGTCAAAAGTTAATATCTGGCAACACCATAATAAAGTTCGACATTTTTTGGCATAAACGTACTCACAAAG
Organism: Leucophenga montana; assembly: GCA_035044765.1. Taxonomy (NCBI): domain Eukaryota; kingdom Metazoa; phylum Arthropoda; class Insecta; order Diptera; family Drosophilidae; genus Leucophenga; species Leucophenga montana. The sequence continues at coordinate 91,312 of JAWNNQ010001299.1, forward strand.
TTTTGATGTACAATTGCTATTTGTTTTGTTTACAGTGAGAAAAGCAATTTTGCCAAAAAATGGAAATTACAAGAGAAGGTTTTCGTTGGATTATTTTTCACAACTTTCGACGTGGATTATCTCAACTAGAATGTGTCAATGAACTCAGTTCTTTGTATGGCGATATATCGCTGGTATAGTGAATTCAATCGTGGTCGTAGTTCGGTCGCTGACGAATTCCGTGAAGGTCATCCAAAATCGGTTGTTGTGCCCAAAAACATCGATGCCGTGCGTGAACTGATAATGCAAGATTGTCATGTGATATATCGTGAGATAGAGGCATCCTTGCACATTTGTTCCACTTCCATACATTCGATTTTGCATGAACACTTTGCTGTAAAATAAATTTGCTCTCGTTGTATACCCCATAATTTATCAATCGCTCAAAAAAAAAGGCTCGCGTCGATTGGTGTAAAAAAATGATTAAAAAGTTCGACCGTGGTGCTTCAAAAGACGTGTATAAAATCGTGACAGGTGACGAATCATGGATATATGCATATGAGCCGGAAACAAAACAGCAATCGACCGTGTGGGTATTCCAAGATGAGCAAATAATATATATATATATATATATATATATAATATATATCATATAATTTTTGTATCGATCATAACGCTGATGTATTTAGCAGCTCATTTCAACAGATTTGTCTACGTGCAAGTTTATACTATAATCTATTTTACCTTTTACCGGCTGCTGATATGGACTATCACCATCTTGTACATTTTTTACTCCACGCCAGAGTACCCTAGCCACATTCCTGGCTTTCTCTTAAACTGGCTTTCTCTTAAACAACCATGACAACGGCAACCACATCGGCGATATCAACTATGAATGTAACGATGGGGAATTCTATGTATAGAATTGCATCATACATCAAGTTCTACAATACCGGTAGAAGTTCAGAGAACTTCATTTGACACGTGATGAATTTTATAGCTAACTCTGCATTATATAGAAGCCATTGATCATTAAGTTTATTGACAACGACCCTACTAAGGTAGACTGGAACGCGGAAGTGGTGTAATGCTTCACTTTATTAAATGCATGATTCACTTCAAGCGTTAGGAAAAGACGGATATGTTGCGTTTCCCCTTTCCAGTGGGCAGTCTGCTGCTTTCGATTATGACATATCCGATCGGATATGTGTCTATTCGTATGTGTTAGTGGTAATACCGGGACAAATACAACAGCTTTAATCGAAATGTTCTAAGACTTAGTATGTAGGTTTTTTTTTTGGGTTTAGGGAGTTCCCCTACCAATTACTTTTAAATAGTTATAATTTTATTATTAAAAGCTACTTTATGTGATAATTATGTGTTTTGGAAATGGTGGCTTCTTTTGAAGGAAAGTTTAACTTATGCGATTATATTACGTACATCATTTCAAATATACATTAAGCACAGTTTATTCTATTTACCGTACGAATATCGTATCTATATAGTATTGTATTAATAGGCAAGCCGATTTTGCAACGGTATATAACCGATTTTTGAAAAATTTTAAAAGGTGTTCATTTGCACATATTCACACTCTATATTTTTTTATCAAAATCAGTTCAAAATTTTGAGCGGAAAAGGTATAAATAATCCTCACTCATTCATCGAATTAAAGACACATAGGGATTACATGCAATACATACGCAATTAAGCAAATATTAAACGATAGCATGCCGGCAGTCAGTTACGAGTTGATTAGACTCGGCGAGCGCGAAAGAGAAAGAAGATTTCATGTTTCAGTTTGTATGCGCTTCGTTATTATTTTGGTCACAATAACAATAAACTCATTAATATACAAAATTATTCATAGATTGCTGTAGATTGAGTAGACCGCTAGTTTATACTTTAATAAGCGTGTCACGACTTGGAAACCCCATACAAATATAACAAATATACGCCTGCTCTTTTCTCTCCATCAATCTGAGTTAACATAAATCAGTTTGCTTCGATAGGTTGACTTATATGCTATAAATATTGACCAGTTTTTGAAATAAACATCTAAAACTGGGTATGGCACCATAGCTAGAATTTATTTTCCAAAAACAGTGGTCATAAAAATTTAAGTTGAAATTTTAGAACTTTTGTTACTTATTAAAGTATTTTGGGCATAGTTTTTCTTTCGAAATTAATTTCAATTGACAAAATTAATATGAACGAAGGTGAAAACTAGCTCCCACTTTCAAATCTTTGATCCCGTATTTTGGAAATCTCTTCTATAATGTTGTAAAAAATGCAGTTGTATTTTGCTGCCCTTTTTAAATTTTTTTCCGAAATCCATGCGTCCTAACAAGAATTTTGAGCACAGAATTACTCTCAATAAATACTCTTCAATAATTTCCGCGCGGTGAAATAGTAATAACAACAAACGCATAATCTCAATAGTGTACAAAATTATTCCTAGATTGTGGTCGATTGAGTCGACCGCTGGTCATACGTACTAGTATGCATATATCAAATAGCGTATCGAAAGCCCCAAACCTTATGGATGGAAACTTCACATATATACCATAGGATCAAAGGATGTATGTATGTATGGACGTATGTATCCATACAAACCGCCTATTTTTGGGTTTTTAGGTTTCATACAAATTTGTTTTCTTTCTTTATAGCTGGTATACAATATGAAAGATAATGTAAATTATATTAAAGCTTCGGTTATCGGTAGATGAAGTTTTTAATGAAAAATCCCAAATATATATCGAACCATGTCGTCTTAGCCATGTCTGTCTGTCTGTCTCCTATCTTAAAGTAATCCCCCAATATATGGTTTATCGGTTAACAACTTGTTATGAAGACGTTTTTCACCAGAAGAAAGATATTTGCGAAAACGATTGTGCCACATCAAGTCCAAAAAAAAAATCTGTTTCATGTACAGTTACAAAGCGTTTTTGAATTATGGCTAAGTTTTTGGAATTTCGAACCACTGTGCAGCGTATTGAATATGTTTTTAATAACAAGAATGAAATGTAAAGAGTATTAAAGCTTCGGTTGAAGTTTTCTCTCGTCACTTTTGCTTCAGTGTTAGCTTGAAGCTTTCTTAGACGTCTAAGTTTTCGAGAGACTCGTCGAATTTATATTTATGACGGCAAATGTCATGTCATTTACCTGTTGCATGTAAATGCAATCTGGGGCTTTCCACAGTACCATCTCAAGGTAAACTGCCTAAGGCCACTGTCACGTGTATCTCTGATGTCTGAATTTCTACATTTAATATGATTATCTAAACAAATTACGTTTGGAGTTTATAAAGCGGCAATCAAATTTATACAAATCGTTTATTATTATATGCAATCAGCGATGCAGAAATATATTTTGAAATATTTTCCAATAATTATTCAAAATGTTGATTAATTAAAAGTGTTAGCGTGTCGCATTTTTGACAACAAAAACCACTCCATATGGGCGTACTTCATTAATGTTATAAATATCGACATATTTATGTGTGGGTATATTATTTTGTTCTTTTGCTAAATAAATGTTAATTATTTATAATAATATTAATTGCTAATTTGTGTAGCTATTTTTAAGTGCCGGAAATAATGTTTTGCATTGTTAAAAAATATATTGCGGTTTGTTTGCTTGTTTTTTTGACAAAAGTATAAAAAGTAATATCGGAAATTTGCAAATAAAATGAATGAAAACACAAACAAAAACAACGTTATCTACGGTGAAACCGAAGCCTTAATACACTACACATACACACTGACATAAGTGTATCTAGTAGTGTTGCTCGAATTCGGAAATTTTTTTCTGATCCAGATCTTTCGAATCCGAATCCAAAAGAATTCGAATATTTGACGACGGAACTGGATTCGAGTCTAGATTAAAATTAAGATTCAAATCCAGATTCGGATCGTGGTAACCGAACCAAAAAATGACGCATCGGAATCTACGAATCCACGGATCCGAATGACGACTCCAATCCAGCTCCGAATACAAATTTCGTAGATTCGTAGATTCCGATGCGTCATTTTTTGGTTCGGTTACCACGATCCGAATCTTGGAATCCAAATGCTACAATTATTGTATTGAAGTAATTAATATCTTGGAAAACAGTTTTATCGGTTTGTATGTGAGCTGTATGAGAGAACAAAAGTCGTATTGTGGATGGTTCAATTCTGGGTTCATACATATATCAGTGGCGGATCCAGCACGCTCTCTCAGGGTTTTGGGGTGAAACATTTTTTTGATCTATTTTTAGAATTTAATTTAATTTTGTTGTATTTACACGGTTTATAGAAATGTTATTTGGTGGAAGACCTGGCATCGAACCGTGGCACATGCGAACGGCGCAGAGAATTGATATAGTCTTAATGACCTCAACGGGCACCCGATGCATGGAGTTGCTCAACTTTCTGTAGAACCCATTGCTTTATGGATTTACTGTCGGTGAGAAGAAATTGAAATAGATAAAAGTGTGTTGAGCCAGAGTGTTTGAGTGGTTTAAACATAACTTTTTCATCTCTTCGATCTACACTTGATTGATAGTTTATGTTTGCTACAATAACCGCTCCCCGTAGTCGCTTGATGACTTAAATGATATGCCGGCCAACGGCAATACCTCCGCTTCTAGTTGACCAATAAATAGTCCGGAAAAATTTGACTAAGTAGAAGTTGGAGAAAGCGTGTACCTTTAAAACGCACTTAGTTAGTTGTAGGTGGCGGGACCAGAAATGGCAGGTTCTAAAAGTTCCATTGTACGTGGGACACACATTGCAGATGAATAAAATGGGCAAAATAAAATAGTAAAATTTGAAAAAAAAGCTTTTTTAATGTATCTCAATTTGTACCAAAAAGTATTATCTAAATATTTTCTGTTTGTAGTGAAAGAAATAGCTAAACTATATCATAATGGAATGTCTATAAACACGGTTATATAAAAGCGTCCACGCTTCTATTTGTTGACAAGTTTAGGTGTTACCGCCAAATTTTCCTAAATTATATGATCTTCTGCTGATCTAATTTAATCTAATCTAATCTAATCTAATCTAATCTAATCTAATCTAATCTAATCTAATCTAATCTAATCTAATCTAATCTAATCTAATCTAATCTAATCTAATCTAATCTAATCTAATCTAATCTAATCTAATCTAATCTAAAATAATCATAAAGATGAGTCTAATAGTTAAGACGCCTATAAAAGAGATAGATACTCTTACATAGGTATATAAATACATTAATATATATATGCTATTAGTAGTATAAAGAAATACTTATATATAAAAATCTTCTGTACGTGTGTACGTGACTGAACTCCTCCTAAACGGCTGGACCAATTTTGATGAAAATTTTTGTGTGTGTTCATAGGGATTCGAGAATGGTTTAGATTCATAATTCGATCCACTATTGTATGTATTTATCACCCACCTACCCCAACCCCCATTTTTTAATCGTGATTTTAGTATTTTTGTCTGAACAATTTTATAAATCGAGAACGGCTGGACCGATTTTAATGATTTTTTTATTTGTTGAATTCGTCTCCGCCTCGAATAGCAGAACAACTATTAAAATATAGGAAAAAATTCACGGAAAATAAAATTATATTAAAATTAATAATAAAATTAATACACGAGTTAATAGGGTCGTGGAGGGCGTGGTAAAGACGCAGGGAGAAGTTGGAGAGAAGGGAAGGTTGGTAGGGGGAGGGGAATAACTGGTATGTGACGTGGTGGTAGGGGAAGGGGCAGGGGAAGGAGAGATAGGGGAAAGGGCAGCAACGTGACGGGTTCCTTTAAAAAAGTAAGAAGAGTTTGGGGAATTGGGAAGGGAAAGGGGTAGGATGGGCAAGGGGAAGAGGGGTAGGGGAATGGGAGTTAAGGTAAGGGATCATAGGGACGGAGGGATGGTGACAGGGGGAATTGCAGCAATGCGCCGGGTTTCATTCAAGAAGGAGGGATGAAATGTTGTGGGTGGTGAAGTAAGGAGTGGTAGGGGAAGGGGCAGCGTAAGGGGTGGTTGGAGAAGGGCTGGAAGGAACAGGAGAAGAGGGGTAGGAGAATTGGAGGTAGAGTTAAAGGGCATGGGGAAGGTGGGGCGGGGGGACGAAGAGGCAATGAGAAAGGAGAAGCAAGTGAATACAGCTAGTGTACATATAAATATATAGTATTGTATAAGTAGATTGAAGTGCGCTATGTAGATATCTAATGCGTTAGACAGATAGCCCAAAAAAAAGTAACCAACAAGTGCAGTTCACCCAGCATTGAATAGGCGCATCAAATGAAACGTAAAGAAAGAGAGAGAGAGAGGGAGAGAGAGAGAGTGAAAGAGAGTGAGGGAAAGAGAGTGAGTGAAATAGAGAATATAAAACTGGTTCGTCTGATGCTGCCGTTTTATTTTCCTTTCCATCTTCACCATCGGTTTTGCTGATGTCATTTTGAAAACGAATTTCTAAGTTTACTCACGTTAGCCAGAAATAACTTCGCAATAATGAAATAAAATTGGCTTGAACCATTTGAACGGAAGCAAAAGTGCGGGGCTTGAAAATCATATCGCGAAACAGTGAACCGAATCACTGTCAATTTTCTAGAACTTTGCATTCCATGTTTTTAATTAGAAATTAGAGACAGTAATATTAAGTTTATATACAAAGTTTCAGCACGATATCTCAAGCTGAGAGAGCTGAATAATCACAATAAAAAAATAACACGGACATGACTTAATGACGGACTCATATTCCCGAGATGATATATGCATACAAATATGACTATAAACAAAACTATCTTCTTCACTGCATTACAAACCCTTAGAAAAATTTCCAATGCCACTTCAACAATATGTTCGTAGTGTATTAATAGGGAAAACCTCATAACAATATTAATTTAATTGACATATTTTTATTGTTTGGAAAAAAATTGATACAACAAATGTTTGTATTTATATTTGCATATTTAGAAAAAAAAAAACAAAAATAATTGTACTTTTTTGTTGTGGTTCTTAGTTATTGCGAAAAAAGTGACGCATCATTAAATTAGAAAAAGGTTTTAATTGCTGCAGAAATGGTCTGAAATTGTACTTGATATTATGAATGCGGTAGTGAATTTTAAATAAAACTCTGGAGTATACGATAAAAAAAGCTACTAATGAATTATTTGCAAAAAGTATAACAAGTTCAATGGCCTACCACGTAAAATAATTTATTCATGCTTAGTTAATTTTTAAATATAGATTATATATCGAAGTATACAAGTTGTCAGCAAGTGCTCACTATCTCGCACTGTCTTATCCTTTTTAATTTGGTGCACTCAATTGTCAAAACAAATGTTCATCACCTGTTTCTTGTTTCTGCTCTACCATTCTCACACTTTATAGCTTATAAACACATACGGAAGTAGACATAAAAGTGTAATCAGGCAGAGACACGCGCCAAGATCAAAAGGAAAACGAGGATACACCAATATAAAGTACTCATAGTTGGCGGTGAGCAGCTCATGAGTGACTTGTTGTGAGCACATTAGCTCGTTATCAAGACATAGACTTACAGCATACTGATTTGCTCGAAGAACGTGAGCTACCTGCGAGTTCACCGCTCACTAGACGAGCTGCTCGTTTCTAAACTCTGCTTTTGTGCTTTCATTTGAAGAAAAAAGCAACTGAAGCCCATCGTACGCTTTGTGAGGTTTACGGGGACTATGCTCCATCGATTTCAATTTGTGAGTACTCGTTTCGTCGGTTTAAAAGTGGTGTTTTTTATACGGAGAACAAAGAACGTCCGGGCCAGCCCAAAAAGTTTGAAGATGAAGACTTGGAAGCATTACTCGACGAAGATCTGTGTCAAACCCTTTAAGAATTGTCAGAATCATTGGGAGTTGACTTGTCAACAGTTGGTAAACGCCTCAAAGCCATGGGAATGATTCATAAGCAAGAAAATTGGGTGCCGTACGAATTGAAGCCAAGAGACGTCGAAAGGAAGTTTTTCACTTGCGAACAGCTGCTTCAACGCCATAATCGGAAGAGTTTTTTGCATCGTATTGTTACTGGCAATGAAAAGAGGATTCATTACGACAACCCGAAGCGAAAAAAATCATGGGGACCACCCAGCCATGCATCAACATCGACGGCCAAGCCGAATATTCATAGTGCCAAGCTCAAGCTCTGTAGTTGGTGGGATCGGCAGCCAAACCATCACTGGTGAACGTTACCAATAACAATTGATGCAATTGAATAGGCCAAAAGACATGACAAGGTGGTTTTTCAACATGACAACGTTCGGCCACATGTTGCAAGGTCCGTTGGAGGCGTTGAGTTGGGATTGAAATTCATTTTGCTCCATCACCCACTTTATTCAATTATGTAGCGCTCAGGGTAAAAATCGGAACCGAAATTAACCGATTCAAATTGAGAAACGAAACCAAAAACAATATATCTGTTTTTTATTTAAACCGGGATCTTTTATCGAAATAAAATCAAATGAAAGAACCGTACCGAAACCAAAATATTTGTACCAGTATAGTTTCGGTTCTCACTTTTATTTTTTTCTAAAAAAATATTATTCCACTATTCCAATTGTCAAACGTTTCTCTCACAGTTCAATCTACGCAAGTACGCGGTACAGCGTTTGTTTTCTGATATTAAGTTTATTATGAATCCACTTAGGAATATGTTCAGTCTAGGAACGTGGGAACTATCCATACCCGCTTTTTGGTGTCGATATCTTGAGGGATTAGTTTTGATTCATACAGACAGGAGGCAGACAGACAAAAGGGCAAGTCTAGTTCGATTAGTGTCCCCTAGCTAATCAAGAATATGTATACACTTTATGGGATCTCCTATGCTTCGTTTAATACGTTAAAAACTCCGTAGCAAAATTATAACACTAATCACACAATGTGTGAAGAGTATATAAATTTAAATATGTTTGTACTTACTTATTCTTCTATTAGTTTTTTTCAAAAATTTTAAAAAACATATTTTTAATTTGATATATGGAATTCGGAACGATGACAAAAGTAATTATTTTCTTCATTTTTCAAGAATTTTAATATTGACCGGTATCGGTATACTGAAACTAAAATCCATGAACCATAACGAAACCGAATAACGAAATAAATTTAAATCGGTACGTACCAAAACAGGAACCAAAGTTGAAATAATTTTCGGTTTTATTCCCTCGTAGCGCTACATTTTTAATAATCGGAACAATCGTAGATGCCAGCTGTCAAGTTTTAGAGTTACCACATGCACAGAAAATTAAATGGCGCCAAATTTAAATCGTGATTTTACAACATCATATTATAATAAAAAATAACTTATTAAGGTAACAAGGAACGTTAAAGAAGCCTTAAAGGATCACAACAACTACAATATTACAAGTTATCTTAAACATTTAACACCAACTTCCGAAAAAACATTTCGCTCAGGAGAGCAACAAGGAATCTAAAAAACAAAACAGTTCACCAAAATCTTCTAAAGAAAGAAAATGGATTCTGGGCAAGAACCAACCAATATATTAGCTGGTCACTTTGAAAATATTTTTTCAATTGAAAATAACTCCACCAATTTTCAGCAGACTAATTGTCATTCTCAGATACATATATAAAACTAGCTGTCCCGGCCCGCGTCGCTGGTCCCAGAAATGATCATTTTCCAGTGGATCGAATTTGGAATCTAAACCATTATCGAATCCACTGTAGGCCATTGTTCTAAGTGTAATGTATGTTAATTGAAACTGATGCTTTTTGATGATGATTCATAATATTTATTCAAAGGTTGTATATAATTAAATAGGTATTGCAGTACAATACACTTCTATAAACTACGTTAAATGTTTCTTTTAGCTCTGCGTAAACATGGAGATTTTGTGATGTAGAAACGAGTGAGCAAGCTACGTAGAGCTGATCGTGGGAAAAAGATGGCGTGCCCAAATGTATTCCTGCTGCCTTTAAGGTTTGACCCTGTGATTTGTTGACAGTCATTGAAAATGCCACTTTTAATGGGAACTGTAGGCGCTTAAAATTAAATGGTAAGTTATTAGGTATGATTGGAATGCGTGGTATAAGCGCATTGTCTCCATTGGCTTCGCCAGTTAAGATTGTGGCCTTCACAATATTTCTTCCTAGTTCGGCGGCTCGTAACCGTGTACCGTTGTATAATTTTGTTCCGTTCAAGTTGCGCATTAACAAAACGGGTACACCTACCTTTAATTCCAACCTATGGGATGGCACCCCGGATAAAAATAAAGAGTTTAGGAACTCTACGGGATAGCTCGTAGTGTCATCGGATGACATGACTGTGTCGATGGAGTTATACACTGATATTTCGCTACTTAGTTTGTTCAAGCTTTTTTTATTTATTTTCGTAACAATATCATTTTTTGGTGCCAGTACTGTTCTTTCACACAACCAATTTTCATCTTGAATATTATAAATAAATTGGATTTATAAAAAAGACACAATTTTTTTCCCTTTAACAAATAATCGAATGCCTACCAATTTACATAATTTAATAAAAATTTAAATAAAAATTAAATAACTTGTTGTAAGTGTATCTAACCACAAAAATCTTTATAACCAATATCTTTATAACCAATATCTTTATATATAGCCAATGTGTTATTCTGATATATGAGCTATATTATTGTAAAGTTTTATTAAAATCCATTTAGTAGTTCTTGCGTGAAGGAGTAACAAACATCCACACATCCATACAAAATTTCTCGTTTATAATATTAATAGGATTAAGGAAACTAATTTGAGAGAAATAAAACGAAAATTTGATAACAAAAAATCACCGAAACATGCTAACAGAAAGCATAATAAAAGAACTTCCAGACAATATGTATGTTTAGTCTAGTATAACTCATTGATTATAATGGAATATTTCCCAATTCTCTGGAAAGTATCGCAAATAATACCTATACCCTAACCAGGTAAAGATGCATCGAACCCATCATCATACAGGCCATTGAACCTCCTATCTCTGCTAACTAAAGTGTTTGAAAAAAATGTATTTGATCGGATTGAGCCAATCTTAATATCCAAGTGTTGCATTCCAGAATCATTAATTTGGATTTCGTCGCAAACACTTCACAATACAGTATATACGTACCTTGTCTGGCATGATGGATAACTGATCAAACTACAAAACATGCTCTCAATCCAGCATATTAAACGCAGATTGGTATGTTTTAATCAGGACATCAATAAGGATTTGTACATACCCCTAATAATCGAGGAATTTAAAAATTTCAGCAATAAATATCAAATGAAAATTGCAATACATTCGAACCGCAAAATAAACAACATGGCTACTCAAGAACTATAGGCAACATGTCGACAGATAATAATTTAAGTTAATCATACAAATTTATTAATCTAAATCATCCCCACTACCAGCAGACAAGTGAATAGTGTTCACCTGGGTAATGTAACCCAAAAAAAGTTAAAAAATTTACTTAGTATCTGTAGGATAGATGTACAAATAAACTGGGAAATATAAAATAAAGACATATATACAAAAAATGTTTAATCTTGCGTTCTTGTTGGGAGACCCTCTATATCAGAGGTGGCCACGAAATTTTGAATCTGGAGCAGTACAACAACATCTACAACAAACAGAGTTTTGGAAGTCATAAATCTCAGCAAAATGAACACTTTTATGATTCTATGCGTCGCGAAAAAAAATCGAGCCTTTGCTGTATTATTGTTGTTTGGTTTATTAAAGTAACAAAAATTCAACACTGAAAAAAATTATTGAAACCATTTAAATTCAATCAATTAGTTCAATCACTTAGTAAAAATCGTAACACATCAAAACCTACTTCGCTTTCATACTCAGTGTACAAGACGCGGCAGAAGTCATAAATCCTAGCAAATGAACACTCTTATGACGGTCCGAAAATCGTGTGTGGTTGTTGTTTGTTGTGCGCCGAAAGTTGTTGTTGTTGTCACATCGAAAATCGCAAAGCATGCAAAAGTAACGGTTTGAACACTCAGAGCAACGAGAGCAAGGGCTTGTCCACCGCTGCTCTATATGAAAGTGCAATGATTGTCTTATTAACAAACAACCACACACGATTTTCGGACCGTCATAAAAGTTACAATTAAAATCAATCAATTAGTTAATTGATTGAATTTAAATGGTTTCAATAATTTTTTTCAGTGTTGAATTTTTGTTACTTTAATAAACCAAACAACAATAATACAGCAAAGGCTCGATTTTCTTCGGTGATTAACAAACATTTTGCCATTCTCTTTTCATTTTGCACTTCATTTACTTTTGTTTTGTTTTGTTTTGCTTATCACCTTCTCCTTGATCATTATCAAAATTTCATTGCTTCGCGTTGCATTTGCATTTACGCTTTTAAAGTCATTTAGTAATTTAATTTTTTTTTAATTCGTTCTTTTAAAGTTAATTTTGTTTCGCAATATCTTTAAAGAATAAATCGTGACTCGTTAATATGTATAAATTGAAACGTTTGCCCATATAAAAGATTATTTATTTATTGAGCTGCAATGTAAAATTTCCTGTGTCCATTGAAATACAAATTTAAAATGGTTCTTTAACAAATTTAAATTAAAGAGTGCAATAATTCCAAAATTTTATTATTATTATGGTTATATTTTCACAAACAAATATTAAATAAATGTGAGTATTACGATATCAAGTGCAAAAGTCTGATGAAGAAGATTCCAATTTATAAATTAAGGATTTGGCTTGCTGTGCTGTTCTTGTTGTTTTTATACTTCTCACTCAGAGTGTGAATAGTATTATTTTAATTTTGTCACAGAGTTTGTAACGCATTAAAGGAAGCATCCTAGACTCCATAAAGTATATTGCCAAGAAGCATCTTCATTGTAACTTCTATAAAAATTTAACTAATACAACATTTTTTATACTAGTATTCACACATAATGTGAAATGGTATTATCAGTTTGTCTGAAAATGTGTAACTCATTAAATGAAATGGCAAGGTAAATCCCATAAAGTCTGTCTGTCCCCTGTCTGTGTGAATCAAAACTAATCCCTCAGTTTTCAAGTATGGAGACTTCTTTTGTTGGTAGGCTGAATGTATGTCACAATGCCTATGACCCACTTTTATGAGTAGGCCCCAAACAATCCCCATACAAACGACACCGATTTAATAAATATATAAGGTATATCTCCCATACAAAAAAACATTGTATATACTTTGTTGTATCGAACATGTTTGATTTAAAGCAATTACTTTTAAAATAGTAATTACATATTTTTGAATTGGTCAACTACATACAAAAGTTGAATCCATTTAATAATAGCAGATGTTTCATAAATTGTTTAGGTACTTATAGCAGTAAATTCGTGGGGCAACGATAGCTTAACCGTCTATCATGCTGCTTAACATTCCAGACGACCGCCGCTGGATCCGAACAACTTCTTTAAATGAAATGAAAATTAAATTTATTCCATGAAATAATAAATATATCACCTCTTCGTATTTAAAACTGGTCTGAGGGATGTGGAGATGCGGACAGTTAAACGCTATATTTTGAGAGAGTAGACGAACATTATTCGAAAACTTCCCCAAAACTCTTATCGGACCCAGAAACTCGAAAGCTGCGAGCTGTTGTATATGCAACTAGAAAGGATTGAATTTGACACCGAGAAGAATATGTCACTAGGTCTCCGTTGCTAGTGCCGTCTTTAGAATTCTCAAACAATATTTATCAATTAAGAATGCATTAGTTGAGAGTTGTGATTGATAAGAGAGATGAGAAAGTCTACGTACCAATGTAGTTAATTGCGTGAATCTGTTCTGTTTAATTTAAATAGTATTTATCTTAATTCAGAGCGTATCGTACTTGTTAAATTAATTACACAGGTCTACAAATACCGGGGGTCATGTCAGTTGTTGGAAAGCTGAGGGTCATTTCCGAAGTAATTTACTACGTAGAATCCGAATCCGGGGTTTATTCCTACTTTTGATTGCGGCTCATTTGAGAATGATCATATTTGTTCTTTAATAATGTTCTTAGGCTATGCATTACATGCGGTAACTTATGCTGTTGTCGGTTAACAGCTACAAAGAGAGGGAGAGCGGGTGTACTCATACATTTGTGCGCTCACTGTTTGAGCGGCTAAAGTGCAAGCTCAGCGTTTGCCGTCGGTCAACGGTCCCACGCTAGCATGGCCTGCTCAAGCGGCTTCATATTTCTTATGTGCGCATTAGTGTATGTATGTATGTACATGTGTGAGTACAAATGTACATATATGCGATCACATAAGCTTGAATAAGCATATTTAAGTTTGTTGCTTGCCACAAAGTGTTATATATTGTGTTATATTTGGTTGTGTTATTACAACCCATATAACCTCTAACCCCTCTTTTCCTCTTGCGGGCGGAAATTCCCATAACTCCGCATTAGTGAGCGTTTCCACCAAATCAATAAATGAATCAGTCAGGTCAAGCATTATTATTTTAGACTAGATGGTTCCCTCGACGTTGTACGCAGCCATTCTGCGAGAGTAAGAGATAAAACGCGTTTCTATATAGTTTCCCTATCCATTTGTCTCCTCTTTGTGCTATGGTTCGTACGTCCTCACTACTCTATCGTCATATACGATATTTTTATTGTTGTTATTGTTGCTGTACTCTATCGTCATATACGTTCTTATTGTTGTTGTACTTGTGGCTGCTGTTGCTGTAGCTTTTGTTGTTATTGTGTTTGATGCCGGCAACGCCAAAGAAGAGAGAGAGAGAGAGAGAATGCAGCTTAGTCAGTAGCAAACGCGCATGGTAGAATATACACATATGTACATACAAATATATATATATATATATATATATATATATATATATATATATATATATATATATATATATATATATATATATATATATATATATATATATATATATATATATATATATATATATATATATATATATATATATATATATATATATATATATATATATATATATATATATATATATATATATATATATATATATATATATATATATATATATATATATATATATATATATATATATATATATATATATATATATATATATATATATATATATATATATATATATATATATATATATATATATATATATATATATATATATATATATATATATA
Source organism: Leucophenga montana (assembly GCA_035044765.1). Classification (NCBI taxonomy): domain Eukaryota; kingdom Metazoa; phylum Arthropoda; class Insecta; order Diptera; family Drosophilidae; genus Leucophenga; species Leucophenga montana. The sequence goes on from JAWNNQ010001299.1 coordinate 106,422, forward strand.
TATATATATATATATATATATATATATATATATATATATATATACAAATTAGTAATTAATAAAAAATTAATAAAAATAAATTAAATTTCTAAAATAAAAGTAGCCTAAGTTACTACTTATTACATCAGCTATCTTCCAGTGAAAGTCGCGTCAAAATCGGTCCAGCCGTTTTAGAGATTAGCCGGAACAAACAGATAGACAGAGAGACAAAAATTGTAAAAAAATGTATTTTGGTTTATGTACCGTGTATACATTCAATGCATTTAGTAATATTACAAATAGACACTCCAATTTTATTTATCTGTATAGATATACTAAAGGAATACAGAATTATACAATGACCTATTCATAATAAATGATTCTCATTAATGATTTCACGATTAGTCATAATGGTTTTCCTTGCTTTTGTAGGATTACTAACACTTTAATGTGTAAGATATTATTTTAGAATACATAATCTGATGTCATTAAAAAAATCGCAATCAATTATAAATAAATTACAGATTACAAAAATGTAAATAAATCTGTGATTGTGATTTATTGGTACAAAATAAAAATACAATACAAAAGATAACTCTTACTTTGATGGAATCAGAGCTTGTGAATGTTATAAAAAGATACAAGCATGTCGAGACGTCAAATTCTCATTAATTTTAATCGTTCAACTTCAGCAGTGGCGAATTTATTCAGATTAAATAATAATTATAACACAAATCGATTAAAAAATCATAATTCACATGATTCAATGCACCTATTATTTGAGCTGACCTCCAAAATTTCGCAGCATCATTCAAAATTAGGCTGATTTTAAATTACCCGTATCTTAGCACCACATAAAAACAATTTTGACTGGTAGTTATGGAGTGCTTTAGAAGGCAAAAATTGTTAATTGTCAACTCTTTACATGTCTGCAGAGTTGACCTAACGCTGCTCGATTGCAACTAACTGGTGACCACCAGCTGAACCATGTACAACATAAACTAAATGGGTGCCATCGGAAGCATAGCACAGAACAGATACTCTAAAGATGACTAAACCAACCTAAATTTACTATGTGTATTTCTAATGGCTGATGAAAAGTGCTACAGGAAGAATCGGAGACTCCATAAAGTACAAACCGGTATATCCGTGATTAGTCTCATCATAAGTCAATCTAGCCATATCCGTCTGCCTGCTTTTATTTGTACGAGTATGCGCTCTATTCCCTCAATCTATAAAATATTGGTTAGCACGTTGGTATGAAGACTTTTTTTTTAAATGTAGGCAAAATACTTATCAAAATGACCGCGATTTAGTTACCTTATATAGTTTCCATATAAAGTGTGAAGACTAATAAAGCTTCGGTCCTACCGAAGTTTGCGTTTTCTACTGACAAATAGATTTAACAAAAAAGGAGAACTGCTTCGGTGTATGTCAATTTAGTCCAAGGAGAGTTTGTGGTAGTATTCCTTTCAGCATATGGACTGTGATGAGGCTAGTTAACTCTTTTGCCGAGAGCAGTATAGCCTTATAACCGAGATCTTTTAGTTAAGTCACAGTATGCGATCACCGCTGTCGCTGTTGCCATACAAACCAATCGATCCATAACTTTTCTGCTCAAATTATTTGTACTTTATACATAGCTCAAATAAAAAGCAAATTGAACCCAGCAGACATGCCAATTCGCTTAGAATTTGGCCAAAAAATCATTTAAATGGAAGAAGAGAATAACAGTATGTTAAACTTCATTTGTCTGACGAGAACCATGTTTATTTAAATGACAATGTCTGACGAGAACCATGTTTATTTAAATGACAATGTCTTCAACCCGGATATACTAGTACTCCATGAGTTCGAGTCTTAGTTTGGTATGCAGTTACATCAAGCTGTATTATCAATGTATACTTTTTTTTTTAGAAATCGGTCGCACTGAACAGCCAATGGAGGCTGTCAGTTAAAGATACTGAAGGAGTTTTTTTTTTCCTTTCAACTCTATGTCGTTTAAACAAGATAGTGTAACTTCACACATAGATAAGCCAGTTATGACAGAATTATAACGAAAATTCAAAAATAAGCTAATTTCCAGGAACTCCACGATCCTCCGCAAAGGTCTCCTTACTTGATTGCACCATTTGAGGTCGATTTCAGCAAACTTTTACTTTCTCTCCGTACGTCTGTTCATCATGTTCGCGCTCATTGACTGTAAAACACACACTTAATGATGCAGATTGCTCAAAATTTTACCGTAATCTTTTCTAACTAGATTTTTTTAACTTGAATCCGACGTCAGGTCGAGTTTCGTTTTGGGATTACACTCGTAACACAATTATACACGTGTCATCAACAGCAGCTTTTAAAACGTTAGCCAGAACAGATGTGAAAATGAGTGTATTGTGAATATTGTGATCGTTAACTTTGGTGAAACCGAAGCTTAAATACTATTCACACTTGTACTCTTATAACAATAAATATTTGAGATCCGTTAGCTCAATTGTGTAGCGTGTTGACTAACATATCACGTGAGTTCAACACTCACTCATTCGCCACTTTTTTTAATAAATTATCTATTATTTCTAAATTTCTAATTTTTACATACCCAACAAAATTAGCCACAATTCATGCCAAATACTTATCTATATATAAATAGGTAAGTGCAAAACATTATGACCATTTTTAACACCCTTAAACACAACATATTCAAAATTATTCTAGAAAGATATTGAATATATATATTAATGGGGTCGAAGAGGGCAATGGAAAGGCGGCAGGGAGAAGTTAGAGTCAAAGGAAGGTAGGTACGGCGAAGGGGTAGGGGAAGAAGTGTTATGAGACGTGGTGGTAGGGGAATGAGAGGTAGAGGAAAGGGTAGTAACGCGCCTGGTTCCTCTTAAGGTAGAGGGATGAAATGTTTTATATGGGGCAGCGGAAAGAGTGGCTGGAGAAGGGGAACAGGAGAACGGGTAGGAGAATTGGAGGTTGAGTAAAGGGGCATGGGAAGGAGTGACAAGGGGAAGAGCAGCAATGCGCCAGGTACCAGCTAATAGTTAAATAAAAACCTTTTTTCTTTCCGAAAAATAAGCAAGAGTAAGAGTCATTTTTATCATAAATACAATCCAATAATTTCATATAAACAAAACCATAATATGTCCAAAGTGCCATTCAAATCAGTTAACTTTATTCTTACAAATGATTAACTCTGAGAATTTCTCTATCAACTTTGAAAATATGTACTTGAAATACAATATAAACAGAACATAGTAACAAGAAGACGGAAACTGAAATTTTCCTCTATGCCTAATCTAATAAGTAGGTACAATTAAAAATTGTGTTTTGATTTTACTTCAAGTGGTCAGAATATGTTGATTTAAGCGATTTCCAATAATCTCGTATATTAAAATTGCAAAACCAATTAAAATGCCACAATTTTGATAACTACAATATAAAATTTATTTGTTCCTCTATATACATTTTCTTATTTCGCTTGCGATCGTAAAAAGTTAAAAGAGATTATATAAGCTGTAAGCGTGCGACCAGCCCAGCCCGTCCAATATTGAAGACATAAAATTTGTTTTTCGCTTATTGTATTATTTTATGGGTACAGAAGCTATAAATTTTATTTCAAATTAAAGGTTGTGAATCATGATAGTGCGAAAAAACTAAGAGCGTCAGAATAATAAGTCTAAGTGGTAATTGATTGCTTTAATATAGTCTTAAATTGATGGTGAAATTCAAACTTAATCAATGAGTTCCTGGAATAAGTAACTTTTAGTTAAGTATGGGAAAATCTGGATTTAAGTTTTTGGGGGTCCATGGACTATGATGGAATATAAAACATTTCACAATGAGTAATAACAATTCTATCTGGTTTATATTTGAGTTCAGGATAAAGAAAGTTTTCTTGAATTTTTTTAAGCAAACACATCAATACGATCAGCAAAAGATAAATTGAAGAGTATATCTCTGTCAACATTCAAAAGCATCAGATTGTTAAGACGTGTGTGTCCTCACCCAGGCGTAATCTGTTTTAATGAAGTTTACCTTTTTCTTTTCTTTGAGAACGATTTTTCTCCACTGCAATCAGTCACCATAATGCACAAGTAAATGCGGAGCAAAAAAATCAATTTTTGTTCTTTTCGGTTGGCAGCATAGAAACAAAAATATTCTCTAAGTATCTCTGGATACATTTGTACAATATGTACATACATGACACATGCAATTCATGTGTCATTCATACATACTAGAGCACAAACTATCACAATCTATATACAGGTTTTACTAAAATAAATTAAAACAAGAAAAAAAGTTAATCTCAGTATTACTGAAGTTTTAATATCAATTCCAGTTTCTGGTTGTGAACTTAGGAGGTGTAAAAAAAAAGTATTTGTCAAGTCTAACGTGGGATGTAAGTTTGTAGGAGCCTCTATTTTTCTATATGTAAGGCGTTCGTTCATAATTATTTTTAAAGTTGATATTTACTTTAATAAGAACATTGTCTTACAAAACTGCAAAATTGGGCGGTAAGTTTCTATGAGAACTACCATTAAATGTGGGCGTGACACGCCACTTATAATTTTTGTGTGAAGCAACCTGTGCAACCTGTGCAACAGCCTCCAGACAGACAGACATTGCTGATCAAGAATATATATACTATGTGTGTACTATGGTATAAAAATGAAAAGGGTCTTGAAGGATGAGAGAGAGAGAGAGAGAGAGAGAGAAAAGCAAAAGAATATACTAAAGAAAATCGCTCGTTTATTCTCATTTGTTCTCATTATAACTTGAAATCTTCACAACCATCTGGTTTTTTATGTACGAGCACAGTGCTTGCTTTGGTTTATTTGGTACAACGAAAACATACGACATCAAAAACATGTAAATACTGAGATCGATGAACATTTTTGCTACCGAAGTTGTAAATTATTACTGCTATGTCAAAGAAACAAAAAACAGTGTCCCCTATGCAACATAAAATACTAAAATCAGGTATTTATTAGTTGAAAAGTCCACACATATTGATTGTTCTTTAGTTTTTTTCTGACAAAAATGCAAAAGGTCACACTGTTTCTTCAGTATGTGATGTATTTAGGGTATCAAATAATTTTGTTATCTAAGTACTCGCTGAAAAACAGTTTGTGCCGAAAGTTTTTGATTGTTGTTTGACAGCGTTTTTTTCATATGAAGTTTTTTCTGCATCAAACATTTTCATCGATCTCAGTATTCAGCTTAAGTCTATAAATGGATTGTTTGCTGAATTTTCTGAATGTATTTTTTACATACCCTCTCAGTGTGCAGACTACCGCCCTGTGACATTGAGTTAAGGTTAGTTGAGCTTACCAGCTTTAAAGAGATCAAATGCGCTAAACTATCAATGCCCTGCACATAGAGAGCGTGTTATGGGTAAAAAGCTGAGGAAATGTTTAATATTGTTATCAATTTCTAATACTAGATGTAGTTGTTCAAAAAGAAATGAGAAAGATTGTGTAAAGAGAGAGAAACAACAAAAAGTAGCATTCTTGTTGTTTACGTGCGGAAATATCAACTAAGTTGTCCTCAGCTAAGCACGGACTGTGAGGCGCACACACTTTGTTGCGTTTGAATTTTCAACGCTGATAAACTTAACTAAACTAAGCTCAACTCCGCTGTCTGTGTGCCACGCTCATTTCTATCAACAGAAAAAAACTTTTGAGTTCATTTCTCAATCCACAATGAGAAGTCAACAAGCTGAGATTAGATTTCGATCTCATTTAAACGAGTTGCTAAAAAATAAAAACCAAATATAATGCAACAAAAAAAAAAAAAATTAATATTTAAACAAAAACACTTCAAAGAGAGTTTACAAAAAAACGCTGGGTTTTTTTTTGAGTTTTTGTAGAAGTCATGGAAAGGCGCGTGTTTCGTTTGTTTTTTATAAAATTATTTGCCTTTTGTTACATTTTAACGATTTGAGTTCATTGACAGACAGACTTACAGATTAGCAAATTAATCTGCTTGAACTTAGTCAGATACATGTAAAAACTTGGTTTTTTATTTTTTTCTAAATGACGCTGTATATGCATAAAGCAGTAATGTGAAGATAAACTATACTATACCTGTAGACTACATATAAAATAAAAAGTTTCTGTCTGGCTGTCTGTCTGTCTGTCTGTCTATCCGTATGTCTCTCTAACTGTGATAAATAATCACATGAAACATTATTTAGAATTTGCTTTTTGATAAAACTTATCAAAGCAGATCCAAAACATACTATCCAGTTAATACGGGTTTTCTAAAATTTTTACACAACTAACACGACGAACATGCGTGGTTTATTTCTACATAAATACGCTACTTTTATACATTATGATCAAAAAATGCCCGGAATATCTTATTTAAAAGAACCTCGTTTGAGATATTGTGAAATCTCGTTGCTGATACAAATGCCATATATAAATTTTAGTACAACTGATTCTTTGACAGAGATTCTGTTAAATGGTTGGTGCGAAGTAACTTGGTAAAGAAGTAACTGTTTGGTGCGTTTTGCGTTTTGCGAATTGTGATTTTTCTTTTTTTGCAAAGTATGTCTAAAATTATGTGTTGCAATTGAGAGTCAACAATGCCAAAACTACAGGCATACGAGTGGTACAAAGTGTTCAAATCGTCTCGCTGTGTGGTTGATGATTTCCCTCGTTCTGGGCGTCTATTCTCCACTTCGACTCACAAAAATCTAACAAAAAAAAAAATTTTTTTTTTAAATATGACTGAAAATTGTCAGCCAGCCTTGGAAACTTGTTTGGACCGATGCAGAGAACTTGAATTTTAAAGCGCCTTGTGTTACCATAACTCATGTTACCGCTCCTCGGGATACATTTTGATCCGATTGGGTAGAAAAAAAGAAAACTTGAACACTAAGTGTTTAAAAAGTTATTCCAAAAATCGGCCTATGAAGAGTTTCGAAGATTCGAAAAAGCGTTGAAATATGTGTATATCATTTAATGGGAATTACTTTGAAGGAGACAAAATAAACATTAAACAATAATTATATTTTCGTTTTATTGACAGTTTCCTGGTACTTTTTGATCAGAAGGTATTATAATAGATATTGTATCACAAGTCTGCACTTTGAACAATAATTTGCTAAAAGTATATAATCCAAAGTATCTACTTAAATTTTCTGCCAAAAAGTAAAAAAAAAAACTACCACGCAGTCTATAAACCATTGCTATATATAGTACTTGTACATATATATAAAATAAGTGTGTACCATCATCATAAAAAGACATCATGGGAAGTCCGTTTGTACGCATACTAAATACAGGGGTCTCAAAAGAAAGTTCACATTTAAAAAATCAATTAAAAAAAAGTAAGTAGTTTATTGAAAAAATTTGTATTACATATTAAAATACACACTTTGGGAATTTATTTCTTAAAAATGATATTGTCCAAATGTAAACCGTTGCGTTCACAGCATTCATTTAATCGAGCACTAAAATTTCCTATGACGGCTCGGCAGGTATTCTCCGTGATGGCTGCCATTATGGATGTTTTCTTTTAATTGTGCCAGGGAAGTCGGTTTGTTGCCGTAAACTTTAGATTTGACGTAACCCCATAGGAAAAAGTCCATAGGGGTTAAATCGGGACTTCGTAGAGGCCAATTTATATCACCTCTCCTGGAGATCAATTTGCCAGGAAAAATTTCATAAACTCGTGGTAGAGACCTGTTGGACGTGTGTGAAGTTGCTAAAAATGCGGAACAATGATGATCTATGCACGTTTAAAGCAACAGCACGCTTCCGAATTGAAAGGTCCGGGTTGTCCCGAACAGACTGAGTAACACTGTCTACGTTTCCGAACGTTCTCGAAGACCTTGGTCTCTTCAAACTTCTCGACCCATTTTCCAATGAGTCGAGGGCTTGGCGCATCATTTAAATGTCTAATACTGCAGAATTTTCTAAGCGCTACAGTCGCTGAATTAGAGTTTTTGTAAAACTCACGTACGCACAACGCACGTTCCACTCCCGAGAAACGCTCCATAGCGTCTAAATTTCCAAAAGCTATGCTACCGATTGACATACCCATTGCGCCCCTCGGAATAGTTGCGTTCACGCAATCAGCAAATCAAATGTGAACTTTCTTTTGAGACACCCTGTACTTGCTGACACACATAGATTATAAAAATGTTTGAACATGTTATTCTGTTTTATGATATGGGCAATTGTTAATATTTATCTATTATATAAATACTCGTATATCGTAAGTACACATAAAAATGTGTCAATTGCACTTATTAATTTTGTTAAATGATTTATTGGGAAATGCATAGTAAAGTTTGATTTATATCATATTAGTCATATTTCAAACTACTGAATTCACTAAGCGTTAGGAGATCTTAGACTAGTTACCGGTCTTTCTACTGACAATGTATTCAACTTAAGAATTTAATATTGGGTTGTGAATAATATTTAATATTGTGGTGAAATTGTGGTGAATTGTGGTGAAAGAAACTGGAATTCGTACTACGATCAACGGCGCTGAAGCGGAAAGTATCAGCATCTTAGCTACCTTAGCTAACAAAGAATCAATATGTTGACGTGCTGAATCACAGGCACTTGGCTTTTCAACAACAGTCATTGTCGCAAAAAAAAAAAAAATTGTTGTAATGAATTGACTCTCGCCAATAATTACAGTGTGAAAATTGTAACAAATTAGACCATAATACAAAAAAGGTGCAAATCACTATCACAAATATTTGTCAATAATTAAAATTTAATAGAATGAAACCAATTAGCGGATAAATTATTGCGTAGAGAAGCTGTTTAACAACAAATAAATAAACAAACATTGAGATTGAGATTGAGAGAAACCTAACAAATATGAATCAATAGGTTAAAGTATCTAAAAACAAGTTCAAACATTCAATAGACCATAAAGCGTGACGTCGCATGAGCTTTTGTCAAAACGATTTTGACGTCAAATTGTCTATCAATATTAGCTCAGTGGAAAGAGAAAAAAAATGATAATAAATATTAGTGAATAATAACAAGGCGACTTAAAGCACCAATCATTTACATCTTTATTAAAAATTCAAAAAAGCAACAAGTTATTTATTACAAAACGTGATTAATTGGAATACTTTTTGATAGATAGACTACACTGAAAAAAAAAGATTCGTAGTTAATTTTTTTTTTAGGTATTTGGTAACTCTGACCAATGTAAAAAACATGCAAATAGATATTAAATATTTGTTTATGAAACACTAGGCTTACCCCACCTTCACGGCTACGTTTGCTTTTTTTGTACTTTCAAAGTTTAAAGTTTTTAATAGGCTACTCGTATCTCATACCTTCTCGCCGCATCTTTCACTTAGTTACTTTGTGGCACTGAAACCGTATATCGGTCATGGCCGCACGTAGGAAGGCGCGCCCGTCTCTATATTTTTTTGCACTCTGGCGCCAGTCGATTCGGATTCGGACTTTATCTCTGGCGTTATCCACCAATTATGTTTAGGTTTCCGTTGAAAACCTTAAGTGCTGGAGCTCCGGTGTTCATATGAATGTGATGATCAGCTCATTGCAACCGCTGGAATTTTATGCGCTGGACTAGGTCAACCTCATCATACAGCTCATACAGCTCGTTGTTCATACGAATCCTAAACTCGTCGCCAAATCTAATAGCACTAAAAATCCTACGAAGAATCTATTTTTCTAACACTCCCAAAGACGCTGTATTCGATTATCTGTATTATCAACGTCATACAGATTTTTATATTCGTACTTCGAGAGTCCAAAATAGCAGCGGAGAGGTTCCTTATAATTGACGAATAGGTGGTGTGTGTCTTTGTTGTCTACGATTAGTTGTAGAGTGAAAATTTGATCACTGGTCGAACCATTTATTCTGAAGCCACACTGATACTGTACTATCAGTGCATCCGTCTATGACACAAAAATGCGTACTTCCTCGCACAGGATGCCTTTTTTCGAGCAGCCCTGTTTTATCCAGCGCTTTTTGTGAATTGCTGTGATGTTGGTCTTCTTTTTTGACGAGGATATCAACAAGCTGGTTATCTGTACCTTCCCTGTAGAGGGCCCAGACGCTGAAGGTGCTTATACGTCATGGTCATCGTTCTTAAATCGTTTACGAGGGTCGTCATCAAACGAGACTTCCATTTTTTTATCACTGTTATATGTTGTTTTGCGATGGTGGAAACCAAACCCAATACAGAAATCTCTTACTTCGCAGCTACGGATGGGATGCGTATCCTAACGGTCGTTTATGTGCTACATGGGTCGTTTTAAAAAGAATCGTTTTTGGCCATTCCCAAAATAATGGTAAGCAATAACCTTCCACTTCTGCAAACGATCCCATCCTCCTCGTAAAGATAGATTGGCAAAACGATGGACGGATGGGCAGATGGGTGGTGCAGAGGGATGGGCAGACGGACAGGTGGTACTTCGATTTCCAGCATACCTGGATAAGTTTGTAATATTGATTCCAGTATTCCATATAACGAATTTCACATCGATCAATTGAAAATTGTAGTATTTATTGAGATTTTTCTATTTTATTTGTATAACATGTGGAGGTGGCAAATCTCCCACATCGTGCATTTCTACAATGAAAGCTATTGAATTAAAATACTCTGGAAGTGCAAAATCTGACACTCACTGACGCTTTCTTTAATGCGTTGGAAACAGTGTAACTAAAATGTATTCTTTATTTGACCTGAACATCTTTGATACTTTTTTATATTGGGCGATTTCCAGAGAATATTAGAGTAAATTAAATGTATCGAAAAAGAAATAGAAATATCGGTATAAAAAGTGTTTAAAATATTTGAAGATACAGCTCCCATATAATAACAGGGCCTGAAGAGTATTTAAATTTTGGTTGCACCAAAGTAATCGTATTCTCTTGTTTGTTATATTCTAAAGTTCTGAAACTTTCAACGCTTGAAAAATTTCACAATCATTTTTTTATCTTTTAATTATTTCTTCTTAGTATGCAATACGATTCTTCTAGACCGCATCAGCATTACAAGCATCTTACGAACTAGTTAACTTTTTTTTTTTATTTATTTTAAAGATACTCGTGTAAAAATTAAGCTAACTAAAACGCGTTTTTTCTAAGCCGGCACGCTTCGCTTGATACTGAATTTAGTTTGCAAGTTTGTGTTTGAAATTGATTTTTGGACAGCTACAGAAAATTTATGCATAGTCTGACTAACTGACTACATCGACTACTAATCGACTGACAGACTGACTTACTGGCTGAATGGCTTTGGCAGCTGGTTTTGTGATTGCTTACAAACATTTTATTTTTGTTTGCGTATAAAAATACATAAAAAGTCATTGATCTTGCTCGAGGTTCATAGATAAGTCTACATAGTCTTACGGACGGTGTATCTACAAGTATGTATGTAGGCATAATTAAAACTTTGGCTAGACTAGTTGATTTGTTGTTGTTGTTGTTGTCGTGGTGGTTTGAAGAAGTTGGCTTACAATAATTTGATGTACAGGTATTTGTATCTTTTTTTGTATCTTTTAGAAAAAAAAAAAAAAACTTCAAGTAAGTTTCACGCAGTCACATGATCGTGGATAATTACTAGCAAATTTATTTTGGTTGAGTTATTTTTAATTCGAAACAGGATTTTAGGCATTTGTTATGCATGAACTATACTTTAAGCGTAGATTGATTGAATATTTGGGATATATATTTTATAATGGTTTTAATTTTAAGTAGGTCACTGATGTTACTACAATATACTGGCATTACCTTGTTGCTATTTAATTAATTGAGTTTTTTTTATTGTTATTGTTATTCAAGTGCAATTAATGCATTATCATTCAGCATTCAACATTCAAATGCAAATATAAATAAATACATTTTGCCTGCAATACAACATGAAATATCTTTGTAAATTAAATAAAACAAAGTTTGTATGCAAAGCTTTTGGACAGGTAATACCATCAAGTGAGTGGTTAAGTTGATAAAATATGTTGCATACGTTCCAAATAAGCTAGAAACGTGTCTTAATGTCTGAGAGCTATCAGCCGCTATAACAAGTGAAACAGCCATGTCTGATAAGAGGTGCTCTTGAAATTAAAACCAACTCATATAAATATACTCATACACACTTATTCGAATAGTATTTATAAAGAAAGGTAAAAAACACACACAAACTTTTGAGCTATAAATGTAATTGTTGGAATACGTGTAATCGTATAATAAAAAACCATTGGCAAGAGTGAGCGTGTGACCAAACTTTTGACTGCTAATCATTGGCACGAGCGGCTGAGGGTTGTTTAAGTAGTTACCACTTGATTTAACCAGTATTTTTAGGAGATATTGTTGTTTGTGTAAGCTTGATGTACTTCCTTAAATATTTTTCTAATTAAAAAAAAAAAAAAAAAAATATCCAGAAACCACACAACGCACAATTCGGAGAATATGATGGTGCGTGAATTCCTTTGATACCTGCGATCGCCATAAAGTTATTAGCGTGATGTGAAAAGTTCCATTTTTTTGCGGTTTTCCAAAATGGCACTTAATTCCAGTTCCTCAGCAATCATTCAATGTGTCAAGTGTAGATCTTCTTCAAACTTAACCTCAACCAGAGCCACATTTTTCGAGGCTCGCCTTCTACTAAAAAAAAAAAGTCCAGTCTGGAATCTTTAAAACCACTTGAAAACAGCTATGGGAGATGGTGCATTTGTTTCATTTGCAATTTGGCATACGTTGAACATTTATTAGCTTGAGTTGACCTTGAAAGCCGTAAAGAATCACATGCTATGTTGATGATGTCATTTCTGTCTACCATGCATCAGCACTTTTATGTTTTCTTGTCTCCATGCCGATCGATCTTTTTCAAGTAAAAAAGTTAAATGTCGTAAGACATTTATGTCTATCCGGAATTTTGTTAGTTCCTCCATAACAGTAAACTACAATGTGTAGCCTACATACCTATATGTAATAAGAATAGGGTATGTAGAATCCCTCTATTCTAGATTTCGATCCGAATAATTTGATTCGAATCAATATTTTATTATAATCAGGGAAAATATTTTGAGCAAAAGACACCTTAACAATCTTCACTAAGATAAAAAAAAAAAACAAAACAAAAAACAAGGAAAACCATTAACTTTGGTGGAACCGAAGCTCTAATACCATTCACACGAAATTTTAAATCGTATTGTAAAACAAAACGTGGGGGTTTAAATAGGGGCTACCCAAAAATTGGGCGGCACCGCCCACTGGTAGATGTGTATAAAGCGACCATCTATAAGACGTCACCATATTTAATTTCAAGTTGATATTGACGTTTTCCATAGAGTGTTTGTATGGGGGCTACCCCAAAAAGTGGACTGGCCACGCCCGTTAGTCTATGTAGGTTAAGCGGCTGACCATAAAACGGCACTACATTGAATTTCGACTTAATATTGACTTTAATAAAGAAGTTTTTCTTAACAACACAAAAGTAGGCAGAAGGTTTGTATGGGGCCTACCCAAAAAGTGGCCGGGTTCCACTCATTATTGTACATATATATATATATATATATGCGGCGTCCATCGACTAGAAGATACCGTATCAATTATTAAGTTGAAATTGTCTACAATAAAAAAGTTTTTCATACAAATAGTCAAAACTGGGCGGCGGGTTTGTATGGGGTCTACCCCAAAAAGTGGGCGTGGCAGGTCAAACTTTAAATGCAATAAAAAGAAGTGTATGTGCAAAAATTCAACTGGATAACATAAAAATTGATCCCCAAAAATTCGTCGAGGTAATCAAGAATATACAGGGTGTCTCAAAAGAAAGTTCACATTAAAAAAAATCGATAAAAAAGTAGGTAGTTTATTGAAAAAAGTTTATTACATATTAAAATACACACTTTGGGAATTTATTTCTTAAAACTGATATTGTCCAAATGTAAACCGTTGCGTTCACGGCATTCATTTAATCGAGCACTAAAATTTCCTATGACGGCTCGGCAGGTATTCTCCGTGATGGCTGCCATTTCGTGACGGATATTTCCTTTTAATTGTGCCAAGGAAGTCGGTTTGTTGCCGTAAACTTTAGATTTGACGTGGAGGCCAATTTATGTCACCTCTCCTGGATATCAATTTGCCAGGAAAAATTTCATCCTGAGGCTTTAATTCTTGCACCAACTGAATTTTGTAGAGGTGCAGCTTTAAATCTTTGTGTAAAATGCGGAACAATGATGATATATGCACGTTTAAAGCAACAGCACGCTGCCAAATCGAAGGTCCGGGTTGTCACGAACAAACTGAGTAACACTGTCTACGTTTTCGAACGTTCTCGAAGACCTTGAACGCCCGGATTTTGATTTTTCCAGCGTTGAACCGGTCTTTTCAAACTTCTCGACCCATTTTCAAATGAGTCGAGGGCTTGGAGCATCATTTAAATGACGAACAGAATTTTCTAGGCGCTACAGTCGCTGAATTACCGTTTATGTAAAACTCGCGTACGCACAACGCACGGTCCGCTCCCGAGAAACGCTCCATAGCGACTAAATTCCCAAAAGCTAGGCTACCGATTGACATACCCCCCGCGCCCCACGGAATAGTTGCGTTCACGCAATCAGCAAATCAAATGTGAACTTTCTTTTGAGACACCCTGTTTATACTTTATGGGGTTTGCGGTATCTCCTTTAATAGGTTACAAACTTTCAGACAAATTGATAATACAATTTCACACTATGTGTGAATGGTATAAAAACACGCAAATTTTATATGGAATATATGCACACATATACATACATATTTTGTTCATCTCTCTCTCTCTCTCTCTCTCTCTCTCTCTCTCTCTCTCGAATATAGAATTCTATACAAATTTGCATTGTGTCTGCATAACGTTTTTATTTTTTACCATTCATAGATAGTGTAAAATGGTGTTACAGTTTGTCAGATAGTTTGTAGTAACGCACAAAAGAAGCCATTCAAGACCCAATAAAGTTCATATTTTTTTGATCACCTCTTCGGGACGAGTCGATCGAGGTATATCTGTAAGTCTGATAGTTTTTTATACTCTTTACAAAGCGTGCGAATGGGTATTTAGAATCGGCACTACAGTCAGCAATATTTGACACTAGAATATGTACAAAACTTGTGACTAAATGAAATACCATCTTAGCGCCTCAATTCCCAAGATTTTTGTGATGATTATCTCCTACACTCTCCAATTGTTTCTTTCACAATTTTAAGCCAGTCCTCTCCAGAGTTCATTATAGCTCTTTACAGAGTTTATATTGCAGTAAAGTAAAGACCTGATATCTCGTACAACATATGTTTTTATCCATGATGAGAAGAATCGATCTAGTCTTGTCCGTGTGTAGTAGATCCCTGCAAAAATATTTTCCAAACGATGCCATGCCAAATTGAAATTCGTGACATCGTTAGGAAAACGATGGAAGTCATCGGTTTTGGATTTATTTTAGTGCCAACTATTGCAGATGTCATTTTCGATTCCAAAATACTCAATTTATACATACAAATATAACTGGCATCGGCGACGCTATACTTATCGGGCAGTGCTCTAGTGTGTAGTTATATCTGTTATCCGTCTGAATGTCTCGCATATGTTTCAGAGACACAAAACTAGTCCCTCAATTTTTTATATATCGATCTGAAATTGGTTTGGAGATTGGTTACTAGTCTGAATTGCTCTTCTTTGGCATTTCAATACTGCAGGTATTTTCAAAATCAGGCTTGAACAAGTTTCAAGGGTTAAATGTAAAACTGTTTAGCTCAACATTGAATTTATATTGTACCAATTCTTCATAATTTTCACATCATTTTTAAAGCTTACCATTGTGAATTTCAAACAAGCCCTTTAACTTTTCATGAGTTTTGTCAAAGTACGGCTTCATTGTACATGTCCAGCTATTCTTGGTACCACATGTCAGCGACAGTACATAAGATATTGATTCATGCATCACAAGATAGTATATCGTATATAAACTTGAGTTATTTCCGTAGTGTGTGGGTGTATTGGTGAAAACATCTAAATACTGTTTTTCACAGAGCAGTAGATTCGATAGATCTTTTTCTATTAAGCAACTCTATTCAAAATAGAAATGATAGCACAAATAGACCACTCCACCTTTAGACTTAATTTTGCAATTGCAATTTCGAAGAAGAGATTCTAAATATGATAAAAATGAGGTGCTTTAATTAGAATGAATGAAGATTAGTTAATAAATTTGTTAATACATATTTGTTTAAAAATACTAAACGATTGGAGGTGGATGATGGCGTGGTTCAATCAAGAAATAATTTTATTCGAAATTTACGTTTGGTGTAACAAATACATGTGCCAAATTTCAATGCTATAGATTTTTTTTTGGACTTTTTAACAAGGATAAAGGGCAATTTCGATCAGTATGCACTGGAAGTCGTAGCCCCTACACAAATCCAGAGCACACTTTTCGTATTTTTACGAAAAAAACTGTTTTGCTACAGTCAATATTAACTTGAAATTCAATATGGATGCTTTCTATGGTGGGAAGCTGCAAATACAAGTGTCCCGTGCATTTTTAGGAATAGTACCCATACAGACTGAGAGTCCATTTATTTTTTAGACTAACCACTCAAATAATCACTATAGCATTAAAAAACATCATAATAATTTTTAAGAAGCGTGTGAAAACTAATAAAACTTCGGTTTTGCCAAAGTTGTAATTATACCATTCACACATAGTGTGAAATGGTATTATAAGTTTGTCTGAAAGTTTGTACCGCATTAAAGGAGCCATCGTAGACCCCATAAAGTATATATATTCTTGATCAGCTCGACGAGACGAATCGATCTAGCCATGTCGGTCTGTCTGCCTGTCCGTCTGTATGTTCCTGCTCATTTTTTGGAGACCAATTTTTATGCTATCCAGTTGAAATTTGGCACATATACTTCTTTTTATTGTAGTTTAATAGAGTATCAAGATTAACCTGCCACGCCCACTATTTGGGGTAGCTCCCATACAAACCTATGGTCCACTTTTACCTTTTTGTAAGAAAAACTTTTTTATTAAAGTCAATATTAGGTAGAAATGCGATATGGTGCCTTTTAAGAAACAGCCGCTAAACATACATAGACAATTGGGCGTGGCCCGCCCACTTTTTGAGGTAGCCCCCATACAAACCCAACGTACAATTTTGTGTTTTTTATGAAAAAATCCTTCATTTAGATCAATATATATATATAGAAGATAAATTTTAAATACATATAATAAAGTAGTAATAAAATTTTAAAAACACCAACTCATGATCATTGACTTCTTTAGCTCATGACCAGCTAGTGCGACGTCTAGCGTTGAGTTGAACAATATCTAGTTCGCTTGCTAGCGCTTATGTGAAATTGTGTGGTCCTCCCCACCTTTCACATACATACATACATACATATATAGATTGGTGCTCCGCTCCTATATAGCCAATAGCCTTCCTCGATAAATGGGCTATCTAACACTGAAAAAAATTTTCAAATCGAACCAGTAGTATCTGAGATTAGCGCGTTCAAGCAAACAAACAAACTTTTCAGCTGTATAATATTAGTATAAATATGTCGCAAACTGTTCAGTCTTCCTTAACAAATGAACATGTTATTTGACATGTATGAAGCATTTTTACAAGTGCCTTGTACTGGCTTACTGGCTATAACTTATCACATGACGTCAGTAATGCTTTCAATAAAAAAAAAAAACATCGAATAAAAGAAAAAAATTAATACACACTTCAAAATTCTCTTTCAAAGCTTATCGTTTACACTTGAATTAATGTGCATTGGAGTACTTTGACAAGGTTTAAAAGTCCGAAAAGTGAGTACTTCTACAAACGATACATACATACTTCTGTATTGTATAAAATCTAATCTATCTTTCCAATAAGTAGTATTGTACGAGTATTTACATCGTACGCATGTATCTCACCAAGCACAGTGCGTAATACTCTTTAAACCGTTATAAATAATACAGATAACTAACTGATTATATGTTCCATATTTTATTTTATTTCCATGCTGCAAATATAGAGATTTACAAGCTCGACATAAGTATGATCCAATATGAATGAATGAATAATTTGAGCTTTTCATAGAATTTGCAGAACTATGTAATCTACTATTTTTTTGTTTTTATATTACTGCCAAATATCGGTTGTATCTGGAAATTAAAGGGTAAGGGTAAAAATTGTTATTCTGCTTTTTTTCCATTGAAGTATATAATATACCTATATACGATAATATATGGTATGTATAAAAAAAAAGTACGTTAAGAAAAAGTGTTAACACAACTCACGACCGATCGTCATTGCTCTCTCTCCCTCTAGCTTGCTCACGCTTTATGGCTGGCTTTATGGTTTTAACTGAAGTATTTGCCGCTGTGGTTTTCGTTGTTTTTGTTTTTGTTGTTGTTGTTGTTGTTGTTTTTGCTGCTTTGGAGCATTTATTGGCAGCAATCGCTTGGCAAAAGCTTTGAGCGTCTAAACGCCAACGCTTCTCGATCAGAACAACTTTGGAGCACGTCGCGCGCGGTTCACTTATTTTTTTATAATAATAATAATAATAAGCTTGTTTAACTATTGGAAACGGTTGGTTTTAGAGTTAATTTGTAATACTTTGTAATACTATAAGTAATTATTGGTTAATGCATTCGTGCTCGCTTTATACTGTGCATAAAATTTGATATGTGATAAGGATATTTGTGCAAATATTTGAACATATTTCAAAGGATAATATTGAATAATGTTGTTTAACAACGATGTACAGTGTTAAAATTTTTAAGTGTTTTGTGTACATCAAAATGGACTTTAGTGAAAAAGATTAGTTTAAATAAGAAATAAAAAAAAAAAAATAAATAAAAACCGGATGACACCCAAAAGAAGCGAAGATTCAACGCAAACAATTAGAAAAATGTATGCCTGCACATATTCTATGGCACGCTTTGTAGCCTAAACGGCTTGATGGGTTTTGAGAAGTTAAGCTTAGATTCGTCTTGATTGCGGGAGTGATATTTAGTATAATTTTTATACACTGCCCTTGTGGCAAAGTGTTTACTAAGTTTGTGCAAATGTATGTAATATAAACAGTTTGTATATAAACAGTTTATTTTTAATACAAAGTTTTTTTTTCGTTTGAGTCAAAACTAAATTATTAGAGCTCTAAATGCAGCAGGTTATATCAAAGTCGTAAATTCACGACTGCTGAATTCTTTATTGCCTTATATAGCGTCTGCGAAAAAAAAGGAAAGATTTTTTTTTATATTTCTAATATTACTGTGGCCTAAACGGCTGACACTGTGTAAAAATATTACTCCCACAATCAAGACGAATCTAACAATACCTGATAAATATGTTAAAATCCATCAAACCATTTAGGCCATTTAGGCCATTAAAGCCAAAAAGTCAAAGTGAAGAGCAACAAACAAAATTGAACCATTTCCGAGAAAAGAAACATATGTCTCTGGGGTCCCTAAGTCCAAAGTAATAAGTATGCACACCCAATGTGATGTTTTTTACTAAATAAAAATAAAAATAACGACATTTTTCTTGCAAAAAATCGGAGATGGGAGATAGATTTCTATGGGGCTCCCATTAAGTTTGACAGGTTCATTTAATATACATATACTAAAAATAAAAACTGCGAAACAAATATAAATATTTAATAAGACTTGCGAACGAAGAGTAATTCAATTGTTAAGTCAATAAAACTGGACAACAAATAAGACGCTAGAACCACTAGTATTTAAAATTTACTTCATTAAAATCGAAGCTTTAATACTCTTCACACGTCTCTAATTCTTTTTAAGGTTGTTAGCTCATAAGTTTCTGTCCATTAGAGACATCCATATAAAGTTTCAAGTTAATATTGACTGTATTAAAAAAGTTTTTCGTACAAAATGACATGTGTTTATATGGGCGATATAGCAAAAAGTGAGCGTGACATGATCGTTGCGTTATATGTGAATATATTAACACTTCTTCGATTTCAGATATATATTTTAAAAAGTGAACGACAAGTTTTGATTCATACGGACAGGGGACACACTGACCGACATGCATACTTCCATTCGATTTATGGGCTCTCCGATGCTTCCCTCACTGCGTTACAAACTACGTGACAAAATTTGAATACTATTCACACTCTGTATGAAGTGTATAAAAAAACAGAAAACTGTAACTAATGAATGAGTAATGATCACCAATATGTTGTTAAAATTACTTTAAACTTTTACTACTTAGTATACTATTAGCACAATGAATTACTTAAGAAGTAATATGTTATAAAACAATATGTTATAAAACAATATGTTATAAAACAAGGGTCTGTTCTTAAAATAGCTCTGTAAATAATATTTAAGTATGTGAGATATTTATTGAAAACAGCTGTTGAAAGAATAAAGAGAATACCTTAAGCGAAATGTCTTATCAAGAGACAAATTACATTTAATAAAATCATTGTAACTTCAAACTTTTCATACTGCCGCTGGCCAGCAGAATAGTTTAAAATGAACATTTTATTGTAATATAGAATATAAAGCAACTCTTTATGTAGAGTACCAAAAATAGTATGGACAAATTTTTCAACTGCTTCAAATAATAAACAAGAAAAAACGTTAAATCGTATTGTAAAACATAAAAGTGGGTTTTAAATAGGGGCTACCCCAAAAAGTGGGTGGTACACGCTCACTAGTAGATGTATATGAAGCGATGTAGTAGATGTGTAAGATGCCGCCATGTCGAATTTATAGTTGACGTTTTCCATACAAATGCATATTCGTAAAAGGCAACTGTGGGTTTGTATGGGGTATACCTCAAAAAGTGGGCCTGCCACGCCCAATTGTCTATGTATGTTAAGCGGCTGTCTCTTAAAATGCACCATATCGCATTTCAACTTAATATTGACTTTAATAAAAAAGTTTTTCTTACAAAAAGTCAAAAGTGGACCATAGGTTTGTATGGGAGCTACCCCAAATAGTGGGCGGGCCACGCCCGTTAGTCTATGTATGTTAAGCGGCTGACCATAAAAAGGCACCACATTGCATTTCAACCTAATATTGACTTTAATAAAGAAGTTTTCTTAAAAAAAGTCAAAAGTAGGTTTATATGGGAGCTACTCCAAATAGTCCCACCCATTAATGTATATGTCAAGTATCCGTTCACTTTAAATTACTATATCAATTATTAAGTTGATATTGTCTACAATAAAAATGTCTTTCATACAAAAAGTCAAAAGTTGGTGGTGAGTTTGTATGGGGGCTACCCCAAAAAGTGGGCGTGGCGGGTCAATCTTCAAATCGCAAATTGTGAATAGCAATGACAGCTTTGGAAAATTGTGAAGAACAATCATAGTTTTGCTCACAAATTAATCACAACGGATCGCTGCATAAAAAATAAAAACGTGACTCAGAACTTTTTAAGCTAAAGAAAATTGTGTTACTAATATATTAAATCTATATATATAAAAATGGAAGTATGTATGTATATTCCCTATATACTCCGAAGCCACTCAACCGATTTTAATCAAATTTTGTGGCAATATTCAAAATAGTCCCGTGGGTGATCCTGTGAAGTTTCGTGGCGATTGGATAAACAATTTTTTTTTGGATTTTTAAATTTATCTTCAATTTTTTTTTTCAATAAGAAGGAGCATGTGGAAGGTGGGGAAGGGGGATGGAGTGGCAGGGGAAGGAGTAGCAGGGGGGAAGGAGTAGCAGGAAGTGGAGGGCCGCGTACAACGTCGCGGGGACCTACTAGTATACAATAAATTTTGTTCATATCATAGTATAGACAGTTTTGTCTTAACTTTTATAACAGACTGTAGAAGCCATCGGAGGCCCCACAAAGTATATAAACAAGTCATAAATACATATATACTACAAAAAAGTTAAGGTGTCATGTTTTAAACTTTACATTTACAAGAACGCACGAACTTTAAAATTAGTACACTCACTAATATATACCACACTTACTTCTTCTCACTTTGTATCAAACTGATCGCGCTAATCAAGTAGCAATATATGCTGCTGTCGTCTCATTCCCTTTCTCTCCTCCTCACCCACGATTATGCCACGCACTAATCTAATAACGGTACATGTCTCTTAAATTATATGCATCCCATCCCACTGAATACGCATATTCAATGTAAGGAAAACGATAGGCTGAAAGAATTCTGCAAACGTCAGTCACATGTGTTTGCTGTTGTTATTTGCTGTTATGTCTAGTGTGCCCTCTATTTAATCATCATCGTTTTTTCAAATGATGTGATTTTAAAACTTACACTTAAAACTTAATAGCACTTATAATTCCCAAGAAGTTTTACATATCCATACACTAATTTATTACTGATATGTATATACTATATTGATCTATAGCTCCAAATAATTATGTGTAAATAAGCAACGATTTCTTCTACACACAACTTACGCTATTTATAAATATTTGTTAGCTGAGTATTAGATTCTGCAAAATATTAAATGAAGTGTTTCAAATTGAATAATAATATTAGTATACTAATAACCATTGGCATAAATTAATTTTTGCATATATTTTTACTATAATTAAGCACTTCATCATGCTTGAAATGTTTCTCTATCAAGTTTGAGCGTGTTGTCTGCTTTTACTCAGAAATTGCGAAAAAAAAAACAGCAAAACAAATATAAATATTTAATAAGTCTCGCGAACTAAGAGTAATTCAATTATCAAGTCAATAAAACTTGGCAACAAATAAGACGCTAGAACCGCTGGTATTTAAAATAAAAAAAAAAAATAAATAAAAATTAGAAAAAAAAACTTTTATGGAGCTGATTTTGTGTGATATGATAATCTATATGGCCAGAATTGATAAAATAGCAACTAATGAATGATTGATTACCACCAATATGTTGTTCAGATGACGTTAAATTGTTACTACTTAGTATATTAGCACAATGAATTTCTTAAGAGGTATTTGAAGTATTGCAGAAGAAGCAAAACCATGAGCGATAAAAGAAGGCTCTGTTTTTAGAAAAGCTCTATCAATGAGAGATATGGGAAATATGTATTGAAAACAGCTGTTGTGTCTTATCGAGACACATAAAGTCAAACGACATTGTTGAGGAATTTTATAGTAGATACATACAAGTACATACTCGTACAACTTCAGATGGAACATTTTTCTTGAAGGCCGCATGGAATCTATAATCTATGGCGTTGCCAAGATTAACACATACATTATTTACTAATGAACAGGCATTGTACATAAGATTAGATTATGATCTGATATATGGCCAATAAATGTGCTTGATATTTGTTTACAACATATTAAGCCGGGAAGTCTAGCATCTTTAAAGCAATTGTAACAGATGACGATGTTTAGTATTATAACAAAGAAGTAGAAATTCAACGGTATACCATGGATGTAGAAGTTTTGCTAACTTCGGAACGTTGTAATAATGTATTCGGTTCCATGCTTGTGTATTTTGTGTTTGTATACGTAAAATGTAAAACTTATCAGAAATGAAGTTCACGAAAAGTCTCGTGCTCCAGCCGAGCAGAGTGCTTCAAATTATGGCAAGAAAAACAACATTTTCAATGAGACTCGTCTACAAAGTGTTCTTTTAAAAGGAGCTCATAAATATGCAGTTTAAATTAATATTTTTTATCAAACTGGCAACTCTGTGCACAGAATGTTACTACAGAGAATGGTAATCTATGCAATGATTCTTACCTAAAATCAATTGCCATTCTCCAAACATCTTCTCACACTTTATCTATAAATTCTGAAATTTATGTAACACATTTTAGTAACAGTTTTTATTAAGATCATTTATATCTATAAGCAAATCTTATTGTATGGAACATCCTTCTCCTTTTTTCTTAATTTTAAATGGATCACGGACTTGAGCCTTAGTTCTGCCAAACAAAAAAGCAACCATAAAAACAGCAACAGCTATGAAATATTGTATTCATTATACTATATTGTAAACAAATTTTGACCGCATTTACCTAAAATAATTTTGGTATTCAGCATTATTATATTTGAAAGGTATTTGTGTTAAACAAGAAAAATAGTTTCAATAATAAAAAAAAAAATAATAATAATAATACTAATAAAAACTCGAAGTATTATACAACACAACACGTGTCTCAGAACTTAATAAGCTCAGTACAATTAAAATAATAGTAATGATATTAAGTAAAAACTTATAAGAAATGCCAATTTTTAAATGGAAATAATTATTAATCAAGTGTTAATTTTAAATTTGGTGGAACCAACATTTTAATACTCGTCGGTTGATTTATAATCGTATAAGCCTCTACAGTTTAGAATAAAATCTAGAGACATCACATTTTTTGTTATGGTCTCACAGTTGTCGGTTATTGAAAAAGTAAAATTTTCCGCACCACTGCGCTGGGACTGTTACCGTTCCATCAAATATTCCTTGGTACACTTAACTACGTATGTTTTTTTCTCCTATTATCCCTCCAAATTTTATTAAATTAGAGGATTGGAAGATGCTACAGATGAGCTCAACATTTTTCTACAAACTCGTCTATTTATATGATTTGCTCATATTAATATTTTATTTTTCTATGTAACAAAACATAATTTCACCATGGTATGGTGAAGTTTAAGTGTAGTGTTCTCGTACTCACTTGTTCGCAACTTGATGTGGTTTATTCTTTTCTTTACTTTGGTAAATAAAAATCAACAGTGCTGACGGAATTTTAATGATGCCACAACCGACTTCATTCTTTATGTCTTATACATACATACATACTAGTATGCAGTTTATAGTACGTACATGTAACAGTACAACTAGACATCGAAACGTGCCAATATCGAGTATTACATCGATTGCTTACATTTGTACTGTCGGTCAAGCAGATTAATGGTTTTATTTTATAAAGACGGTAATCACCATAACTAATCTATTTATTTCAATTATATTTCAGTATTGAAACCATCTGGTGTTGTATGCAAAATGTTTCCAAAGCAAGCACAAAATCTAGTCATTAAAAACGTGTGTACGAAACACGTTTTCTAAGACTTTCTTCTCCATTCCTTTAGTGTCGATTATAAAAGTATAGATTATATTTTTTTGGAAAAAATACAACACAAAACAATTTAGGAAGAATGTATTACTTTATATTATAAATAGTTTATAAGGGGAGAAAAAGGTACTCCGAAGAAAAACGCCTTCACTCCATTTTTTAATGTGTTTAGCTGTTAACTATGTGAATCTTCCGTCTATTAGATGCCACCATATAGAATTTCATGTTAATATTGACTGTAATGAAAAAATTGTTCATTTAAAATCCGAAAAGTGGGAGATGTTTGAGAGCGTGAGTTAGTAGTTGTAATATATTTTCAGTGTAGGAACATAGTTCAATTCGTCTCGTCGAACTGATCAAAAATATATATATATACTTAATGGGGTCTCCGAAGCTTCCTCTAATTCGTTACAAACTACATTACAAAATTGTTTTATCGTACTATTCGTACTACGTGTGAAGTGTAGAACAATGGCGAATCCAAACTTGAATTTTTAGAATCAATTTCTCCACAGTCAGACGAGATCAGTTTATGAAACCGATATAACACACACACTTTTGGGATAACCGCCACACAAACCCACCGCTCATTTTTGTGTTTTTTGAAAACCCTTTTTATTACTATCTGGAAGTTGAAAATGGTTATGAAATGGTCTTACTACGAATATCAATGGGCGCATCCCACCTCACACTGAGAGCTAGCCCTTCGTTCATTTCTCCGATGTTGTGTGAAGAACTTTTTTATTACAGTCAATAGCCAGTTTAAAATGAATATTGATAGACGCCTTACATAAATATCTACAGGCGTATTTCGTCCCACTCCTAGGAGTAGATTTCATACAGACCCACCGCAAACTTTTGTTCTTTTGTATGAACAACTTTTTTATTACCGTTAATATAAATTAGAATATGACTATGGTCGCTTTCTATGAACACATGCGTCGTATACATTTCAATGGGCTCAAAGGGACAAGGGTATATTAAGTTAGCATGAATGTATATAACAAGTAGAAGGAGACACGTCTATATATTCTTGATCAGCATCAGTCAATATCAATATGATATTTTTTTATTACTTAAGGGCGAATACTTCACATAAATATCAAGGGGCGTGTCACGTCCACTTTTAAAGGTAGCCCCCATAGAAACTTTCCGCCCAATTTTGGTATTTTGTGTGTATGAAAACTTATAATAATAATACAATTAAAATATATTTAATATTTTCTTATACCTGTTCACCATCGAAGTTAACGTTTTTTCGTCTTTTCTCTTTCTTTTTAATACATTTTTATTTATGCACAGTAAGGTAAATTCCCCATAAAAAATGTGAAAAGTATTAAAACTTCAGTTCCACCAAAGTTAACGTTTTCTCTTGTTATTTTTATTATTGGTACAGTATAGTGTATCTAACTATCGGACAAGCTCGACTGTAGCGTTCCTACTTGTATTTCTTTGTGGGAGTGACAAACTATTTTTGTATATGTAGTATGGAATTTCATGTCTACATCAAAATTTCCGAACACCGTCGTGTATTTCTATTAATGAACTTATAAAACTTTTTTACAAATCTGATTGCTTGTGCTCCGGTACTTTTGATTTCAAGTTCATACAAACCAAATAAACCAAAATCATCTTATTTAATTTAATATTTTTGAAAACTGAAAGTAGCCCATTTTGGCAAAACTAATAAGCTGCCTGACCCTCAAACACAACATAAATGTTTAGAGTGTGTAGTGCCATAAATTATAGCAGCCATAAATAACTCTTATACCAAAAATAGTTATACATATGTTGTTTATATTGTTTATACTATCTGTTTTTTTTATTGAAATTGACCTCGAATGATAACAAACATTAATATTTTAGTATTTTAGTACACGTATTAGAGAATGTGGGCTAGAAATTTGATACGCAAATAAACCGGTTCGAAGTAATCTCAGCTCGTATATATATATATATATATATATATATATATATATATTATATATATATATATATATATATATATATATATATATATATATATATATATATATATATATATATATATATATATATATATATTGCAATGTTCAGATACTTACATAAGTACGAGTATAATAAATTAAACCAATAAACAATAATAAAAAGTGAATTACAAATCATTTGTCAAGAGTTTGACTTGACAACAAATACTTGTAGTATATACTTTATCTCATTAATGTCATTCAACTCAACTGTTGGAAAATCCTTGTGTAAAGCTTTCGAGTTGCAATGTTGCTATAAAAAGTTTTTGTTGCTATAATTATTATAGCACATGTACATACATTTGAATATTGTAAATATTGACGCATGTAGGGTATATGCTGGAAGTTTCTATGAAAGAATCATAAATCTTTCAGAATTTGTAAAGTAAAATTTTTATGTAGAAAGCAGACCTATAATGCGATAAGTGGAACATGTGGATTTTAATCTGAAATAATTAAATCTAATTCGTTTTTCGATTTTTTTTTTTATAATGGCTTAATCATATTTTTATGGCAATGTCTCGGAAAACCCTTTACATTCTATATTAACTATCTAACACTTATATTAAAAGTTGTTACGGCTTATTAACTTTATAACACCTTAAAATGAACTCGTGCCACAAATATTTATGATTCGAAAAAAAAAATTGGCACGTCTGAAGTCATAAATTTTGTCGCAAACCGATAATTTATAATCTGATCATAAACCATATTCATTTTCAAGAAGTATATCTACAGACTTAGTGACAGTTCCAATCTAAAGGAAGTCAGCTAAAAGTGCACTTAATTATTTTAAACTTTTTATTCCGGGAACTCACCGTAGTTAATGTGACATGAAAATCTACTATTGTATGTAATATCTGATTAATCAGTAAAGCAATTTAAAGCAAGCGTCATTCTGAATACCGATTACGTGTATCTATAAATGTTGGCCATAAATAATTGACTTAATCTTATCGATCATAGTGCTTTTCAATTTTATTTATTTTATTTGCTATTTGTACCTAGTGGGTAAAATTTCAATTGCAAATTGTGTGGCAATTTAGTTCAGCATGTCTGATTTCGCATTCAAGCCAGCCACACGTTTTAATTAAATTCCTTTTAATAACAGCTCACGTAGCAGTTAGTGTAAACTGTTGACTTTGTTTAATACAATTAATAGATTAGATATGACTTCATACTTTATCAATGCAAAACAAAGGGTAAATACTTTAGTTCCGTTCGTGACCTATCCCATGTTAATATATCAGTTAAAACAGTTCATTGTTATTCAATGAGGAAGGGAACAAATGAACTCAGTTTTTCAATATTTATTGTATTAATTTACTGTTTGAGTGTTTTATATTTGTTTCTCAATTTCTCTTGCTCTATATCACAGAAGAGCATATACCAAAACACATACGAAATATTTACTGCTTTCATATTCGGTAAACGCAGAAAGTTAACAAATAACAAGGAAATTGTTTGTGTATTTTTCGCTGGTTGATGGAAAGAATTGCATGTGTGTGTCTGTGCTGTCAATAAGCAAATAAACAACAGAAGCATGCCAAACTGTTCCTGTATTACACTTTACTAAAGTCATTATGCTCTTTGCTATACGCAGAAAAATAACAACGAACGCTGAAATTGTTTGCGTAATTCATTTGGTTTATGCAAAGAACAGCGTCTGTGTGTGTGACAATGCTTATCTTAATATCATTATAATAACAAATGTGCATGGAAATTTTTATATTCTTTGTTAATTTCACAATGCATATTTCTATAAGGAAATATTAAGTCTTTATCCTGTTAGCAGTTACACACGGAGCACTGAAGTTGGCCTCCTAAAGTGTGATATTTTAAATTTTGAGACTACAGCATGAAATCTCATACGAGCGACAATACAGCGCTTGTTGCTATAGTAATTTAGTAGCTTTGTACAACGTGAGTTCAGATTTGTCCAAGCTTAAACTTGGTTTAGCCTATTACCAAATATTTGAAAAAGATGAAAATTAGTTTTTGTGGAACCTGTAAACCTAATAGCGGGTGGTGACTTTGTTTGCAAAGTGTCGGTCCATAAGAAACCATCATATAAAAACATATAAGTGTGCATGAAGCGCCACCTAATGTATATGTGAAGAGGCGGAAACCATTATATTAAGTTTCAAGTCTAAATTGATAAAATTAATAAAAAAAAGTTTTTCATACAAAAAACGGTTGGTTAATGTCATATTGGTATGGTTAGTCTATGTGCTTAGAACAGAAAGAAGACTCTACACCGGAATTTAGTCAGATAGCTAAAAAACTAATAAAAAACTAGAAAACACGTTAATTTCGGTTGAACCGAAGGTCTAATACCATTCACACGAAATTTTAAATATTATTGTAAAACATAAAAGTGAGGGTTTAAATAGGGGCTACCCGAAAAAATGGGCATACACGCCCATTAGTAGATGTGTATGAAGCGATGTAGTAGATGTGTAAGATGCCGCCATACCGAATTTCAAGTTGATATTGACGTTTTCCATACAAATGCATAAAAATGAGCTGTGGATTTATATGGGACTACCTCAAAAAGTGGGCGGGACACGCCGATCTGTATATGTATATGAAGCGGTTGTCCACTAAAATCCACCGAATCAAATTTCAATCTAATATTGATTTAAATGATGAATTTTTTCATAAAAAACACAAAACTGCACGGTGGGTCTGTATGGGGGTTACCCCAAAAAGTGGGCAGGCCACGCCCATTTGTCTATATATGTTAAGCGGCTGTCTATAAAATGGCACCATTTCGCATTTCAACCCAATATTGACCTTAATAAAGAAGTTTTCATACAAAAAGTCAAAAGTGGGCGGTGGATTTGTATGGGGGCTACCCCAAAAAGTGGGCGTGGCGGGACAACTTGACACTCTATTAAACTGCAATAGAAAGAAGTGTATGTGCAAAATTTCAACTAGATAGCATTAAAATTGATCCCCAGAAATGCGTAACAACATACAGAGGACAGACGGACATGGCTAGATCGATTCGTCTCGTCGAGCTGTTCAAGAATATATATACTTTATGGGGTCTACGATGGCTCCTTTAATGCGTTACAAACTTTCAGACAAACTAATAATACCATTTCACACTATGTGTGAATGGTATAAAAAAACACACCAGACGAACATGTCTATATTAGCTTCGTTGATCAAGAATATATATACTTCATGGAGTCTACGATATCTCGTTTAATGCGTTACACACTTTCTGAAGAAAAAGCATGACACTGGAATATTCCATTTTGTTGGTGTAGTATTTTAGAGCTTGTCGTTTGTTTCCTTGTTAGTTGTGGTTTTTTTCTTTTGGCTTGACTCTTGCGCTTGACTACAGCAAAGAGTAGTGTGTGAGTGTGCTAGTTTTTATATTCGACATGTGCGTGTGATTTTTTTTTATCATCAGTCAGCAGCAAAATACTTTTCAAATTGTATATAAATTATTTAAATTGGTCTAATAGTACAGCAGGTAAAAAGGGCGACAAAGAAAAGACTTTTCCTACAAATATAACTATAAATAGCTTTTTGTGTCGGTACCACCTCCAAATGTGAACCGTACATTTTCAAGACTGCAGTTCATTTCTCCAAAGCTAGCTTACCTTTGTCCTAAGTTAAATCTCGTTTGCTGTAAAAAAAGAAAATAAAAATTAATTATTATTGCAAAAACAATTTCCTTTTCTTGAGAAAATATGATAGAAGTAACCAAATTACCAATGTAGTATGGCTAGCGTATTGATGACGACTTGTGGCTGAGTACGAAACAATTGTCTCCGTGACTAAAAATAAAGTTGTTCTTATTATTCTCTCTTCAGATTGAGAAAATTAAATATGTAAAATATCGATCAATGTAAAAATTAGCTTGAGCCAGCTTAAATTCATATTTAATACGGATGAAAGTACCTAGACTAAGGGTTTTTGTTGGAACCATAGACTTATATGGACGTTATAATGTATGGTTGTTCGATCAGGATATATGTGAAATATTTGTTTAGGAGCTTTACTAAAAAAAGTGGTTTCATGCAGGGGAAGTTGCAGAACGCTCCATTGAGGGGGGAGGTGTTTATCTATTAAAAAACTATTCTTTTTTGAAAAAAAATCGTGAAAAATACTTTAATACTTAACAAAAATGATATTGGTAAAGGGGGGTGGGGGGTTGTGCGTGACAGTTCACCAGTTTCCTCACCTAGATACGCCAATATTAAATGTATGAAAAAATAATTTCCTTTCTATAAATTATTACTGTAATCTTTAAAAGCTCTCTTAACTAAAACTTATGTCTTAAAATCAGTGTCTCTATGAATCAGTGTACCTTAAGTTATTAGGTGCTCGTCTTATATTAAGTGTACCTACAATTATATAAAAATTAATTAATAAATTACCTACGACTTATTTATAGCAAATTTATTCTAACCTTTTTCTAGATAATTCCAACAGTAACCTAGTGCAAACTCTTTAAAAACTACAGAAAATATGTCAAGACTTTGGAACGCTCTGACACGTCGGAAAACGGATGATGTTAACGAGGGCGAATCAAAATTGCGCCGTGTTCTTAATGTTTTCGATTTGACAGCACTCGGTGTAGGCAGTACACTTGGTCTGGGTGTCTATGTACTGGCTGGTTCGGTGGCCTACAATAATGCTGGACCCGCTGTCACGTTATCCTTTCTCTTTGCTGCCATTGCATCAGCATTTGCGGGCATTTGCTATGCAGAATTTGCAGCACGTGTACCCAAGGCAGGCAGTGCCTATGTCTATAGTTATGTTACAATTGGAGAATTTGTTGCCTTTTCCATTGGTTGGAATTTAATACTGGAATATGTCATTGGTACAGCATCAGTAGCGCGTGGACTCAGTGGTTATTTTGACTCGTTGATCGATAATAATATGTCCAAAGCGCTGACCGAGGCAATGCCCATCAATGTTGGTTTTCTCGGTAATTATCCGGATTTTCTTTCCTTTGGTATGATTTTACTGTTGGCAGCGATTTTGGCTTTTGGTGTAAAAGAGTCGAGTTTCCTGAATAATATTTTCACGAGTGTTAATCTGGTGACAATATGCATTGTAATTGTTGCCGGTGGCATGAATGGTAAGCGTCTTTACTTTATAATAAATATTTCAAGAAGCAATTGTAATACTATTTTATTTTTTTCCTTTAGCCAACGTCGATAACTGGACCATCTCAGCTGAGAAGGCTGCTGAGAATGACGCCGGCAAAGGTGGTTTCATGCCGTACGGCATTGCTGGAGTTATGGCGGGTGCTGCAAAATGTTTCTTTGGCTTTGTTGGCTTCGATTGTATTGCCACAACTGGTGAGGAGGCTATTAATCCGAAACGCAACATTCCGCTGGCCATTGTGATATCGTTGATTATTATTTTCCTATCATATTTTGGCGTGTCGACTGTTTTAACCATGATGATACCCTACTATGAGCAGGTAAGTTTTATAAAGTAGTACGATATATGTATATGAACTGGTCATGTCCGTCAATCTCCTGGCTGTGTGAATCAAAACTAGTCCCTCAGTTTTTAAGATATCGATTTGAAATCAGTTAGAAGACTTTCTATATTCCTGTGACTTATGTTTAATAAGTCACATTGACTATGTACGAAAAACTCTTTTATTACAGTCAACATCAATTTAAAATTCGATATTATTGCTTCTTATAGACTAAAGATTCACACATATATTAATGGGCGTATTCCGCTCACTTTTGTGGGTAGCGCCCATACAAAAAGACAGCCCACTTTTCGGCTTTTGTATGAAAAACCTTTTTCCTAGTCAATATCCACTTGATATACGATATGGTGACTTCTAATGAACGGAAGCTTCATATAGTTATTAATGGGCGTGTTAGACGTAGTCCCCATAAAGACAAACTGCCTACTTTGCGGTATTTGTATGTCAAATTTTCTTATTTTTCAAGCTAAATATTAAAAAAATGAAGCCTTAAAGGCTTATTACTATAGCATTAAACAACTTAAAAGTAATTTGAAAGTTACTTGTGAAGAGCATTGAAGCTTCGGTTCTACCGAAGTTAAAGTTTTCGCTTATTTTTAAATATTTTTAATTATTTTTCTTTTAATTTTCAAATCGCAGAATCCAAATGCACCATTCCCTGCTGCCTTCGATGCTGTTGGCTGGTATACCATTAAATGGATTGTAACCATTGGCGCTGTTTTTGCACTTTGCACCAGTTTGTTGGGTGCCATGTTCCCACTGCCACGTATTCTTTACGCCATGGGTAACGATGGCATTATCTTCAAGAAACTCTCCACAGTCAATAATTACACAAAGACACCACTTTTCGCTACTATTGTTTCGGGCATATTTGCATGTAAGTTATAAATTTTTTTCATTATTTAACTAAATGAGGTTATTTTGAAGTCTCAATTTTATACATTTACGAGTAGCTATATCTATAGTTATATTCTCAATAACAAGGAATTTTTTGTTAATGTTAATAGATGAAAAGTCATTTCAAAATGTGGTCAATACATATTTTTATTAAAATCGGTAAAGTATTTTGAACAACACGCTACAACAATCTTCACATACATAACGGAAAATAAAACACATGCACAAAGTTCGGTTGAGTTAGGTTGAGTGGACGGTGGCAAGAACCACCATTACTTAGACCAAAGAGGCCCGTTGTGGTAAAAGAAATCTATTATTTGAGACCGCTCTTTCTACAGCGATTACTTGAGACGATTTAATTTATTTTACTATGTTACTCACCTCACTTTTGGAGATTTCTGAAAGGTCATTTAGGAAGTACTCCCTCTACAGCAGGTGCTGTACACTCTCCTTTTTTTTTGCTGTTTACACAGCTTCTGCATACGTCGAGTTGATTGAATTCTCACATGATGGCATGCCTGCCTATTAGGCAATGTCCGGTTGTTTAACCTCAAAGTGGTTCGGATTCGTCTCTTGTCGTATCTTGCCCAAAATTTGTTCGGGCAAGATACGCGGCTATACTGAACCAGCTTAGATTCGCGGTGCATGTTAAGAGATGCAGCCCGACCGAGTTCTTACGGGAAAGGACTTGAGTGTATACTATAATGCTTCGCAATCTCGTTAATAGATGTGTAATGGTTTTTAATTTTTTTGTACATCAATCTAGAGCTTTTAGCGATGTATGACTATTGGATGAGATCTTAGGATGTGTATAGCTTACTGAATGGCACCAACCTCGGCTAGATGCTGCAATAGTTTGGAACCCTAAAAGAGGTTTATACATTCATTTATGGAGCATATACGCCTTCTTTGCGTTAATCATTTAGCTTAGAGCCGTCTGTGTATATACTTCTGAAGTCCGCCAGCCCTTATTGTTGGCTATGCTATTCAATAGTCAGTGTGTTGTGGTAGATCCCTAAAGTAGTTTAGGATCGTTGAATAGCCTAATCTAGCAATTGTCCATGATTTACTATTTCTAAATCACAGCGTCAGTATATGCCTACTAGATCTAGTGGCGGAAGATGTAGACTTGTACTTAGTGTGCCCATCGGTGTGATACGTAACGCTCCACTGACGCAAAATTCTGCACTTCTTTCCATCTTACTGAGTCGGTTTCTGAGTGTGATCTTGACTATAGCTGGTCACCATACTAGAACGTTGTGCATAAATATGGTTCTTACTACAGCGGTATAGATTAGTTAATCGATATGATGTTCTTTGAATTGAATCGGAAGTTATTTTATGATTTGCAATCATTCCATTCTTTTTGTTGCGTTCAAGAGATTTGTTTGGATTGGCGCCTTTTATACTTAAATAAAAAAAATTAAAAAAGAAACGACCGTTAAGCTTTCTAGTATACACTGCTATGGAACTACTTACAGAATAGATCTTTCTATTTCGTTCTCTAGTTTCGCAATACCTTTTTGACTGATCGAATCTGTCTATTTATTACCGGAATCTTTCT
Source organism: Leucophenga montana (assembly GCA_035044765.1). Classification (NCBI taxonomy): domain Eukaryota; kingdom Metazoa; phylum Arthropoda; class Insecta; order Diptera; family Drosophilidae; genus Leucophenga; species Leucophenga montana. The sequence continues at coordinate 141,358 of JAWNNQ010001299.1, forward strand.
AAGCTAAATTTCCGTCTTATGGATGAATTTTCTTTTGTTTAGTTTATTTCTGTTGGTTCCATGGTACATATTGTAGTATTAGACATTTCAACCGTCCCTAGGCGAAGATATAAAGTACTCGTATTTAAATAAAATTTTATTGTACATTTTCATTGGCTTCTCAAATAATTCCTTGCTAACAAGTTATTTTGTTAACACTTTAACTTCTTATCTAAGAAACTTTTAGAAATTAATTAATAATTTTATAAACCATTTTCTAACACAACAATTTTCTACATGTTCACCATACAGCAATTATGGCGTTACTCTTCGATCTGGATCAGTTAATCGATATGATGTCCATTGGTACACTGCTTGCCTATACCATTGTCGCCATTTGTGTACTTGTGCTACGCTATCAGGATGAAGAGATGACCAAGGAGGTGACCATACAGGCGCCAAGTGTGCTGCGTCAGCTTTGGAACGGCAATTCGTTTCGCGAACCCAATATACTCACCTCGAACATCACCAAAATTGGCGTAGTCGTTTTTGCTATAGTCTGCATTATGTGGTGCAGTTTCGAAAAGGCCTACAGTCTGGCCAGCACCGAGGGCATCATTGCATTGAGTATTATTGCTGCTGCTTTGGTGGTCATTGGCATTGTTATTGGTGTGCAACCTGTATCTACGATTGAGCTGACCTTCAAAGTGCCACTTGTACCATTTATACCATGTCTCAGTGTATTCGTTAATTTGTATTTGATGTTCCAATTGGATCTATATACTTGGATACGTTTTCTGATCTGGGTTGCCATTGGCTATATTATCTATTTCATCTATGGCATACGTAATTCGACACAGATCTCGAGAAATCGCAATCATGCTGAGGTTGCTGCCAATACATTGCGCCTACAACAGGAGCAACATGTAAATAAGGCTTTCGAACCGGACTGGAAGGTCGAGAACGGAGTTCATACGGAAAAGCCATATAACCATAATAATAACGCTGATAACGACAATGGCACCAATGTCGTTAAGTTGTAAATGAGAATCCCACTAAACGTTAACAAACTAAATTTCCTGATCCCATTAGTTAGTTTTAATTTAAGCAAACGAGATTTAAAAAACAAAACGGAAAAAGAAGCATACGACAGAAAGTAGTATTATTTTTAAGAACTTTTTATAAAGCTAGACAGATCTTTTCTTTCTTTAGTACGCTAGTTAGTCAAACCGACAGTGAAGTCAAAGAATTTTATTTAACTTATTTCCAACTACAAAACATACACATCAATTTTGAATTTTCTTCGCCTGTGAGAGAGATTAATGGATTGCGCATAAAAATTAAATGGATCACCATTTTGAGTGTAACATTTACATATTAATAAATTAAATTAAATAAATTAAGCTAAAAGTTAATACAATATTTCTTTTTTGATAATCGAGGACATCTATGGAAGAGCTACCATTACATTTACAATTTTATATCGATTTAAGTTGCTGGAGATCTATTATTTTTATGCGCTCGAAATTATTAAAAAAAAAAAAACAAACAACAAAAAAACAAATTTTTACCCACACAAACATTTCCTTTTCTATATATACATACATATATTGTTAGTATAAATATTTGCATAGTTTATACATTTATATACATACATTATATTGTGATATTTGTAAATATAAAACTAATGTTTAGTTTTTTGCTTGTTTATTTTGTCACAATGTTTTCTGCAAAATTTTGATGTTTGTTAAAGTTTTTAAAGTATTTTGTATGCTTATGTATAAATGAAATCAAGTGTGATTCCTTTTGTTAGCCGCTGTTTAACATTTAAGTAAGTTAGTCAATATACAACTAAGTACAACAGATTTTATAATAATCAAGCGCCAATTATAACGAATTTGTATTGAAGTTTTTATTGTTGTTTAATAAATGTTATAATTTAAAATTTTCTAGCACACAAACTTAATTGAAACAAGGAAACTGAACTCTGTCGATACAAACAACAAGACAAAACGAATCAAACGATACATCATACAAGTATGTCAAAATCAATCAAGCCGTTTAGGCTACAGTAAGATTAGAAAAATTAAAAATCATCCTAATATGCTAGCTGTGGTATATGTTCAGCCTAGGAATATAGGAATTATCCATACCCGATTTCAAATTGATATCTTAATAACTGTAGACACACTATTTGTATCAGACTCTATTTGTCCCATGGAAATAATCAAGCAAATATGCAAAGGGTGATTCATTTAGAGGTTTTTTTTTCATAGATTACGCGTGACTGATGTCATACTGTCATCATATTTTTATTCAGTATTGTTTGACAATTCATCATGGAACGACTCACACCGCAACAACGTCTACAAATTATTCAGTTGTATTACGAAAATCAGCGTTCTGTGAAAAATGTTTTTCGTGCACTTCGAGCCACATTTGGTGTGCATCATCAACTTTTCGAGCCCACTATTGCCAAAACCATCCGAAAATTTGAATCTCAGTGTACGTTATTGAATGATACGCGACCGAATAGACCACATCTAGCCCGTAGTGAAGAAAATATAGAGGATGTAGCGAAGCATGTGGCTGAAGACCATGACCTATATCCATTCGACGCCTTATGGAACAACTTAATGAATTTTACGCCAGAATATTGGTTTAAAGGCTTACTAAATCCAACTCGTTCAAAAATTGAGACGGCCAGACTTAAATTTACGCTTTAATTTCTGTCAATGGGCTCTCCAACAGCTTAATGAAGATCAGTGATGAGGCATATTTCTGGCTCAATGGATACGTCAATAATACGTTGGGCTGATAAGCAACCTGAAAAGATTTTCGAACTACCGTTACCTCTTCAAAAATGCACTGGCTTTATTGAGAAATCGTTTTGGTGAACACCTCATTTCATGTTTCGGAACTGTCAACTGGCCCCCTAAATCGTGTGTTATCACATCTCCGTTTTTTTGTTTGTTTGTTGGGGTTATGTGAAGTCTATAAGCCAGCTACAATTCATGACTCGGATACCAACATTACTCGCATTATTCTCGAGATACAGGTAGCAATGATGGAAAGAGTCGCGGCCAACATTTGAATGAAATTATCTTTAAAAAGTAAATGTCAGAGATTATTCTTTCGGGTCATAATAAAGGTTCCGACGTTCAATTCTATTTTAAGTGATTTATGTAATATAAAAATAAAAAACATCTAAAAGAATCACTCTTTATATACATACATATGTACATTATGGGATCTCCGATGCTTCGTTTAATGCATTACAAAATTATAATACTATACATTATGTGAAGAAGTTTTTTGTTTTTACACAGCTGTGTTTTTTTAATACCTTCTTGTTATACCCTATACTCGAAAGTTCAAGGGTATGCAAATGTATGTTACAGGCAGAAGGAGGTGTGGTACACATATAGACCATATATTTTTGTATATCATCGGAAACTTAGTCGGTATATACCTGTCCGTATGTCCGTCCGACAGTCAATTTGAACGAAAAGATCTTGGAGACTATAAGATAAAAAAAACGGAAATTTATATTCTCCTTATCCATGCGTAAATCGAGTTTACATTTTGTGAATGCGATGCTTACAACGACCACAAAGCATTGTCCCTTAAGTACACACTTTTCGAAGCACTTTCAAATAAAAAAAAATTAAAAATAATATAAAAACAAGAGAAAACTTTAACTTCGGTTAAACCGAAGCTCTAATATCATTCCCTCATGTGAAATAGGGGCTCATGGGTTTAAATAGCGGCAACTCCAAAAAGTGAACGGTACCGTATCGAATTTCAAGTTGATATTACGAAAATCAGCGTTCTGTGAAAAATGTTTTTCGTGCACTTCGAGCCACATTTGGTGTGCATCATCAACTTTTCGAGCCCACTATTGCCAAAACCATCCGAAAATTTGAATCTCAGTGTACGTTATTGAATGATACGCAACCGAATAGAATGGGAATACCTCAAAAAGTGGGCGGGACACGCCCATTTGTTCATGTATATGAAACGGTTGTCCACTAAAATCTACTAGATTGAATTTCAAGCTAATATTGATTTAAATATAGAATTTGTTCATAAAATTAGACAAATTCTACCCCTAAGTGTGGACGTGGGTGGTCAATCTTGATACTCTGTTAAACTGCAATAAAAAAGAAGTGTGTGTGCCAATTTTCAGCCGGATAGCATAAAATTTGGTTCCCAAAAAATTCGCAACAACATACAGACGGACATGACTAGATCGACTCGTCTCGTCGAGCTGATTAAGAATAGGTATATGTATATAGTTTATGGGGTCTACGAGGCCTCCTTTAATGCGTTACAAACTTTCAGACAAACTGATAATACCATTAATACACTATGTGTGAAGAGAACAAAAATTAAAATATGTATGTATGTTTACTATTTAATAAAGAATAGTAAACATGTTATTAATTTGATATATGGTCTTTGGAACATTGGCAAATAGTAATTATTTTTTGTTTTTTTATAGAATTTTAATATTGACCGGTGCAACGAAACTAAAATCAACAACTGTACCGAAACCGAAATAATTTGGAACCGATACAGAACCTTATAACGAAACACATGTTTCGGTACGTATTCAAATCGGAAGCGAAACACGTTTCGGTTTTATTCACTGAGTGTACATATCACATTACTAAAAAACATCAGTATTGCGCGCATAATATAGTGCCACCTATAGAGAGCCCACCACTATAGAGAGCCCACCTCAGTAGCTGCCACACTGAGGTGGGCTCTCATCACTTGCGTGGACTAGCGTCCACAGTGATACCGTTGGTTATTTACTTATATGAGCCTTGCTTTGAGTAGTAAACATTGAAAATCGATATGAAACGATAGAACAACAAGAAAGAGAGAAAGGGAAAGCATAAGAAAAGAACAGTAAAGAACAACAACAAACTTTGGCTAATGTAAATACGCTCAAGTGTTTTACATTCCCTCTCCCTCTCTCGATCATTTGTTAGGAATATTTAGTGAGTTACAGGAAAAGGGGTTGCGGGAGCAGCAGCAAGCACCGTTATGTTTTATAGTTTTCTATGGGATAGGCCGTTGTGAAATGGATAGACGCAACATCATGGTGATGGGCAACATATCTAGGATAGACCGTTGTGAAATGGATAGACGATCTTCGATAGATGTTAAACGAAGTTATGGGCAATATAATGGAAAGTAATCAAAACGGCCTATCTAAGATAGGCCGTTGTGAAATGGATAGACGGTCTTCGAGAGATGTTAAACGAAGTTATGTGCAGTATAATGGAAAGAAGTAACAACGGCCTATCTAAGATAGGCCGCTGTGAAATTTATAGACGGTCTTCGAGAAATGTTAAACGACGTGATCATAAGAGGTCTTCACAACGCCTTATCCACGAACACGTAAATGGAGAAGTCTTCACAGAGGTTTTTTAAGTGCCACATACTGAGCGACGGATCTCGAGAGATGACTAACTGCAGAATGATTAACAACCGCCTGTTACTGAGAAACATACTGAAATAGGTAGAAGGGATCCAAGAGATAATAAATAGTGTGAGTGAGTGTGATAGACGGGCTTCGTGAAATGATAATCGACTTTGTGGGCAACATCATGGGAAGTCATCACGAATTTAAGATAGGCCAAGGTACACGTAGAGAAATGGATAAACGGGCTTTGAGAAAGGATAATAGACGTGGTGGGTACTCGAGACGGGCTTCGAGAGATGAATAACTGCAGCATGAGCAGCATCAATAGATACCGTCACAACCGGTTGTTGCAGAGAAAAGTGCGGAAGTAGGTAGACGAGCTTTGAGAGATAATAAATAGTGTGACTGACGTGATAGACGGGCTTCGAGAAATGATAATCGACGTGATAGCCAACACCACGAGAAGTCATATTGGGCGCCCATTTTTCACTCGGTGGTTACAAAAAATGTTCGCCTTTGGAGCGCTAAAAGACATTTTTTAAAGAGAGGACGATATGTGGTTTCGACAGGATGGCGACATAACACGACAAAATTAAAAATTTCAAGTACGAGTAATTTTATGATTTGGCGATATTAGTAGACCGGCAGTTGTGACGACTTCTCAGGATGTTGCACATCACACTGTTTACCATTTCTTGAAGCTCCTCTACAGCACATCTCCCCTCAATAAACAGTTGTGACTTTTTATGATGTTGCACATCACACTGCTTACCATAAGCCCGTTTGTCTACGTTAGTACGTCTATTTTTAATAGGCAGCTCTGATGACTTTTCATGATTTTGCTCATCACGCCGTCTAATATTTCTCGAAGTCCGTCTATCTCGTTCACTACGTTTCCCTTCAACAGTTGTAAAGGTACTTCTCGTTTACTTTCTCTCGAAGTCTTTCCAACCAAAAGATTAAATTTGAAATGTCATACACTGATGCTACGGCTGCCAATATCAACATCATCATAACAACAAAAGTCCGCACATTATCACTACCATTAAGAAGAACTACATAAGGACAGCTACAAATGATGGCAGTACAGTATAGTTCCATTGCTCTTCGAAAACTCGTTATCTACAGGTAAGTCGAAGTTGATGATGGTGCGATTCGGTCAAGTGCAACGATACAAAGTCCAAAAAAAGAAAAAAAGTTCATTCAGCAAATGGCACGAACAGCAGAGTATTCAGAATGTTTAGTTGCTATTAACCAGTTAGAGCAACCAAGATGCTGGCGGTTTCCAACGTTTCCGAGACAATAACGAAGATTCTGCTGACTGTTCTTCGACTAAAATCGTCATGAAACTGTTGCCACATTTAATAGTAAAATATTTGATCAGAATACGATCATTAGAGTAGATAAAACTGCCAGTGCTAAACACTAAAATCTCCACAAGTGTGCAACCGTAAATTGTAATTAATAATATGTTAAAAGAAATTATGAAAATTAACATGTTACGTAAATCTGCGCGTGCCCCCTTCTCCGTCTGTTCACTTCCCCATGCTCCTTTTCTCCCAATGTCCACTTCTCCCCCATAAGAAAATAAACACTTTACATTAATCTGCTTCTCCCCATGCCTCTTTTTTTGCATGACCCTTGCCATCTCCTTGTCCCTTGCCCCTGTTCCCACCTTCTACCCCCCCCCCCCCCTTAGTTTATATGTGAAGATATAAAAAATTACGGAAAAAACAATCTGTCCCCAGCTCCCATTGCCCTAATGACTCCCAAACAATCCTTCAAATGTGCTTACAAATGTCTAAAAAACCTTGCTGATACACAAACACACACGTAAAGTAGCGAGTATGTACTGTAATATAAAAATAGAGAGGGGAGTATAAATATAGAGAGGGGAGCTGGCCGAAACGAGCCATTAGATGTTTCATATAAAAAAGAAAACACATTTCGCTGCTGCAATTCAGTACAATGGAAGAAATGCTTTTTTTTTAAATGTTTCAAATAAAGTAATATTTAATATGCGTTGTTGCTTATCACACTGTTTACAATCTCTAACGTCCGTTTATCTCTCTTGGTATGTTCCTATTGTAAGGCAGCTGTGATAGTTTCTCATGATGTTGCTCATTCCACCGCATCTCTCGACTTCCGTCTGTCGCTTTCTGCATTTGTCTCTTTAACAGGAAGGTAGAGCGACTCCTCATGTTGCTCATTCCGCCGTTAATCATCTCTCGAGCTCCGTCTCTTGAGTACGTGGTTCTTAAAAAACCTTTGTAAAGACTTCTCATGATGTTGCCTATTACGCCGTTTATAATCCCTTGAAGCCCGCCTATCTACTTCAATACATACAATAGATTGTATAGGCAGGCAGTTGTGACGACTTCTAAGGATGTTGCTCATCACGCCGTTTACCATCTATCTAATCTAGTCTGTCTATGTTTGTAAGTCTCTTTTTACTAGGCAGCTGTGATGGCTTTTCACAATTTGGCTCATCACGGCGTTTACCATCTTTCGAAGATCGTCTATCTGTTTCAGTACGTTTTTTTTCAATAGTTAGTTTTGACGACATCTAAAAATGTTGCTCTTCTCTTCGTTTGCCATCTTTCAATGCATGTCTTCAACAATCACTTGTGAAAACTTTGTCATCTTTCGAAGCCTGTCTATCTCTCTCGGTGGGTCTCTCTTTAACAGTTAGTTATTACGACTGATCATCCCACTGTTTACTATCTTTCGTGCGTGTATCTCATCAAATGACTTCTCATGATGTTGCACATCACAATGTTAACCAACTTTCTAAGTCCGTTTGTCTATGTTAGTCCGTGTCTCTTCAACAGGCGTCAGTTGGAATGAATTCTCAAAATATAAGTCATAACGTCATTTACCATCTCTCATATCTTCCGTCAAACCAAAATATTAAATTCGAAACACCATACACTGATATTACGACTGCCAATTCCAGCCTCATCATAACAACAAGATTAGGATGAAGTGCATAAGCACAGATACTTATGATACACCGGCCTACATTATAGTTCCATTTCCATTCGAAAATTTCTAAACTACAGAATACTACACAAAAAAAAAAAAAACAACAAGTGGGACGACTAATGAGAGCACTGATACAGAACGTCATATCGTGCCTATCGATAATCTCCAAAAATTGTTGTAACCAAAGAGAGGAAGTACAATTACACTTTTTGCTAACCAACGATTCATGTGACAATTGATCAATCTAAAGAACATTTACCAAACTATTAAAAACACATTTCGTTGCAGCAATTAAGTTCAATGAAAAGACTGCGAGAAATTCTTTTTTTTAGTGTTTGAAATAGTGTACTATTTAATCTGCGTTGATGCTTATCACACTGTGTTCACTATCTCTAATCTCCTCTTCTAAAGGCAACTGTAATAATTTCTCATTATGGTACTCATTCTGCCGTTAATCATCTCTCGAATTCCGTCTGACTCTCTCTCTCTCTCTCTCTCTCTCTCTCTCTCTCTTTCTCTCTCTGTATGTGTTTCTTAAACAGGTAGTTATGACTACTTCTCATGATACTCATTTCGCCGTTAAACATCTTTCGAGATCCGTATCCGTTGTATACGTGAATCATAGATATGCCGTTGTGAAGACTTCTTATGATGCTGCCCATCATGTCGATTATCATTTCTCGAAGTCCGTCTACCCAATTCACAACGGCATATCTTAGAAAGGCCGTTGTGACGACTTCCCATGATGTTGCCCATCACGTCGTTTAGCATCACTCGAAGACCGTGTGTTCATTTCACTTTTCAAATATGGCGTTGTAACGACACTCCAGGAGGTTGTCCAGCACGTCGTTTATCATCTCTCGAAGACCGTCAATGCATTTCCATGATGTTGCCCATCACTTCGTTTATCATCTTTCGTAGACCGTTCCGTTGCCCACATCGTCGTTTATTACCTCTCAAAGCCCGTCTATCAATTTCAGTGCGTTTCTCTGCAACAGGCGGTTGTGACGGTATCTTATGATGCTGCTCATGCTGCAGTTAATCATCTCTCGAAACCCGTTTCGAGGTCCTCGACTATAGTATCTATCACGTCTATTATCATTTCTCAAAGCCCGTTTATCCATTTCTCTACGTGTACCTTGGCCACATACGCCGTTTTGTCGACATTCTATGATTATCGTCGATTATCAATTCTCGAAGTCTGTGACGACTTTTCTTGACGTTAGTCATCATTTCGCTTACCATCGATCGAAGCCCGCCTATCTCTTTCAGAAAATGTCTTTTCAACAGGCAGTTGCAACAATTCATTCCGCCGTTAACCAACTCGGGAATTCCGTTTATGAGTACGAGGCTCTTAGCAGACCTCTGTGAATGCTTCTCATGATAGTGTTTATCACGCCGTTTATCATCTCTCGAAGGTCGTCTATCTATTTATGTACGTGTATCTTGGATAGGCCGTGGTGATCACTTCCCATGATGTTGCCATCACAACGATTATAACGACCACAGGTGAAACAATCTTAATTGAGGACTGCGACCAGGAGATGGCATACAACGTTGCCCCGATGTCGTCGGCTTCAGGTGTAGCAGCGGCGAATACGGTAGCGGTGATAGTGACGACTTCAGGTGCGGCGGAGTTAATTTAAGGTGCGTCAAAAGCGGTATTAGGATATATCCCTGAATGGTTCGGCTCTGGTATGGCACACATATCCCAGCAGAGGATGAGGAAGGACATAATCTGAGCGAAGCACAGCTCGGAAGCATTATCATTGCCTATCTGAATGGTAAAATTCGCTTAGAAATGGACGAGGACGCCGCATACATGGCTGAGTCGTAACTGAAGGACTTATTGGAGATTGGCAACAAAACAGCCAATTTTCAGTACGGCGTAGGAGACGGTGTGTGGACAACCACCAGACGATCTTGCGCACTTTTCCGGCATGTTCGGCATGGGTTACGTGAACATTTATTCGGCACCAATGTAAAAAATATACTTTCAAAAAGCATGTCACCATCATATCGGCGCGGTAGAAAGACCTTATTGTAAACGTTTCCTTTACTCTGGTCCGAACACCACCGAGACATATGCGACGACCTTATTTAACCATGAACACCGCGTGCACTGCGCCAACTGCCCACATATGCTGCAAGTAGACCTGCAGTGACTGAAAGTAAGGAAAATAAATTCAAAAGGCAACAAAAACAACTAAAATAGTGCGTTCCTAAGGATGACTGGGTTTTCACCCCGGACCGATCTGCACAACGATATTTTTGCAGTCATAGGTTGGCAAAGTGGCTGTATCATTTATTTTATTTGGATCAACAGTTTTGTCGGCGCAACTGTTGAAAATACACCCGGTCACCCGTGCGGGCGTCATGTAGTTCCTATTCTACACAATCTTCGCCAATCATCCCGCCGCCCCGTGAACAAATTATTCGTGCTCTCAGTCTTTCTATTGAGCAGCGGTTTAATTCTTTTTGAGTTTTGCAGCTCAATGGTAATGGTCTGCATGGGAAAGTGGTTGAGATTGTGTATTATATGGAGCGTCGATGATGTCTTAATTGCAGCAGTGCAAGATACCAAGTTCATAATGTCGTCTGGCATCTCTTGTTGATTTTAATATAGTCAAGCAGGACAGAGAATATAGGAGGAGGTCTGGCATTCATCGTACCTTCAGACCTTCTTCATTGCCTGGCTGTGAAGTCCGGAGATGTGTAGGTTGATTTTGTCAACTTATATCTGCCACCAGTCAACAGCTGCGACCCTGGGTATCGTCCTATATTGAGCCACGTGCTGCAAGGGGATCAGAGATTTAATTTTGGTGATTTCAATGTACACCATGAGAAGTGGTTCTCGGAGTTGGGTAATGGCCTTAGGCGTATAAGAATTGCGGACCAAATAGATGACTGGTGGGTTTCCTAGTATTAGGCCAGGCGTTTCAGCGAAAGCTGAATGCTTAGCGGCCTTGTGTGATGAAATTCGTGCCAATGATCAGTCGTATTGCCTTGTTATCTCACAATGTGAGTAATCTCGTTGCGGAACATAGGAAGTCAAAATGGCTAGAACACTTGGATAATTGTGACTCGGGTTCGCGAAGTCTGTGGAGCATTATTATCTGGTGTACCGCAGAATAGAGCTCTTTCATCTATTACATTCGGGGAATGAAAATAGGATCGTCAAAGAAGTGTGCCACCTATTTATGTAGCCAATTCGTGCAACACCCTTCTCAGCAGAATAAGTTAAATCGTAAATTCATACGTATTAGGAAGAAAAAAAGACGTGAAGATTTGTCAGATTTTGTATGTGAGGAGGTTTCTGCTGCTATAGGGACAAAATCATCCAAGGCACACGGGCCAGACGACATTTGAATGCTGATGCTGAAGCACCTCGGACCTATAGCAGTAGTATATCTTACGTATGTGTAGAATCTCTCTATTTCTCAACTAATTGTACCTTACGTATGGAAGGTAGCAACGAGTGTACTTCTCTTGAAACCTGGCAGTGAAGCTGAACTTGGTTCCTCTTATAGGCCCATTTCGGACTCATGTGGAGGCACGGCCCTACTTGGTTGAAGAAGTCTAGATCTCAATGGCCTTCTTCGCTGGTTGAAGCAGTAACCAGCTTAGAAAGAAAAGAGGAAAATGTAATTTTGCATACTTCAATGGGTTTGAAGATATTTTGGACAGATTTTCATCACTTTCTCGAGCACTCAGAGTAATCGCCTATAATTATCGTTTCTGCTTTCGTACTCTTGGATAGATCCGATCAACTAACTCGTGATGAAATTGAGCTAGTTAAATGGCGTTTAATTGTAGTGAGTAGGGGGCACATTTCCCTGAAGAGTATCGTGATTGTTCAGAGAAATCTTCTGTTGTGGCCAAAAGCTCTATAAAAACGCTGAATCGCTTTATGGATTCAGATGAGATATTGCGTTGCAATGGCAGGTTAGTTTGTGCCTCCTGACTTTTATAGAGAAATATCTGATAATTTTGCCATATCATAGTAGACTGGCTCTCCAGCAAAAGTCCATTATGACAATGGTATCAATTTTGTGGGAACAGCTCGAGTACTACAGAAAGAATTTTGCGAAGTACTTCAGACTGTGAAGCAGAAGTATGAATCAACACAAGGCATTGACCAAATTTCCTGGCTGCCGCTCCTCATATGGGAGGGTTATGGGAAGCCGGGGTCAAGAGCCTTAAAGGTCATCTGCGCAAAGTTGCTGGACAGATGAAATATTCATTTGAAGAATTTGCTACGCTTTTGGCACGAATTGAAGCATGCTTAAATTCACGCCCTCTGTGTCCGATGACTGATAGTCCGGATACATTGGCTGCTTTGACACCTGGTCATTTTCTGGTGGGTGGCCCACTTATTTTAAGAGTAGAGCCTGAGGTTCATGATGCCTCTCTGTCAATTGTAAATCGTTGGCAGAAAGTAAAATATCTGAACCTAGAAATTCGCATGAGATGGAAGAACGAATATTTGGCGGAACTGCATAAACGAAAAAAATGGAAAGAGCCGCAGTCGAATTTAGCTACGAATGACTTGGTCTTAATCAAAGATGAGGGTACGCGAGAGAGTTCGCCCTTTGAGCGGTGGGTCTCGTGCACAACTGGGCTCCGGCCGAGTTCATGATGGAACTGCTGGAGTACGTGGTCATAGGGAATTCCTAGAAGGAGAGAGAGATAGCCCCGCCTCCTACCGAGCGACATTACGCTCCCAACACGGGTGGAGACAGACGCGGCAGGTGAAAGATGCTCGAACACGCAATTCACGCCCCTTACTGGTGCCAACACAGAATGTTGGCAATCAATCGTTACAATCGTCCGGTTGCAAGCACGAAGTGGTTGGCGTGATGTCCGACTGCTGCTGGATCCGTGCAGTGAGCAGTCGTCCATTTGCTCGGCTTTGGTGCGGCGGCTAGGAGTAACGGTGATGCGGTCGCAAGCTGGTGACTACTGCTCCCTTATGTTGCGGAGCAAGGTTGGTAGTCACGAGACATTGGAGCTGACTGCGGCCATCTTTCCCCGTCTGTCTCGCATGCTGCCATCGAGGTCAGTGAGTCCACACCTAACCATCTGAATCTAGGTGATGCAAGGAATGCTGAGCGGCGGTCCTGGCCAATCAGTTGCGCGGTGCTCCACGTTGGGTTACTTTGGAACAGGCGCGAGTTCAATTTAGAGGAGCTTCGGAGTGGAGTAATTTTAATAGGACTGCATTTTAGTACATAATAAACGAATTATAGATGAAATAAGTAGTTTTAGTTATTGCTGCAGTGCTGCAAGGTGGGCGGAATATTTACACATCATAGCGCAACAAAGGTTAAGCAGGCTAAGCAACAAGGGTTAAGCACTAACAGTTATTTGTATTCAGCAACAAAATGCAATTTTTGGAGTAAGAGCGGGCGAGAGGCAGCCCCGTTAGATACTCTGCATTTGAGTTTTTTTTTTGGTTTTGCAGCACACTTTGTCGTTTTGATTGTTGCATCGGGTCGTTGACTTCTGTTTTCGACTTTAAACCGGCAACGTCGCGATCGCAGGGTTATAAATTGAACAGGACAAAATTGTGAAGAATTTAAGGAACTTTGAACAATAAACAGTACTGTATTTTCTTTTCTGTTGTTTTTTTGAATAATGCCTCGTTTACATACACGCAACAATTATAAAAACTTGCAACAAAATTGATGAATTACGTGGGCAGCTGAAAAATATTCACATATATGCGGAAATGGCGCACAAAATTGAGCGGCATAAGAAGCGAGGCAGATCCTATAAAATATATATACATTCTTGATCAGCATGGGAAGATGAGTTGATATGTACATCTGTCCGGCCGTCCGACTGTCTGTTTGAATGAATACGCAAATCCGACTTTAAGGACCATGCAAACATGCACCCAACATTTTTCAGTTTTTTAATGAACAATTTTTATTTTTTATTTCTAATTAATTCTACGCCGCGTAATTCTAGATCGGACCACTAAAGAATTTAATCTAATGTTCATAAAAGGAACCTTTAATAATGTGCAGGATATCTTTGCTGGCATATACGCGCTTTTTTCGTGAAATTTTTCATAACCGTTTTGCATAAATGTTGCGGTATTTCATTGATGCAGCGTGTAATTTCTTCATTCAATGCTTGACGTGTCGTGGGCTTATTCACATAAACCTGTGACTTCAAAAAACCCCAAAGAAAGAAGTCTAGAGGCGTCAGATCACATGATCTAGGCTGCCAAGACTGATGCAGTAATTTAACTGTTTATCGTGCTGTATAGCATGTGGCACCGTCTTGTTGAAACCACATGTCCTCCACAACAATATTTTCAAGTTTCCCCAAAAAAAAAAAAAAACTGTTTAACATTTCACGATGACGAACACCATTCACGGTTTGTATGTTGACATGCCTCATTTTCGAAGAAAAATGGACCGATGATGCCTCCAGCCCAAAATAAACACCAAACAGTGACACGCTGTGGATGCATTTGTTGGTGAAATTCATATACGAGTACGTTTGGAAAAATTACTACCTAAATTTTGAGTCGGTGGACGCAACTTAAAAAGCGCTTACTCCAATTTTTGGTCGTTATAATCGTCCCAATAGACAGGTTGTACATACTATAGTGAATAAACTCGAGTCAACATATACACAATTGGATGTTCTTGTGCCAGTGAGACCGAAGTTCATTTTTCGCTTAGTGGTTGCAATATGCGTTATTGGAATGTAACAGATCCACATGACCGTGTTATGAGGATTTCATGCAGGTGGTATGATTTGAACATATTTTTCCGTTGATGAAATTGATTGCCATTGAGTTCGCTATTGTGCCATGTTGGAAGACTATTTTAGGCCAGAATTGGATGGATTTCACGTCAATGATATGTGATTCCAGCGATATGGTGACACATACCACACAGTTGGTCAAACAATTGAGCTATTGAAGCGGAAGTTTTGTAACCGTGTATTGTCGAGAAAGGTCCAGGCGAATGGTCACCTCGCTTTTGCGATTTAACGCCGTAAGTTTTTTTTTTTACGACTTAGTTGATTTATGCCAACATTAGAGGAGCTGAGAAACAATATCGAACGCGAAATTGCCATTTCCGGCCGTTATGTGTGGAAGAGTGTTGAAAACTTGGTTCCAAAATATCTATTGCTGCAAACGTGCGCGCGGTGTTCATATAATGAGATCGATTTCCATACTTAAATGTGACATGTACTATTTATACTTCACATGGAATAAATTTCAGCCCTATATTTCAATTATGCTGTGTTTTATATAAATACAAAATGGTTAAGTCCCCATTGGAAAACCCTTTTTTTAAATACTAAAGTTGAAATTCTCAAAACTCAGAGACCGTACAAGACGCGCTGCTGCTTTGCGAGTGAACATCAAGTACTTCGTCTTGTCTTCGTTCACCGCTAGACCCATGACACGTGATTGTATGGCAAACTGCGAGAACGCCTTAGTAACTCGCCGGTGGCTCTTGTCGATGTCAATGACAATGACATAAGCATATTACTTCCTTATGGAAGATCGTATCCTTAACGTTCTATGTATGGACATCTGCGTAGGATGTACTCCATCAGATTAAAGAAGTGTGATAATAAAGCATCACCCTGGATGTAATCTCTTTTGGTATCGGTGTGTCGGAAACGGTCTTATAATTGACAAATAGGTGGTACTTATGTGTCTTTGTTTACTCACGGGTCTTATCCAGGAATTGTCGAGTGAATATTTGTTCACTGGTCGACTTTTTTTCTTCTTTTTATGCTATGTAATACAATTTTTGAAATAAATTAACATTGCTGATGTTTATTGTTCATTATTGATCACATTGATTTATTGCGTATCTGCATGCAAGATGAAACGACAATTTAATTGGTTCATAAATTCGTACATATATATGTAATTACATAAAATTGTTTCAAGTATTGCTTGCGATACCAAGCTAGTGTAAAAATTCATTAAGTAATTCAAATGCATTAATTAAAAATGCTTAAAGATTGAAACTCATTTGCTGTCATGTATCATATTTGACTTCGTGTATGTATATTTGTCGTTAGACTACATTTTTCATTGTTTGCTCCTTTTTGTATGTTGTATCTCCTTCTCTATTTCAACTGTGTGCATTTTTATAGTGTGCTTCATTTGATATATGAACGTTTTAGATAGATTGTGTTTGGTTGTGTTTCATTGCTTGTAGTGTAGTGTGTATATATATCCTTAACTCCATCGATCTCCATTGCTGTGTAATTTATATAGCAACGCACGCATAACTACAAAAAGTGCACGGAATTGGCGCCGTGTCCCTGATGCAACATGGCAGTCTTATGCACCTGATACTGAAGACTGATGCCATCCAATGGCAACTGCTCCTTTAGCGTTTTACCAATATCGAGTATAGCTCTTTCGTTTTTGGCATCTCTGGTCCAAATGGCTGTTTTGATAACCAACAGTGGAATAAATTAATAAACTAAATCGGTTTAACAAATGATACTTACATATCTTATTAGCCGTGAGACGTATATTAACCACAGCACCGCAAATTTCATCCGAATGTTCGAAATCCTCACCAATCAGAAGGAGCAACTGTGAAAAATATATACGAAGTATATTATTTGAAAATAAGTATTTATTATATTTAAAAAAATGGATTTAAGTGGAAGTATTGTAAAAAGTAACTCTTTCCACTCCTTCCCCCTGCCCCTCCTTCTCGATGCTCCCTTGCCTTACCTCCCCTTCTCCCTGCCCCCTTCGATCCTATTAAAATGTATAGAACATTTCATCCCTCTATCTTAAATGGTAACCTGCGCGTTGCAGTCCCTCCCCCTGTCTCACCCACCTTTACCCCTCCTTCCCTATGCCTCCTTACCCAACCTCCCATTGCCCTACCCTTCTTCCCGCTGTCCACTTTCTCCTACGCTCCTTCCCCCTGCCCACTTTCTCTATAGTAACTACAGTCGAAAGTGAAGGTAATAAAATCGGGTTCTCTGGTGCAGTTAATAGAAAACATTAGACACGAAATGGTAACAATTACGATAACTAAGTGCCGAGTAGTCCTATGAAATTTTTTTGTTCGTTCAGTTGAGTCGAGTGAGCGTAAAAGATTGCAATAAAATAACTTCACTTCGAAGGAAATGATCACCTGTTTTATCAGAAACACAACCATTTGTTTGACAGAAGTTTTCGGAGAATTGTGGAAATCTAACCGTTGAAAACGCATCGTCCACCATATGAATACCTTGGTTGTTTTTTTGGTATTTGTTCAAAAATAGTTTACAATGATAGCCTTGTATGATGGTGCGTTATTCTGGCGCAAAGTCCAAGAGTTTTCCCTCCAGAAATCTAGCAAACGACAAATGAGATGAACTGACAAACAAATGATGCACTCTAAACAAACTAAATATAACTCAAAATCCGCGCCAGTATAGAATACAGTTGTGTCAACTTAGTGACAAAAAGAATTTTGAAAATGCCTTCAATTGTGCCTTTTAAATGAAAAATTCAGGGTACAGTATGTCATCCGCTAAGTTTTACTTAACGCGCATATAAACACATGAAAACCTTACCAAATCATGCCACAACTTATCCAAATGTGGCATGGAAAACTTGGTAAGTAGTATTATCCAGCGACCACCATTCTTGTTGGCCTCATCCTCCCACATGGGGCTGTTGATGGGAAAGAAAATTTTTAATAAAAATTAAAAACGCTCGCTCTGTTAATTTTATTAAACTTTCTAAACCAACTACATACCGTATGCCATGTTTGAATATCAGATAATCATTGTATACACTGATCTCAGATGGTGGCTTGATATAGTTGTAAACGCTGTAAGAAAATTTTGAGCGAAACGAAAGAAAAATATATATGTATGTATATATGTATAAATAAATGAAGCGCCCGAAACGCACTTACATCCAAAAGTCCTCAGCTGTATTAAAGCTGGCAACTTCATTGAGCATATCGATCCAGCTCTTGGAGCGATCGTTCACCCAATTCCAAACAGTCCAAGGAGTGTCAAGCGGATGCTTGATCGGTGTTGGCACCACCTTTTCAGCGTATGCAACTACGACCTTATGAGACTTCAACTCAGCTGCGGCTGCTTGTTCTTCCTTTATGGGAGCCATATTCGCTTCTAAGCTTTTTCGATTTTTTTTTTCTATCTATCAAATCTATAAAATCGCTTTAAAATGTTTTTCCGTTTTTTACGAATTAGTTTTTTTTTTTCTTTGGAAAATATTGCCGAGTCACCTCGCTTTAAAATGTTTTCCCGTTTTTTACGAATTAGTTTTTTTTTTACTTTGGAAAATATTGTCGAGTCACCTCTGCTAGTTGAAATAATGTTTAGGACACTGAGAGTAGCAGACAACTATAATATATTTTTGACTTAACTATCTCCACGCTTACTATTTGATGTGCTGCAATTATTTTTCTCGAAGAGTTCGAAGCCGTAAGTATTCGGAGTACGCCGTCAAAATTGTTTGCCGTTGAGGTGTATGTAAAAACGATTTAACGATAGAACTGCAAAGCTTTCGATTATGGCACCACTCGATAGTTTTGAATGAATAGTGTAAAACTATTGATAGTACTATCGAATTTGTGTCCATATAAAGTAAGGTGACTGTTAATAAAAACATAAACAAAAGTCAAGTGTGACCTATACGACTCAACGTGAAAAACGTTGCTGTATGTATATATAGCTATCTCATTCGCACACTCTGTCGTTTTTAAAATCCCGTACGTGTGTCATACGGTTATAAAGGATTGTTATTTCAAATTTTTTCGGAGTTTATCTAATATAAGTGCAATTAAACGAATAGGAATTACTTTGAGGGAGAAGAAATAAATTTTAATAGAATTAATTATTTTTTTATTAATTAATTCACCTTACTTTTTGGAGATAATAGATCAAGATCTGATTAAATCATTTAGTCGATTTTATATATATTCGTACAACCACTTTATGTACGATTTAATAAATAATGCTCTCTATTTCGAAATTTGTCATTATATTTATTGTATCTCTGTAGAACTAGTAGTCTTGAACATATTAGTCTTATTAAACCATTTATTCTTATCTAGTAGAAATTACTCTCAAAATATACCGCTAATTCCAAGGTAATCTCGAGTTAAATTATCAGTATTGTTGAAATATCATAATATGAAAAAAAATATATAATATACTTGAAATCATAAAGCTACGATCAGAACTGTATGCAACCGATTTTGACTAAAAATATACCATTCGAAACAAATTAATTTGCAGACATTCACAATCTATATTTAATCAATCGAATCGGTTGAATATTTCAAGCGAAAAAGGCTTATATAATCGTCACTAATCCAACGAATCAAACACACATTGGCTTTATGTACATGAATTACGAACACACACTTATGTATGTACATATATATTAAACGATAGCAGCCATGGCAGTTATACGTTGCTAAGACTTGCGAGCGCGAACGAGTTAGGAGATTACGTAATATACTATGTACGAGCTTCGTTATTATTTTGGTGACTGTCTCTCTGTTTCTAATTGTGATTGATTGGTACATGGTGAAAGAGTATAAAAATTTATTGATTGATTGATTTATTGATTGCGGTCGATTGAGTCGACCCTAGACTGTACATACTAGTTGAATAAAACAGACTATATATTAAGTCTTCGAAATTTGTGTTTGTGATGGAAGATGTTGTGATATGTATCATGATATTTAGAGATATAGTGAAATATCGATTGTATATCGACATATTGGCTATAACACTCCATTGAAGTTATAGCACTTTCGAAAATTTATCGATATATTGACAATATATAAACGGTGAAAATATATCAGCCCTTTGCGATAAATCGATTACAATATATCGATACATTCTTTATTCTTTTTTCAGCTAGGAACCAGCCAGCATTAATCGGAACGACGCCGTCTTCCTCCGCCAACATAGCAAGTGTGGAAAATTATTTGGCAGCGACGCCGCTGAATATACATTTTGGTCCTTCGAGCCGGATGTGGCAAGTGCGCTTGTAAGTCAACGTGAAATTAAAAGTCACTAAAAATTGTAAAAGTTTTGATATATGTACTACATATTTAGTTGAGATTTTGCAAAGATTTAGTAACCAAAGAAAACCAATGATTCTGCCATATTTTCGTGTACACAGAGAGGTATACATATACATATGTAGGTGGACTGGCGTTTGTGTTAGTGCACTCGATTCTGCAATATTCAGGATAGCGAGCTACTTTGACTTGTTTTGATCGCTACAAAATTGTGTAACTGGGCGACAAGCATTTCAAAGCAATGTGCACAATAATTTTTCACCAATAGTGTTGTTTTTATATAAAAAACATTTAAGATCTCTGTATGTATTTGTAATTTTTGTAATTACTAGAATTTGTGAGGGTGGAAAAGCGATTTTAAAACAGAGAGCAAACAACAACAAAGCTGCCGCTTCAAACAAAGAGACAGACCGACAAATGAAGTAAGTGCAGTGATTTCTCTCAGGTACAGTCACACTTAGAAAAATTTTCAAATGAAATGTAATTTTCAAGTTTTTTTATTTCAATTAAATAGTTTTTTTGTTTTATTTGTTTAAAGTTATGTCACATAGTTTTTGTGCACAGTTTTGTTTGTTGGCGAAATACTGAGTTTTAAGTTTTAGTGCACAAATCTGTGCAAATGTGTGAAATCCACAATGCCATCTGAGAAATTATTCAACAGTAGTGCAGATAATTTATAGCTTTTGAAGCGCAATTTGGTGAAATACAACCAAATGAGCCTTCCTCGTTTTCTTTAAGCTTACAAGAGGAATAGTTAAGAAAGAGTTGGACAGCAGTAAAGGTCGCATACAAAGTATGTGTGGCTTCAGTTCCCAGTTCCCAAAGACGACTGGGTTTTCGCCCCGGACCGATCTACACAAGGAAATTTGTGCAGTCAAAGATTGTCCAACTCAGCCCAAGTGGTTGCATCAGGTACTTGGTCCCTGGTTCTGCTCAGTTTGTGGGAGAAAGATTTTCCGGAATGTAACCTCGGTCCAATGTTCTAGATGTGGCATATAGTGTCACCTAAGATCTTGTTCGGGCCTCCAATGTCATAGGGACTGGACAGGGCAATTTGTTGCTAACTGTTGCTTAGGTCACAAGCAGCTGCCGTTGCAAGCTGGGTATGCTCCGTTTGTGGCAATCAGATACATCGCAATGTTTTGTCTGTGCGATGTAACGGCTGTCACAATTGGTGTCATATGAGGAGGTGCACTGTTCTACGGTCTCATAGGAATTTGAGTGCTGACTTAGCGTCATGCTGTCAATCCGTACATAAAAATATTATGCTTGTCCCACCTGTGTCCCGGTCACCCGTGCGGGCATCATGTACTTCCTGTTCTACGCAATCTTCGCCAATCCTCCCGCCGCCCCGACAACAAATTATGCGTTCTCTCAGTCCATCAAATGAGCAGCGGTTTAACTCTTTTAGAGTTATGCTGCTCAATTGTAATGGTCTACGTGGGAAAGTGGCTGAGATTGTGGATTACATGGAGCATCATGACGTCTTAATTCCAGCAGTGCAAGAGACCAAGCTCACAAACTCATGTCGGCTGGCATCTGTTGCTGACTTCAATATAGTCAAGCAGGACAGAGACTGGAACAGTGGAGGAGGACTAGCATTCATCGAACGGTGAATTTCAGACCTTTTTCCCTGCCTTCTGTTAGTCAACCGAATTCATTTCTGGAGACACAATGTCTGGCTGTAAAGTCCGGAGATGTCGAGATTGAGTTTGTGAAATTATATCTTCCACCAGTCAACATTTGCGACCCTGGGTATAATCCGATATTGAGCCATGTCCTGCAAGGAGATCATAGGGCTATTCTTGGTTATTTCAATGCACACCCTACCTTAGGAGTATAAGAATAGCGGATCAAATAGACAGCTCTCCTTTTTGTACAATCAACGAAGACTGTGCAACCAGGATAAGTACTATCACATCCAGCTCTCCTGACTTAACTGTCGTCAGTGAATCGCTTATTCCATACTCTGAGTGGTCGATTGATATCGCGTTGAGCTCGGACCATATCCCTTTTGTGGTTAGCATTACTCATCCGGAATAGGGCTGACCTCCCAATGTGAATAATCTCGTTGCGGAACATAGGAAGGCAAAATGGCTAGAGCACTTGGATAATTGTGACTCGGTTTCGCGAAGTTTGTGGAACACTATTAAAAAGATATCTGGTGTACCGAAGAATAGAGCTCTTTCATCTATCACATTTGAGGGAGTGCAAATAGGATTGTCAAAGAAGTGTGCCCCCTATTTCTGTAGACAGTTCCTGCAACACCCTTTTCGGGAGAATAGGTTAAAGCGTAAATCCATACGTCACATTAGGAAAAAAAAGGGAAATGAAGATTTGGTAGATTTAACATATGAGGAGGTTTCGGCTGCTATAGGGAAAACAAAATCATCCAAGGAACTTGGCCCATTTCAATGCTGATGCTGAAGCACCTTGGGCCTATAGAGGTAGTATATCTCACGCATCTCCAAACTAATTGTCCCTGACGTACGGAAGGTAGCAAGGATTGTACCTCTCTTAAAACCCGGCAGTGAAGCTGAACTTGGTTCCTCTTATAGGCCCATATCTCTTCTTTCACCTGTGGTGAAAGTTCCTGAGTCATTATAACTTCCCTCAATGACAGAACACTGCATTCTAGCAGATCATCAGCACTAAGCGAAATCACAACTTTTATAGCTGATGGACTTAATAAGCCGAGGCCATGTGAACGCACAGTAATGGTAGCTCTTGACTTGAACAAGGCATTTGACACAGTCGATCATGCAATCTTGTTTCAAGACCTGGACTCCACCTCACTACCCGACAAAATAAAACGCTGGCTATTAAACTATCTTAATGGTAGAAGGGCATACGTTGAGTTCAGGGGTGTGAGGTCTGGTTATTGTAAGTTAAAGATAGGTGTTCCGCAGGGCGGGGTTCTCTCTCCTCTTCTGTTTAAGCTTCATTTGGCAAAGACTTTTAGTATGATTATTTAGTACTTCTCCTAGTAAGTGTCTGCATTCTCTAGGGTTCAACACAGGTTTTCGGCCAGTACTTTTTTTATGTTCCAAATTTCTAAGTGTGACCTTCTTTTTAACTAAATTGTACACAGTTATTCGCGAAATTTTGTACATCTTAGTTAATTCAGAGGCAGAATTACCAGTCTTAAATTTAGTTACATTTGCAATTTTACTAATTAAATGCTTCAATTTGTTTGCTTTCAACTTATTGCTTACAGTTTAAAGAGCGACAACAACTAGAAACTTCACTTACTCAATGCAAATCAAAGACTAATCTTGAATTTGCGTTGTGTAAATAATTTTGACAACTGATTGACAACTGACCATGAACAGTTATTATTTCCAATTCTTCTTTAATTTGCTTCTGCATAGAGCAAGGCATACGATAATAACAGCAACTGGTGCATCTGAGTACCAAAAATACAAACAAAAGACCTTCAAAGTTGAAAAGGCAAAATAATGCACGTTGTGTAAATACTTTTGACCACCTCTGTATTTTCTTCTGTATATTTCTTGATACAGCCCAATCCAAGCTGTTACAACAACAACAAAAATAGTGCTTCCTTATACATAGAACAAAACTAACTCCATGTGATGTTGGTGCAGCAGCTGTTTGGCCATTCACAATGATTTTGAAATTCACGGTCTCATCGTGACATTATTAAGCGGACAACCATATGAGGAAATGGCTAATTTCAATGGGAAAGTGAGAGGGAGTGTAAGGGAACGAATCTGGTTTACAAATTTCGTACTCACATCACAGAACATGATACCAATGATCCGACTGTTAGGACAGGGTAAACCAAAGGAAAACTTACTCGTTCATATCAAGCTTACACAATGCGACATAGATGAAAAGGAGACTTAGCGGTTCGGACTGTCAAGGAGTTGGAAATTAAACATTTCTTTGGAGTTTCAGTATCAAGAATTTGGCTGGATCGATTGATATCTTTCCGCTAGTTTGGATAAATCCTTTTACGATTAAACATAGTTTTCAAGTGGAGAAAATAATCTTTGATATGCCTTTTTTTTGTTGCACTTCCGAAAGTTAATTAGAACTACAAAAATGTTCCACGACATCGTGGAACAATGTGAAATACACTGATTTCTGCAGAGTTGCATTTGTTTGTTTCAAATTAAATTTCAATTAAATTTGTTTGTTATGTAAATTAAATGTGAGCTACAGGGGACACTACAGTATCTCTACTGTCGCCTTCTCGGTAAGGATGTCGGCAGTGGTATCAATTATGGCCAGCTTATCTGCTACACAATTTCCATCTATATGTCCAATTTCCCTCCAGTCTCAGATAATGTAAGTGTGGCAACTTCAGCCAATCACTTCAATTATTGGAACCAACAGCTCCCCTGGTTCATCTGGAAATGAATAATTTAAAAAGAAAAAGTTGAGAGAATCAGTAAATATGCATTTTTGTTATAAAACAAGTACATAGAATGCAATGTCATAATTCATTCAATTTTATAATAAATTTTATTAGTTTTAACTTTGAGTAATTCAAATTTTTCGAGGTCTACAATAGTAAAGATGACTGACGCCAGCCACAACATTCGCCAATGGAGTTCACAGCCGAGTGAAGAGGATGATAAAAATTCGCACTGTTTTTTTGCATCAAATAGACAACAAAGACGCAAATTTAATCGCAATACGTTGAACTATTTCGCTAAACCGAGCACATACAGCGCTCCACCAGCTTCAGCCTTGCCTATGCCACCGAGCGAATGGATCGAAATAGATGGAGACGCGATAAGGACTAGTTCGTCAAAAGAGTTGAAGGATGTATGGCATCCGGAGCAACAAGCCAGCAAAATGATAAATGTGTGGGATTTGGAGCATCAATTACGACAAGATGCCATTGAAATATCCAGGAATACGCATTCCAATAGCGTCGAGCATTGCAAAGCCGTAAAGAGTAGCTCTGCCTTAGAATTGAAGAAGGTTTCGGAGTTGGAAGACGAATTAAAACAAAAAACCATTGAAATGTGCAAAAATGTACCATTAGATGCGATTGAACATTTCGAGTATATAAAGAGTAGCTCTGCATTAGAATTGAAGAAGGTTTCGGAGTTGGAAGACGAATTAAAGCAAGGAACCATGGAAGTGTGCAAGAATGTGCCATTTGATGCGATCGAACCTTTCGATAAGATAAAGAATGTGCATGAGTTGGAGTGCGAACTACAAAAAGAAGCCATCAGAACATCAACAGAGATTCTTAACAGTCCTACAAAAGAAAACCAGTTACACGTGGGGACTTGTTATACGATACAAAATTTAGAACGTAATGTTTCGCAGTTGAAGCTACAGAAATTTAACCCTTTAACTCTACTAGCATATGGCAGCTACTGGCCAACAAATCAGAAAACAGCTTACCAAATGAAGGTACCGGCTTCCATTCTCAGTTTTGGTGCTGGACTTCACACAAACTCTGTCCTAAGATTTGGCTCTGTTCTCGACACGGATGCTAAATCTGGCTCCGAGTATTTACTTCGGCTGTGGTTCTAAACTTAGCCCCAGAATTGAACTCAGTCTAAGTACTGGCCGCGATAGCAGTCTTGAAAATGGTCTTGGATCCGATACTAATACTCGTATCTGTCTCAGATCCGTTGGCAACTATACATCTGATTCTGATGACCTTGTTGAAGGTATTGCACCCGACTTTGATGATAACATTAAACGCAGCGTCGTCAATCAAAATAATGGTTTTGGTTTCGAACCTGATATTTCTCTCAGATCTACACGCCATCTCAATTCGGCATCTGGCCTCGGTGATGGGTGCGCACCCGATTCTAACAATATTAAACACGATGGCACTCTCGATAATGCCTCAGATGTCTGTCTCAGATCTGTTCGCGATATTGATTCTGCATCTGATCTTGGTGAAAGTTTCATAACGGATCTTGATTCTGACATTAATCTCAGAATCTTTTATGAACTCGCTGCCAAACCCAAACCTTCGCTCGGTTCTGACATTGGCGAAGTGATTGGTTCTAGTAATAGTAGCGAATCAGGTCTTAGCTATGGTCGCAAAGAAACATTTGGATCTGGTTGTAGTAGCAATTCTACTCTCGACACCAATTTTGGTATCGATGATCGAAAGTTACAGCAATTACATCATAAGTTCGGTGCTAAATGGGACTCTGTGGATCTGACCTCTATTGACCATGAAAATACTGAAATACTGAAAAATATACTCAAGCTAAATTAGAGCACCAAGAGCAAGAGCTTAATAGCTGATTTTTCTCTATTACAATATTGCTTTCATTCAATACTAAATTTAATATTTGATCTATTCAAAAATGTTTTTGGTGTTAGTCTAACAGTTTAAATAAAACAAAATATTTGTAAATTTGTTTATATTTATTAATAAATTTTTTTTTATACTAAGTTATATGAGCTGCCCTAAGCCTATATGAATCTTAGTAATTTCCTAGGATCACAACTTCTCAGTTGCTCCAGCTGCGGTGGTGGCATCAAACTTGGCAGCAACAGCACACAGCGGCAGTAGTTGCGCAGACGTGGCACGACAGCAATCAGTCAAGGTCGCGCCAAAATTAGAAGAATGTCTTCGCGCCAAAATGAATAATTATTCGCGCAAAAAAAAAAACGTGACCAGCAACTCTTTTTTTTAAGTCTTTTTCTAGTTTTTCTAGTTCAACGTCATATATGCTTCTTCTTTTTCTCCTCTTCTTCCTTTTTAAAAATCAAAGTGATGCCAAGTTTTGTGACACTCAGGTAGCACTTGTGGGTATCACTTTTGGGTGCAATGGGCATCACTGCCACTATTGCGGGGACTGGGTGTAACATTGCCCTATCCTCAAGTCTCGTGGCTCCTGACCGAGATATTCAATAGGCGGGTCGAATTTAGCGAGACGGTTGACGTGTACGGTGCCGGTAGAACGCTTGCCAGGCATACGCACCTCATATATTAAATCGGAAATTCGCCTTACTATCGATGTGGGTCCGATCCAGTCAGATTAAAGTTTAGGTGATCTCCCCACTCTTCGTGTAGGCGCGTTTAACCGTGTCTCTTCGCCAACCTCGAACTCAACCGCGTTTGAGCGCAAGTCATAACGTTGTTTGGTGTTAACAGCCACTTTCGCCAAATTCTCTCGAGCCTCGTTGTCTATCACTCGTAGTCGGTCACGCAACCCAGTTACGTAGTCGGGATATGATGTCATCCATTTTAGGAAGCGGGTACGAATCTTTACGCTAAGACGGCGATAGTCAACGCAGAGTCTCGTCGTACCATCTTTCTTTTTCACCAGTACCACCGGTGATGACCACAAATTGTTTGAGCGTCGAATTACGTTTCGCGCAATCAAATCCGAGATAAGCTGCTCGGTTTCTTGCTTTCATGCAAGAGGCTTTCGTCGAGGCGGTTTATGAATGGGTCTGGTTTTGTCGATATCGATGTAGTGCTGTTTTAAGCTCGTACGACCTGTATCGGTACGCCCTTTGGTGAACACAACCCGACGGCGGCGTAGAAGAAGTGCGAATGAATCACGCTGTGCGTCACTCAGCTCCTCTGATACAGCAAAAGATAATTCGTTCACATGCAATTCCGTTGCTTGGGCGGTGCCCTCCAACGGCAACATGTCGACATCGCGCAGTCTACCTAGAACAGTGTGCGGCAGTAGGTGTACGTCTTCTTCGTCAAAACTTAACAGACGCACTGCAAGTTCACGCTGTGTTGCGTCCACTAATGTGCGCCCCAATTTTACTTTTTGCGGTAGCTCGGTTTCGGTACAGCTTTCTAACAAGGCGAACGCTGCATTGCTTTTCGTAGAGCAAGGGGTGAGGCTGCAAACATCTGCATGATCAGGTAGTGTCACTGTAACAGAGAGGAAAATGAGCTGGCTGGGAGCTGGAGTGGGCAAATACAATGTGGTACTGCCTCGTTCGAACTGCAATCGCATGTTGTGTAAGTCTACCACCGCCTTGTGCTGCTCTAGAAAATCCACGCCTAACAAACAGGGAACCGGGTCCTCGACCAATAAAAATTCGTGTTGAAACGGAATGTTCCCAATTTTGAAGTTGACTTTTGCTTTATGGGTAGCCCGGAAGCTCTCAGCTGATGGTCCTCTCAAAATCACGTCACAACTGCGCAGTTTGGCGCGCGGCAGTTGGACTGAATTAGAGATAAGGGACACCGCTGCTCCAGTATCTACTACCATTTGCTGAGGGTGATCACCGAAGAATACAAAACAGTGCAGGCTCTGGTCGCTGGTACCACTTAAATTGAATGTGTCTTCTTCAGTGGTTACTGGATTATTGTTTAACGTAGCTTCGGGCTGGCTCTCATCGTGGCCGGGTATTATCGCTGATTCGACTCCATTTGAAAACGGTGTTTCAATAAATTGATCTGTTGGTAGACTCGCGGTGCTAGTGACGTCTATTGCCGATGGTGCTTCCTTTGAATCCGCTAATGGCGCGGGTATGGAGGGTGGGATGGTGTGCTGATGGGGAGCTGTATTCATACTCGTCAACCTCTGCTCCCTTTGGTCTACGAATGGGCGTTTCCCCGAAGAAGGCCGATTAGTAGCGAATGGGTTTCTGCCTCTCCTATTATTTTGTCGACCACGACCTCCTCTATTTGGAGCATGATGCGGCAGTTCTGGCTGTAGTTGCACCACGTTGCGCAGGCGGTTCCTGTTGGCTTGACCTAGCAGTGCAACAGCAGTTCGTAAGGCATCTTGTAGAGTACGCGGTCTGCCTGCAATGATCAGACTCTGCAACGTCGACTCTCGCATGCCATCAATGAACTGCTCGGTCATGATGTCGTTACGTGTTCCTTCCGCAAGTCCAGGAAACGCCCCTTGAGCAAGACTTTCCAAATCTACCGCGAAATCTGACAACGACTCACGCTGACCTTAACGAC
Organism: Leucophenga montana; assembly: GCA_035044765.1. Classification (NCBI taxonomy): domain Eukaryota; kingdom Metazoa; phylum Arthropoda; class Insecta; order Diptera; family Drosophilidae; genus Leucophenga; species Leucophenga montana. The sequence continues at coordinate 170,717 of JAWNNQ010001299.1, forward strand.
ATTTTCGAAACTGTTGGTAGCACGCCTGTGAGTTCATAGCAAAACGTTCGCGCATTGTATTACGTACTTGCTCGTACGTGGGAGGGGGAGTGGCCATTAATTTTTCAGCTGCGGTTTAGTCATAGAAACGCGCCGCATCTTCTAGTTGACGTTCAAAGTCCAACAACGATGTAGTACCGTCAAAGGGAGGCAGTACATGCGGGTTAAATGGTCGCTGTCTAGTAGTTATAGGAGTAGCGCCTAGGCGGGTGGACGGCGAAACGTCCTGTGTCACTGAGTGGTGCGAATAGCCTGTGCTGCTTAAAGGCCGCCGTGCAACATCAGTGTTTTTCGAGAACTGTGTCGTTGCCTCTTCACTGGATCTTTTATCCAATGTGAGCTGAAATGTGTCTAACAGCGCGTCGATTTTATCATTCACCGACTTTGAGATGGTGGCCGCAGTGCGGGCGCAAGCTGATCGTCGACCCATAGTGGTAGGGCTAAAACGCAAGCCCGTTCGGTTTAAACTAGCCCCACACTTGACACCAATGTTGCGAAGCGGTAGTTTAGGTGTAGGGGAGTTTATTAGGCACGATCTTGTAGCAAAAGAAAGGAAATAGTTTGTTACAAAATTAATTTAAATTAAGTATGACGCACATACACTAAATCCAGCGCTGCAGCAGTTCACAGCGGTACAAGTGCAGCAATACAGCGACAGTGGTTGCGCAGACGTGGCAGCAATCAGCGGCGGTGGTGGCACCAAACGTGACAGCAAACAGCACACAGCGGCAGCAACTCTTTTTTTTAAGTATTTTTCCATTTTTTTTCAGTTCAACTCCATATGTGCTTCTTCTTTTTCTCCTCTTCTTTCTTTTTTAAAATCAAAGTGATGCCAAGTTTTGTGACACACAGGTAACACTTGTGGGCATCACTTTTGGGTGCAATGGGCATCACTGCCACTATTGCGGGGACATAGTCTACTGTGTTAGCAGTCCTGTCAGTTGGAGCTCAGTTTTCTATCTGCTCGGGTTGTAGACTCCTAGGAATAACTTTGCTTGTCTTAGTCCTTGGCTTGTAGCCCAGTGTGGTTCTTTTCCTATGTTCTTCTTGCCGATTACTTCCGATATAGTATGTCTCCCGATGCCACAATAAGGCACAGGTCCGCTTGTTCCTCTCCTGGAATATTGTTATGACAACAGAGATACTCTGCTATGTTCTGGTTTTTCACTTATCACAGACTTGGCAAATACTACAATATGTTGGCCCTATTTGTTCTTACATGCGACTCCTCTTGTTGGAGTATTCCACATGTGCCACCTGGGAAATGGGCATCGAGGAGTAGCTGAATTCTTTGTTCCTCACATTCCGGATTGAGTCATTGCCCGAAATATTCGGGCTGCAGATGCAGTATTTACGATCCCATCGCAGAAAGCTCTATAGTTTCTGCGCTTGGTTTTCCTTATTTCCTTATTATTACTTGTGAGCTATATGGTATAAACCTCCCATTGGTTCGTCCTTCTGGTATCATTGTACAGCCTTCTAACATTTGCCCTAAGTCTTTGTAGGCGTTCGTTCCACCATGGGCCTTCCCGTTTACTCTTATCTTTGCCGATAGGGCATGCGCTTTCATATGACTGATTGATTCGTACATTCAAGTCGTTTAGTGCCTGTGCTAGATCCAGGGAGTGTCTAGGGGCTCTGCCCTCTTGCCTACCTATGGCATCCGTTAATTGTGATGCATACTCCCCCCATTTAGTTTTCCTGTGGTTTCTTCTCATTTCTCGGGTCGTCCCGTCCCCTAGTATCTCCAGTCTAATTATCCTATGGTCTGACATGGATGGTTCATGTGACACATGCCAGTTTCTTAACTAATCTACATCTAATACTTCCTGCCTATTCTTGGTAGCAAAGGTTGGTGTGTATCCTTTGTAAGTGTACATATGATCCAAAATGAGGCGATATATATACGAACAAATAGAGCGAACGTGATAAATGAAGAAAAATTAAGGTGGGCAATATTCACATTTGAATCATTCAAATCAGATGGAATATTTCCAGTACTACTGCAAAAAGGAGTAAAACACCTAGTCCCAAATTTGCAGAAGATCATGACAAGTAGTCTCGCACTAGGTCATACCCCAGACCCTTGGAGAAGGGTCAGGGTTGTCTTTATCCCTAAGGCGGGGAAAAAGGATTCAACCCACCCCAATGCAATTAGGCCTATTAGCTTGACATTATTTTATTTAAAAACAATGGAAAAGATAATAGACAAGCATATTAGAGGACGATTCAACATCATAGTCCCTTACATCGGGACCAACATGCATATAGGGCGGGCAGATCAACCGACACTGCACTGCTGAATCTAACGGGGGTAATGGAAACATCCCTTGAACACGAAGATGTCACAATGTGAGCGTTGTTGGACATAGAAGGGGCGTTTGATAACACTAATCACGGCATGCTCTGGCTGTATAACATGGTAGTAAAGCCGATGTTACTATATGTCCCTACAAAGACTAGCATGCATATGCATCACTGGCGCAGTGCGCACATGCCCAACCACTGCGTTGGAAGCAATTCTAGATCTAACACCACTGCATCTAAAAATTGAGTATAAAACTAAGGAAACACTACTGAGACTGTTAGTTGAAGGAAACAAAGGTACCTTAATTTACTGTCAGAAACGACTCTCTTCATGGACACAAGGAGCAAAACTAGTGTCCATGCCAAGAGACGGGATGACAAGGAGGAATGTCTTCAATCGGAACTTCACCATCAAATGTGTTAAAATCACATACAATGAAGTGGTATATGGATGGATCTTTGACGACAGAAGGAACTGGTCTAGGAGACGTAGGTCCCCGATTAAACCACTGGGAGTCCTTGGGAAAATATAAGAGTATATTTCAAGCTGAACTGTGCGCTATAATTAGATGTCCACAGTATAATTTGGATAGAGGCTATAGCGATTGTGAGATTGCTATTCTACCAGATAGTCAGGTGGTGTTAAAAGAGTTAAGCTCAAACACCGTCAAGTCCAAACTAGTGCAGGAAGCACTTATATTTTTGGGAACACTCGGCGAATACAACAAAGTATACTTACTGTGGGTGCCAGAACACAATAATATAATAGAAAATGAGCTAGCCGATAGGCTTGACAAGAAAGGAGCGGCAACGACAATGGTAGGACCAGAGCCTTTTTGTGGCACACTATATACAGACATACTACACAGGAAATAATCCGCAATGAAACAAATAGAGCAAAGCCATGAGCCAAGGATTAAGGCAAGCTAAAATATTTCTAGGGAGTTTCGACTCGCGCAGAGCGAAAGCAATGCTTCAACTAGGTAGAAACCAGCTCAGAACACTGACAGGAATACTAACAGGACACTGTCGACTGGTGAAACACCTTTGTGTGATGGGTTTATATAATTCCCCAGAATGCAGATTTTGTGATCATAAAGAAGAGTCTCCTCTTCATATAGTTGCAGAATGAGAAGCAATAGTCAGAATTAGACTTCGAATATTACGCAGTTACTTTGTCGCTGAAGAAGAAGTTAGATCCTTGGACAACACTAAGGTTTATTCAACAAGTTGGACTAGAGCAGGACATCTAAGTAAGAAGTATCTCTCTAGGTCGCGGTTTTAATGTCCTAATAATAATAAATAAATCCTTTGTTAGTAAAGGTTAAACTATTGCCTACAAGGAATTCTAGGAGACACCCCTATTGTTGGTGTCCGTGCTTCCCCAAGCCTCATTCTGTCCATTTGCATCGCAGCCTACCAGGATAGGTAGTCCACGTGGTGAATGTCCTCGCTATGTTAGCCGACGCCGCCTTGGCGTGATGGACATTACCCTGGGCACGCTGATATTTTCGGGCTTCCGGCTTATGCGCAGAGTCCTCTGCTCCCCCTAGCTCCTCTTCGGTGAGAGTCCTATTCAGGAGCTGTTCCGCCTCCCTGAATTCCTGGTAGCAAAGTAAGGGCTCAATTTGTAGGTCCGAGCCTTCAGACATAGGTGTCTCGGGCCTATTTTCAACCGCAGTTACCCCTGCGTCTTCCACTGTTTCGTTTTATGTCGCAGGCTTTTGGACGGTAATCAGTCCAAATCTAAAACGGATTTTTGACCTCCGCTGAAGATAGCGGTTTTCGTCCTCGTCGATGCTTACTATCATTACGAGGGAATAAACACTCACCTTCCAAAGGTGCGCGTTAATTCCCTCGTTCCCTGACTTTTGGGGAGGAATAGGTGGATGAATTCCGATGGCAGAATATCGTCCCCCATAACGGCTTTCAGTAAAGGGCCGTCCCAGCTCCCAATATGCAGCTGCAGCAACTCCACGGTGAGCTCATATGTACAATCCACCAGGGCAGAAAATGTACGGCGTTAAATTTGATTTTGTGCGACCAGCCTTTTGTCACCTCACACAGGATGGCGTCTTCCAGATATGTCAGTTCATTTGTAGACTTGACGACGGTTGGCTGCCCTTCACAGCGGTCTGTCTCCTGCAGGTGCTTCCTGCCCTGATCGGGAGGGGTGAGCGTCATGTTCGCTCGCTTGCATGCCGGCTTTTGTGGCTGAACAACAGTCTTCCGGCGTCAGTCCCTGCTCGAGGTACCTTATGTACCACTTGACGCCCGCTCCACTTAATCACCGCAGCTTCGGGTCATCCACACCTCTTGGCTGTCCCGGTGGTGGTAGTAGCGGACGTTTTGGTGGCTGCACCATTATTACCTTAAGCTTGGGAACGCACGGCAATGGTTGTCATTGCTGTTGTTCTTTCCGCTCTCGGCAGGTTTGTCACTGCTGTCCTTTCAGCATGGTGACGCTGCTGTGTCCTCTCTGGCGTCGTCCATCAATCAAGTTCAGGTTTCCGTCGTAAACCTTTACTGCTGGAGCTTCGTGGTTTATCCGGATGAGGTGACCATATCAGTAGCCGCTGGGATTTAAGGCGCTGGACTATGTCAACATCATCATACAGCTCATGGTTCATACGGGTCCTAACTCTAAGAGAACCAAAAATCCAACGAAAAATCTTTCTCTCGTTGATGTCAGGGTCCATGCTTCTGGATATTTCTGTTCCCAGATACAAAGTTTAGAAACCGCCCAAGATGCGCTAATGGTTTGCGGGTGGTCACCTAGTATTTTGTCTTGTCATCGTTCATCGCGAGGCCCATTGTCACTGCCATCAGCATAGAGTAGCATAACTTCCTTATGGAAGATCGTGCCCGATTGTTGTACGTTGCAATGACTTCTCCACAGTCTCAGTGATTCTTGTGACCATACTTCCATTATCGTCCTTGCAGAAAGAAATTCTGGGCTTAAAACGTACGATCAGACGCTTGATCTTTCGATAAAACTTTCGAGCTTAATTTCTATCACATAACACCTGAACATCCTCAACCTCACGGCTCAATGACATCTTTGGCAACTGCATCCATGGAGTTGGAGATATGCTCCACTGACCAGAATCAGAATCCGAAGAGGAACAGTTGGGAGAGTATGGCTGAAAAGGCTTCGGCGGTCTGTTGTGATTGAAGCTTTCCGACGTCTAGCTTTCGTTGAGTGTTCGGTCGTGCGGCATGCACCATGCTCCGAGTCGATGTTGGGACCTCGAAACGTTCGCACATCCAACACGCTCGATGTGTGCCTTCCGTCGTTTACAACCTGATCAATTTGATTACCTGCATTTTGGCATCAAGTAGCCTTCTGCACGTTAAGGTGTGTTAATTTGGTGCTACTGATTATCATTTTCCGACCTGCGGCAAAATCTATTAGGCTCTTTCTATTGCTGGACGTAGCGTCATGAATGCTAAATTTTCCGACTATTGCCCCAAATATTCCTTCCTTTCCATTTTTGGCGTTTAAATGGCCAAGCACCGCAGGTATGAAACTGGAGACCAGGCCGCGTAGTTTCCTAATACCCCAAATCCGCATAAAAATTCGTGCTTCCTCGCATGTTAACTATAATAGATGTCACAGGATGAATTTTTTGAGCTAAATGTTCTATCCATCACATTTTATATATTGCGGTGATGTCAGAGTTGAATTTGTCGAAGGCATCAACCAGCATCAACCAGCAATCAGTAGCCGCTGTCCGTAATTCAGGGTTCTTAAATCTTTTCCGGTGGTCGTCATCAAAGAGGAATTTTTTCCGATGTTTCTTATGCGTCCTCAATGGTAAATGTTGTTTTGCGGTGGTGGTAAACAAACCCAGAGCAACAACCCCTAATTAAGGGGAGTGGTTGCCTTCAATTTGCTCACCACGGAGATTCCGTGCCTTACCTAGGGGATACGTTTCCCAACGGACGTTAGTGAGCTACCTTGTTTCGTTTGCAAAAAAATCGTAATTTATCCATTCCCAAGAGTATGGCAAAATAAGATTCCACTTCTACAAATGACTCCATCCCCCAATACCTATACCCAATTTTTATTTCGTTTTTCGTTGTATACAAAAATCATAAAAGAATATTCTCTCTTTAAAAAAATTCTCAACGAATTTTTTTTCAAACGATACGTGTTCCATTTCCCAAATGTAGCGCGTTGCAATAACAGCGTTGTTAACTTAACGTTAATTACTTTTTATGTTGACAGTTTTTCAGCTTTAACAGCAAGTGTGAATTTTTTTTAGTCGTTTTTCTTAGCCGCCAAATAAAAGAAAATTGTAGTTTTCAGATTGTTTGTATTTGCGCTTTTTACGTTTGTTGAATCAATTTGTGAAGAATGTCAGCTGACGATATTAGTTTGGGTAAGCTACTTAAAGGTGATACCAAATAAATAAACAAATAAAACAATTGCATGGTTTTAGACGATTGGATCGCCAAAAATATTCCGAATTGGAAAATGGGTGCTCTGACGTCGATGGCGGCAGAATGTGAGGAAAACGTGTTTAAACATCGTTACAAGAGAGGCAACGACAAGTCCGATAGTGAGGACGATGAAATGGTTTCGAAAACAGATGTTCGCTTCGTAAACAACCCTGTGTACGATTCTAACAATGTTAAAAAGGAGGTGCTTGACAACACAGCCGTTGGAAACAACGCTAATTACATTCCAAGCGGTAATTCCCAGCAGTGGCGTATATCCCCATTAAACTTAAATCGTCCGACGGGCGTTCCACCTCTTGTACCCAATGACGCACCCCGTAAGCAAATAAAAAACCCTAAAAACAATGGTCGCTGGGGGTTTAATAACTACAACCACAACAATAATAACCGCGGTAACAACAATTATCCTGGAAACAATCGCCGACAAAACCGTAATACTAACAATTGGAATAATGGCCAACAGCAAGAATCTGCTCGTCAGATTCCTATGCTTCAACATAATCGTATCAATCGGCCCTTTCGTTCAACACGGCCATTGAAAGCTTCCAACGTGCGTCAACGAATTGGAAATCAATTTCCAGATGGTTATAATCAACTTAATAATCAGATTATGGCGCCACTGAAAAGTACTAATCCTTATTTGGTTCAAAAGTCTTTGATCGATATGGCATATAACAGCTTGATGCAGTCAGATCGTATCAATACAATTGCTGAGCAACTATTTGAATTGGAAGATCAAAATTACCAGACTAAGCATAAGCCAATTTATGACTATGATGTTCAGGAGAAAATAGCCTCAATGCATGTGAGTTGTTGCACAAACGGGTATATAAAATTTATATACTTAAATCACTTAGTATACTAACATTATTGTGGAGATTTCAACACATTTTAGAAGTCACCCGAGCTCATAAAATAGTCAAGATCGAATCATATGTCAAACTTATGGTTCGATAATAGTAGAATATTTCTTTATTTTGTGTTTCGCAATTTCCGTTGCACGTTTGGATCCCTTAGCTACAAAGACTGATATCTATGAAAAATATTTTTTAAATATTTATTTATTATGTACCATGTACCATGGGATAATTTGCCTAGCAACGCATTAAAATCTATTTAATCTTGGATCAGGTAGTCAACTATCTAACCATTTCCGTGCGTCCGTATTGCTGACTGTGAATACGTAGCCTAGTACTTCAGTTGACTTCGAATCGTTTGCAAAATTGGTACAACCGAACTGAGGCCGGCATTCGCTCAGCATTCCCGTCTGTTTTCCATGTCTGTTCTTAGGGTTATTCTCCATATAATCATTCCGTACACTATTGGTTTTTTTTTGTATGAGAATCCAAGTCTGGGTGTCACTGCCCATTTACAAGTTTCTTTTTTTATATAAAAAAGGTTTTATTGCATCAACCTTGGCTAAGTGCGCATGGCACGGCCTCTATACTAAATGCCACCACGTCCTAGGGAAGGGAGAAGTGGAACAGCAACGCGCCGGGTACCAACTAGTATTTAATAGAGCTATTTAAGCACTTGTTTTTAATTCAAACGTTTTGCTATGTTGGCTTTTATTTCTGCTACCATCTAGTTTCTTTTACTTTTATGGAAAAGGAACTGTTTTTTTTCTGATATTCTCTTGGGTTTTATGTATCCAATCCTCTTTAGAAAATTAAATCCAAACAAAACTCGTTTAGTATACCATTTCCTTACAAGTTGAAGTGAAGATATGGCACTTGATTAATTCTGGGCAGGACTATGTGAGAAATCCATGATCCAGTTAATTTTTGGAACCGGAAATAAAATCAGCAAAAGTTAGCACTAAAGTAGGTCCAAAACTGTTGACACACTGAATTACCATCTTCCCGCCTCAATTTCCAAGATTTTTGTAAGGAATACTTTTTCTGTTACGGAAGCCCATTGATTGCGACTATCGTTGAATCTGTTCGATTGTTTCTTGTAGCTAATCGTCTCCAGAAAATGGCATTATAAAGCAAATTTTTGACAACGCCATGTGGTCTTAGTACCCACTGATGATAGTTCGATGTGTTACCAAATCTATTTCTAATGCTATTTTCTGTAAAGGATTGGCTTAAAATGGTGTCAAAAACCATATGAGAAAGTTGAAAATAATCTCAATCACACATTGGGCTCCCATAACAGAAGAAGTATTGCTTACAAAATTCTTGTATATCGAGGCGGAAAGACGGTATTTCAGAAAGTCATTCGTTTTATATATATTGTAGTGTTATCTATTGCTAATTACAGCTAATTACTTCATAATCACACCCCAAAATCAGACCCCGTAAAGCATAGCAGTTCGTCGAGACGAATACGTCTGCCTGGTATTTGTAGTTTATAAGATATCCAACTATAACCTAAACTTATTTTGATTGCAATCAAATAAAGTATTCATATTGACATGCCACTCCGCTTTGATGTGGTGGCTTCTTATGGATGGACGCTTCACTTCTACAGGGTGCGGTAGAGTAACTTCCTTTTTTCAAAACTAAATGAAACCCATTTTATGAATCAGATTTTTTTATACCATTCTGAAAGTTTGTAACGCATTAAAGGAGCCATCGTGGACCCCATAAAGTATATATATTCTTGATCAGCTCGACGAGACAAATTTTTATGCTATCCAGTTGAAATTTTGCACATATACTTCTTTTTATTGTAGTTTAGCAGAGTATCAGATTGACCTGCCACGCCCACTATTTGGGGTAGCTCCCATACAAACCTACTGCCCACTTTTGACTTTTTGTAAGAAAACTTCTTTATTAAAGTCTATATTAGGTTGAAATGCAATGTGGTGCCTTTTTATGGTCAGCAGCTTAACATACATAGACTAACGGGATGTCCCGCCCACTATTTAGGGTAGCTCCCATACAAACCTATGGTCAACTTTTGACTGTTTGTAAGAAAAACTTTTTTATTAAAGTCAATATTAGGTTGAAATGCGATATGTAGCCTTGTAAGAGACAGCCGTTAAACATACATAGACAATTGGGCGTGGCCCGCCCACTTTTGAGGTAGCCCTAATACAAACTCACCGTGCAATTTTGTGTTTTTTTTATGAAAAAATCCTTCATTTAGATCAATATTAGCTTGCAATTTGATTTTGTGGATTTTAATGGACAACCGCTTCATATACATATACAAAGGGGCGTGTCCCACCCACTTTTTGAGGTAGTCCCATATAAACCCACAGTTCACTTTTATGCACTTGTATGGAAAACGTCAATATCAAATTGAAATTCGATATGGCGGCATCTTACACATCTACTACATCGCTTCATAAAAATCTACTAGTGAGCTTGTACCAAACCCTATTTAAACCCCCACTTTTATGTATTACAATACTATTTAAAGTTTCGTGTGAATGGTATTAGAGCTTCGGTTCAACCGAAGTTAACGTTTTTTCTTGTTTTTTTTTTATAATGTTAGGTTAAATATCCACACAGTTTTGAAAATCATAACAGATAGATGATCATTTTCCTCAAAAATCACGCTACCTAATCTCAGTTGAGGAAATTGCACTCCACACTGTGACTTTAGGTAAATACAAAGTCTTTCCTTGCAATTCTCGTGGTTAGGCGTCAGCGCAGTAGCAAAAAGGAAGTTATGCTGCCGCATCTTGTATATATAAAAACGCATTGTTTAACGTATACGATATGAAAAGCTTCGAACGTTACGTTACTGCAACTAATTCTAAAAATAAAGAACTTAGGCTATTCATTTTTTTTTTATTCGGTGAAAAATTCTGTCTGCGCAAAGCATAAATTTTAACTAAAGTTCGATGCTAGAATATATCAATGAGTGCGATCTTTCCACTATTAATGGTAGCCCCATAAAAATTTGTCACATATGTTTATTACTATTTGAAACTTCGGTTCACCGCAGTTAACATACACCTACGAATACTTTGAATTATTATGTTTACTAATTATTATGTTTACATTCTAGAATCAAGGCTACAACCTAGAAGAAGGAGGTACTGACATGGATATCATTATTCGTCCCAGCTCAACTGGACGGTCATTAAGTTCGAGATATGATTAAAAATTTAAAGAAAAATTTACTTACACTATGAATGCAAGTAAGAACATTGTTCAAATATGAACACTAGAAAATCGATCAATTCGAGATCGAGTACGATTTTCCAGACAGTAAAGAAAATTACAACAAGAATTAATGTAAACGCGTATACAAAAATGAAAAAAAAAAAACTTCGAAGTGAGAACTACATTTTAATTTAAATCAATACACAAAAAAAAATCTGTGGTAAATCTAACCGAAAACGTCAGTTAGAAATGCGCCAACCTACAAAAATAGTAAAATTTACTGAAGTTTACAGTAAAAAGATATCCTAACCCAGATATTGTTAAATAACGATGTTAACTGTAATGTTATATTACCATAAATACTCAATTAATAAACAATAAAATGCATTTATAGAGAATTAACGACTCAAATTACATAAAAATTTAATTTTCAAACAAAAATTATGAGTTTTCTGTAGTTAGTATAAAATATTGAAACTAAGTTGGATTTTGGTAAGTTTTTATCCAAAGGGACAAGCATATTAAAGGTTTCCGCAAACGTAATAGGGTGAAGGTAATAGAGTAAAAAAAAAAAAAAAAAAATTGGAAGAATAAATGTTTTTATTGTGTTTTAAGTTGTTTCACATAGGTATGTGAAAAAAACGCTATTGCAAAACATTTAGTTTTATTTTGTTTTACTAGTTTGTACCCGGCGCGTTTCTGCCTCTCCATCCCTTTGCCCCTCGTTCCCCTGTCCCTCCGTCCTCACCTCTTACCCTACCACCCATTCCACTGCTCCCTTACAACCCATTCCCCTGATCCATCCCCTATCACCCCTTCTTCCTGCCCCTTCGATCCCATTAACATGTATATAACATTTTATCCCTCTATCTCAGATGGTACCCTGCGCGTTGCTGCTCTTCCCCATACCTTAACTACCTCTACCATCCTTCCCAATACCTTCCTTTCCCTACCTTCCATTCCCCTATTTCTCTGCCCCTCTTCCTTCGCCCCTCTTCCGGCTCTTTCTCTTCCACCTGCTGCTACGATACCAATTTGGTATTGGAATCGTTTGGAAAACAATGTCAATTTGGAAGCTTAGTAGGCATACTCGTGTTATACACACAAATGCTTTCGTCTCTAAATCAATGCTGCCCAGCCCCCATTTTTTGAGCTAAATGTTCTATCCATCACATTTTATATATTGCGGTGATGTCAGAGTTGAATTTGTCGAAGGCATCAACCAGCATCAACCAGCAATCAGTAGCCGCTGTCCGTAATTCAGGGTTCTTAAATCTTTTCCGGTGGTCGTCATCAAAGAGGAATTTTTTCCGATGTTTCTTATGCGTCCTCAATGGTAAATGTTGTTTTGCGGTGGTGGGAAACAAACCCAGAGCAACAACCCCTAATTAAGGGGAGTGGTTGCCTTCAATTTGCTCACCACGGAGATTCCGTGCCTTACCTAGGGGATACGTTTCCCAACGGACGTTAGTGAGCTACCTTGTTTCGTTTGCAAAAAAATCGTAATTTATCCATTCCCAAGAGTATGGCAAAATAAGATTCCACTTCTACAAATGACTCCATCCCCCAATACCTATACCCAATTTTTATTTCGTTTTTCGTTGTATACAAAAATCATAAAAGAATATTCTCTCTTTAAAAAAATTCTCAACGAATTTTTTTTCAAACGATACGTGTTCCATTTCCCAAATGTAGCGCGTTGCAATAACAGCGTTGTTAACTTAACGTTAATTACTTTTTATGTTGACAGTTTTTCAGCTTTAACAGCAAGTGTGAATTTTTTTTAGTCGTTTTTCTTAGCCGCCAAATAAAAGAAAATTGTAGTTTTCAGATTGTTTGTATTTGCGCTTTTTACGTTTGTTGAATCAATTTGTGAAGAATGTCAGCTGACGATATTAGTTTGGGTAAGCTACTTAAAGGTGATACCAAATAAATAAACAAATAAAACAATTGCATGGTTTTAGACGATTGGATCGCCAAAAATATTCCGAATTGGAAAATGGGTGCTCTGACGTCGATGGCGGCAGAATGTGAGGAAAACGTGTTTAAACATCGTTACAAGAGAGGCAACGACAAGTCCGATAGTGAGGACGATGAAATGGTTTCGAAAACAGATGTTCGCTTCGTAAACAACCCTGTGTACGATTCTAACAATGTTAAAAAGGAGGTGCTTGACAACACAGCCGTTGGAAACAACGCTAATTACATTCCAAGCGGTAATTCCCAGCAGTGGCGTATATCCCCATTAAACTTAAATCGTCCGACGGGCGTTCCACCTCTTGTACCCAATGACGCACCCCGTAAGCAAATAAAAAACCCTAAAAACAATGGTCGCTGGGGGTTTAATAACTACAACCACAACAATAATAACCGCGGTAACAACAATTATCCTGGAAACAATCGCCGACAAAACCGTAATACTAACAATTGGAATAATGGCCAACAGCAAGAATCTGCTCGTCAGATTCCTATGCTTCAACATAATCGTATCAATCGGCCCTTTCGTTCAACACGGCCATTGAAAGCTTCCAACGTGCGTCAACGAATTGGAAATCAATTTCCAGATGGTTATAATCAACTTAATAATCAGATTATGGCGCCACTGAAAAGTACTAATCCTTATTTGGTTCAAAAGTCTTTGATCGATATGGCATATAACAGCTTGATGCAGTCAGATCGTATCAATACAATTGCTGAGCAACTATTTGAATTGGAAGATCAAAATTACCAGACTAAGCATAAGCCAATTTATGACTATGATGTTCAGGAGAAAATAGCCTCAATGCATGTGAGTTGTTGCACAAACGGGTATATAAAATTTATATACTTAAATCAGTATACTAACATTATTGTGGAGATTTCAACACATTTTAGAAGTCACCCGAGCTCATAAAATAGTCAAGATCGAATCATATGTCAAACTTATGGTTCGATAATAGTAGAATATTTCTTTATTTTGTGTTTCGCAATTTCCGTTGCACGTTTGGATCCCTTAGCTACAAAGACTGATATCTATGAAAAATATTTTTTAAATATTTATTTATTATGTACCATGTACCATGGGATAATTTGCCTAGCAACGCATTAAAATCTATTTAATCTTGGATCAGGTAGTCAACTATCTAACCATTTCCGTGCGTCCGTATTGCTGACTGTGAATACGTAGCCTAGTACTTCAGTTGACTTCGAATCGTTTGCAAAATTGGTACAACCGAACTGAGGCCGGCATTCGCTCAGCATTCCCGTCTGTTTTCCATGTCTGTTCTTAGGGTTATTCTCCATATAATCATTCCGTACACTATTGGTTTTTTTTTTGTATGAGAATCCAAGTCTGGGTGTCACTGCCCATTTACAAGTTTCTTTTTTTATATGAAAAAGGTTTTATTGCATCAACCTTGGCTAAGTGCGCATGGCACGGCCTCTATACTAAATGCCACCACGTCCTAGGGAAGGGAGAAGTGGAACAGCAACGCGCCGGGTACCAACTAGTATTTAATAGAGCTATTTAAGCACTTGTTTTTAATTCAAACGTTTTGCTATGTTGGCTTTTATTTCTGCTACCATCTAGTTTCTTTTACTTTTATGGAAAAGGAACTGTTTTTTTTCTGATATTCTCTTGGGTTTTATGTATCCAATCCTCTTTAGAAAATTAAATCCAAACAAAACTCGTTTAGTATACCATTTCCTTACAAGTTGAAGTGAAGATATGGCACTTGATTAATTCTGGGCAGGACTATGTGAGAAATCCATGATCCAGTTAATTTTTGGAACCGGAAATAAAATCAGCAAAAGTTAGCACTAAAGTAGGTCCAAAACTGTTGACACACTGAATTACCATCTTCCCGCCTCAATTTCCAAGATTTTTGTAAGGAATACTTTTTCTGTTACGGAAGCCCATTGATTGCGACTATCGTTGAATCTGTTCGATTGTTTCTTGTAGCTAATCGTCTCCAGAAAATGGCATTATAAAGCAAATTTTTGACAACGCCATGTGGTCTTAGTACCCACTGATGATAGTTCGATGTGTTACCAAATCTATTTCTAATGCTATTTTCTGTAAAGGATTGGCTTAAAATGGTGTCAAAAACCATATGAGAAAGTTGAAAATAATCTCAATCACACATTGGGCTCCCATAACAGAAGAAGTATTGCTTACAAAATTCTTGTATATCGAGGCGGAAAGACGGTATTTCAGAAAGTCATTCGTTTTATATATATTGTAGTGTTATCTATTGCTAATTACAGCTAATTACTTCATAATCACACCCCAAAATCAGACCCCGTAAAGCATAGCAGTTCGTCGAGACGAATACGTCTGCCTGGTATTTGTAGTTTATAAGATATCCAACTATAACCTAAACTTATTTTGATTGCAATCAAATAAAGTATTCATATTGACATGCCACTCCGCTTTGATGTGGTGGCTTCTTATGGATGGACGCTTCACTTCTACAGGGTGCGGTAGAGTAACTTCCTTTTTTCAAAACTAAATGAAACCCATTTTATGAATCAGATTTTTTTATACCATTCTGAAAGTTTGTAACGCATTAAAGGAGCCATCGTGGACCCCATAAAGTATATATATTCTTGATCAGCTCGACGAGACAAATTTTTATGCTATCCAGTTGAAATTTTGCACATATACTTCTTTTTATTGTAGTTTAGCAGAGTATCAAGATTGACCTGCCACGCCCACTATTTGGGGTAGCTCCCATACAAACCTACTGCCCACTTTTGACTTTTTGTAAGAAAACTTCTTTATTAAAGTCTATATTAGGTTGAAATGCAATGTGGTGCCTTTTTATGGTCAGCAGCTTAACATACATAGACTAACGGGATGTCCCGCCCACTATTTAGGGTAGCTCCCATACAAACCTATGGTCAACTTTTGACTGTTTGTAAGAAAAACTTTTTTATTAAAGTCAATATTAGGTTGAAATGCGATATGTAGCCTTGTAAGAGACAGCCGCTAAACATACATAGACAATTGGGCGTGGCCCGCCCACTTTTTGAGGTAGCCCTAATACAAACTCACCGTGCAATTTTGTGTTTTTTTATGAAAAAATCCTTCATTTAGATCAATATTAGCTTGCAATTTGATTTTGTGGATTTTAATGGACAACCGCTTCATATACATATACAAAGGGGCGTGTCCCACCCACTTTTTGAGGTAGTCCCATATAAACCCACAGTTCACTTTTATGCACTTGTATGGAAAACGTCAATATCAAATTGAAATTCGATATGGCGGCATCTTACACATCTACTACATCGCTTCATAAAAATCTACTAGTGATCTTGTACCAAACCCTATTTAAACCCCCACTTTTATGTATTACAATACTATTTAAAGTTTCGTGTGAATGGTATTAGAGCTTCGGTTCAACCGAAGTTAACGTTTTTTCTTGTTTTTTTTTTATAATGTTAGGTTAAATATCCACACAGTTTTGAAAATCATAACAGATAGATGATCATTTTCCTCAAAAATCACGCTACCTAATCTCAGTTGAGGAAATTGCACTCCACACTGTGACTTTAGGTAAATACAAAGTCTTTCCTTGCAATTCTCGTGGTTAGGCGTCAGCGCAGTAGCAAAAAGGAAGTTATGCTGCCGCATCTTGTATATATAAAAACGCATTGTTTAACGTATACGATATGAAAAGCTTCGAACGTTACGTTACTGCAACTAATTCTAAAAATAAAGAACTTAGGCTATTCATTTTTTTTTTATTCGGTGAAAAATTCTGTCTGCGCAAAGCATAAAATTTTAACTAAAGTTCGATGCTAGAATGTATCAATGAGTGCGATCTTTCCACTATTAATGGTAGCCCCATAAAAATTTGTCACATATGTTTATTACTATTTGAAACTTAGGTTCACCGCAGTTAACATACACCTACGAATACTTTGAATTATTATGTTTACTAATTATTATGTTTACATTCTAGAATCAAGGCTACAACCTAGAAGAAGGAGGTACTGACATGGATATCATTATTCGTCCCAGCTCAACTGGACGGTCATTAAGTTCGAGATATGATTAAAAATTTAAAGAAAAATTTACTTACACTATGAATGCAAGTAAGAACATTGTTCAAATATGAACACTAGAAAATCGATCAATTCGAGATCGAGTACGATTTTCCAGACAGTAAAGAAAATTACAACAAGAATTAATGTAAACGCGTATACAAAAATGAAAAAAAAAAACTTCGAAGTGAGAACTACATTTTAATTTAAATCAATACACAAAAAAAAATCTGTGGTAAATCTAACCGAAAACGTCAGTTAGAAATGCGCCAACCTACAAAAATAGTAAAATTTACTGAAGTTTACAGTAAAAAGATATCCTAACCCAGATATTGTTAAATAACGATGTTAACTGTAATGTTATATTACCATAAATACTCAATTAATAAACAATAAAATGCATTTATAGAGAATTAACGACTCAAATTACATAAAAATTTAATTTTCAAACAAAAATTATGAGTTTTCTGTAGTTAGTATAAAATATTGAAACTAAGTTGGATTTTGGTAAGTTTTTATCCAAAGGGACAAGCATATTAAAGGTTTCCGCAAACGTAATAGGGTGAAGGTAATAGAGTAAAAAAAAAAAAAAAAAAATTGGAAGAATAAATGTTTTTATTGTGTTTTAAGTTGTTTCACATAGGTATGTGAAAAAAACGCTATTGCAAAACATTTAGTTTTATTTTGTTTTACTAGTTTGTACCCGGCGCGTTTCTGCCTCTCCATCCCTTTGCCCCTCGTTCCCCTGTCCCTCCGTCCTCACCTCTTACCCTACCACCCATTCCACTGCTCCCTTACAACCCATTCCCCTGATCCATCCCCTATCACCCCTTCTTCCTGCCCCTTCGATCCCATTAACATGTATATAACATTTTATCCCTCTATCTCAGATGGTACCCTGCGCGTTGCTGCTCTTCCCCATACCTTAACTACCTCTACCATCCTTCCCAATACCTTCCTTTCCCTACCTTCCATTCCCCTATTTCTCTGCCCCTCTTCCTTCGCCCCTCTTCCGGCTCTTTCTCTTCCACCTGCTGCTACGATACCAATTTGGTATTGGAATCGTTTGGAAAACAATGTCAATTTGGAAGCTTAGTAGGCATACTCGTGTTATACACACAAATGCTTTCGTCTCTAAATCAATGCTGCCCAGCCCCCATGGGAACGAACACCTTCGTGTTTTCACGCACATACGAACGAAGGCATGCCGAAGTCGGCTGCATTACGCTAAAGAGAAACAAAAAATTTTAATTAGTTATATTGCATTGTTGTTGTATTTTGGCACACTTTACAAATTATTACTAAGAAATAATTAACACTTTTGGTGCTTTCCTTTTGAACAGCCCTGTTCTAAGGGCCACCCAGAAAGAGAGCGGCAATAAGTGAGCAAATTTATTTGGTATTAATTAATGTATAGTTATAAAAGAATTTTTTATTTGAATTTTTCTCGTTTTTTTGTTCTATATATTTGCTTGGTTCCTCTTATTTTAAAGTTTTACTAACAACCTGGTGCTCGTCAACATGTTTGCATGTGCGCCCACAACAGTTTCGAGTCTAACTTCGAGGCACTTTAAAGCACGACAGAGGTAGAGAATCTTTTATCTCTATTCTTTAAACTGGAACCAATATAATAAACAAAAACGATTCCAGCTATGTGGAACGCGCTACATTATTAAATTATTCGATCGTTAAAGTGCATAGAAAGATGTAAATAAGAAAAAGGGCAAATCATATTCCTCTTTTTCATTGCAACTGTTGCTCACATTCCTGTGTCGTCGCTCACTTTGTGGTTATTTTTAGCAAATTGAGAGATTTTAGAGCGATTGGCATTAACTGGTTTTTACCTACCTTACCCAATACTTTAAAATAAAAATTACATTCATCCGTGCTTCTTTTCACATTCTTATAAAAAAAAAAATAAAAAAAAATGAAGCGAATATGTTGTGTTCAAAAGGGTGTGAATGATATATATATTAGCTGGTACCCTGCACTTACCCATGCCACTGGCATGCCATGGTCATTCCTGCACTTACCCATGCCACTCCTTCCCCTGCCACTCCTTTCCCCTGTTCCACCTGGGGGCGGAGATGAATTCAACAAATCAGCGATCATTAAAATCGGTCCAGCCGTTCTCGAGTTATAAATGGTGTAACTAACCAGACTGCTTTATATACTGGTATATACAGGGTGTCTCAAAATAAAGTTCACATTTGATTTGCTGATTGCGTGAACGCAACTATTCCAAGGGGCGCGGGGGTACGACAATCGGTAGCCTAGCTTATGCGAATTTAGTCGCTATGGAGCGTTTCTCGGGAGCGGACGGTGCATTGTGCGTACGTGAGTTTTACAAAAATGGTAATTCAGCGACTGTAGCGCGTAGAAAATTGTGCAGTATTCGAAATGTTCGTCATTTAAATGATGCGCCAAGCTCTCGACTCATTGGCAAATGGGTCGAGAAGTTTGAAGAGACCGATTCAACGCTGGAAAAATCAAAATCCGGGCGTACAAGGTCTTCGAGAGCGTGTTTGAAAACGTAGACAGTGTTACTCAGTCTGTTCGTGACAAGCCGGACCTTTCGATTCGGAAGCGTGCTGTTGCTTTAAACGTGCATAGATCATCATTGTTCCGCATTTTTAGCAACTTTACACACGTCCAACAGGTCTCTACCACGAGTTCATGAAATTTTTCCTGGCAAATTGATCTCCAGGAGAGGTAACATAAATTGGCCTCCACGAAGTCCCGATTGAACCCCTATGGAATTTTTCCTGTGAGGTTACATCAAATATAAAGTTTACGGCAACAAACCGACTTGCCTGGCACAATTAAAAGGAACTATCCGTCACGAAATGCCAGCCATCACGGAAAATACCTGCCGAGCCGCCATAGGAAATTTTAGTGCTCGATTAAATGAATGCCGTGAACGCAACGGTTTACATTTGGACAATATCAGTTTTAAGAAATAAATTCCCAAAGTGTGTATTTTAATATGTAATAAAAATTCTTTCAATAAACTACTTACTTTTTTTATCGATTTTTTAAATGTGAACTTTCTTTTGAGACACCCTGTATTGAATATAGATACATATATGGTATTTGAAACGTTGGCAATATTAATTATTCACTTCTTATTGACTGGTACCGCTACCATTCTGGTATACCGAAACTAATATCCAAGAACCGTACCGAAACCGAATACCAAAATAAATTAAAACTTGGTTCACAGCCTTGTCCACATCATATTATTATCGTTTCATATGCCTCTATTGCCTCTCATACTCTGCGTGAGAGTCTTTGTTAAACTTTTTCTCATGTTCCAATCGTGACGGTAACGACTTTAATAAAATTTATATTTACTTTTCGTATCTGGCAAAAGAGTCTTCTGCGAAAACGATTCAGATCAAAGAGCACGTTATCGTTGATTAGAGTTATTGATGAGTTTTATTTGTATAATGAATTGAAGCATCTGATCCAAGAAATCCCTTAATTTATGTACGAGTATAAGAATACAAAGTGAAATATTTAAACAACACAATTTAATTTCAAATAAAGACATTAAGTATACTCATGCAATTGATTTGCAGACTGATTATGATTCTATAAAACCAGCGTAGTTTACAACTTCATAAAAAAAACCTCAATTTGCGAAGAAGAAAAAAAAACGCTACTAGTTAAAATCATTCAATATACATACATTCTGTCAAAAAATTACCGGGTATTGGTCAATAAAACAGAAAATCATTATTTGTGCAAATTTATTATATCGCCTTTAAAGCAGCCCCCTTCCGAAAGAACACACTTATGCCAACGAATAATCAAATCATCAAAACATTTTTGAAACGTAGTTTTCGGAATCTCTCTTTTAATTCTTCTATCGACTAAAAATGGTTACTATCGAAGTTTTGGAAAAAGAAAAAAATCGTCGGGAGCCATATTAGGTGAATACGGTGGTTGTTCGATGGTATTTGTAGAGTTTTTTGTCAGAAATTCACAATAATAACCTAGTGTGATGGTACGTTTTCGTGGTATAAATTCCAAGAGTTTTCTTTCCACAAATTTGGCCTTTTTCAACGACTTGGCTCTATCCGATAATATTGTTTATTTAGCATTCGACCTACTCGCAAGTATTCCAAGTGCACAACACAGCCATAATCAAAGAAAACAATAAAGATTACCTGGACTTTTGATCGACGTTGACGTATTTTTTTTTTTGGGGGGGGTTTTGCTCTGAAGTTTGTTGACTGATTTTCAGGTCAAACTCCTAAACCCATTTCTCATCAGCAGTTACAATGCGTTTTATGAATGTGAAGTAGGAATTGACTCGTTCTACCGTGTCTTCAGCGACTTACACGCGATTGAGTTTTTGAAGACAAATCGCTAAAATCGCAAAACACAATTGATATGAGCTGACACATTCGAGCACTGCAAAACAAACTAAATGACAGATGACACTCAAACGCCGCGTCAGTATAGAGGATAGTTGTGCCTTCTTAGTGTCAAAAATAATTTTGACACGCGTTTTAAACGATCGATTCTCGGCGCTTTTTTTATAGTATAGTATAGTATACGAGTATATTCCGCCGCAAATAAATAAAATATGTATAAACTATTTGTGAATTATAAGTGCTATTAACTTTTAAGTTAAAACACATATGTATATATAATTTTTTAAAATAATTTTAACCGAATTTATTTAATACAAATTCCACACATTAGACCAGACAGCAAAGCTGCACTTTTTATTTCAAAAAAAGGGTTTTTCAATAGAGACCTAACCATTTTGTATTTGCATACTAACGCAACCTTGCAATGTCAATGTCAAAACGTCAGTCAAGATTTTATCATGGCAAGTTGAAGAACGAGAAGTTATTAAAAATTCCTACTGAAATTCCAAATCGGAATTTTAAAAGCACTTACAACAATTTTGGTCGTAATAATCGTTCCACCAGACAGGCTGTGCATGCTATAGTGGATAAATTCGAGTCAACTTCTACACTACTGGTTGTCACGCAGCCAGAGAGACAATGCGCCGTTCGAAGTACCGAAAATATCGCATGTGTTAGTGCTTCAGTTCAAAACGACGCCAATCAATTCACAATGGGGAATCTTTAAAACCAAATTGTGGCGAATTTTGCATATAGATCTTGCCCTATACCATTATAATATTAAACTAACTCAAGAACTGAAGCCACTTGTCAATTTGAAGCACAGAAACTTCTCCGAATGGGCTCTGCAAAAGTTTGAAGAAAATCCTGAATTTCATCGAAAAATCATCTTCAGCAATGTAGCTCATTTTTCCCTAGTGGCTCTGTCAATAAGCAAAATATGCGTTATTGGACAATGGACAACAGACGCACAAGTGCTTCAAAAATGACCTAGTGGTGTTGATCCAGGCGGAGCCTGGTCTGGTGGTACGATTATTACGACCGAAAATTGGAAAATTAAGAATTTCAGTAGGAGTTTTAAATAATTTCTAAACCTTCCTAGTTGGTGAACTTCACCATAATAAAAATGTAAACCGTAAGTCAAGTATTGACAATTTCTGAACAAAATTTAGGTGTGCCTTTATGTTGAAATACAAAATTGTTATGTCCCTATTGAAAATCCCTTTATCTAACTCTAAGAAAAGTAGCATTTTTTATCAAAAATAAAAAGTCAGCTGAAGTTTCGAGACTGACTAGCTTACAAACAAGCTAAGCCAAAGTAAACAGCTGCATGGCGAAATTTTGGCGAGACTAAAGACCAATAGAAAAATAAAGTTACATACACATCGTGATACACACACAGATACTCACATGAATATACATACTACACTATCAAATAGTCAAATACAAATGCATGGAAAGTCATGCATGACTTTGGTTCAAAGGACAAAAGAGCTAAATGCTTGTTGAAAATGAAAAAAAAGGGGACAAAGGACAATAGAGAGAAATAAGTAAAAATGCCATACTTATGTTTCGACTATATTATACCCTAGAAAGATAAGCTTTGATAATATTTATAGCAAACGGAGAATATATGCTACGGAATGTGGCTACATGTGATACCAAAAAAAAAAAAAAAATATATATATATGTAAAAACAGCTTTTTTTCTTATACATTTTGATTTGTAAGATAATATGCCCTTTCCATTGGGTCCAACATTGTCAATATTCATATTCTTAAGATTTTACCTGGCGTATTTTCGTTCATATGTGAGTGGAAAACTGTCGTTCTTTTTATTTAAATATCATCTGTGGTGATGATAGTAAATACAGTGTGTGAAGTTTACTTCAGAGAAGCCAAATACCCATTTAAACACATTACTACCTTTAAGTCTTTTTCAGTGCGATACCTCAAATAGTCAATACCACGCCACTTTAACGGGTGCCAAACTCTATATGAACCAACAGAATATCAATAAAAAATTGAACCTAAAGTACACAGCTAAAAGCACGGGAAGATGTACGCTTTACAAACACAACATACCTTGTCTCAAATATAAGATTGCAGGGTATAAAAGTGCAAGAATGTGTAAAGGCAGTGATGTATAATATAACTACATACACAGAAGAAGCAAACAGTTTAGCTTAAGACATTAATTTATGCATTTTAAAGTCGTACCAAATGCTTTAGTAAAAGCCATTGCCGGATCTAGATGTACTCGTAACTGGAATCACTGAGTGCAAGCATCAAAAACGAAATGTAAAACCAAACAAGGCCAAAATATACATTTTTACGGCACAATGGTAACCTGTGTGGAGCAGTTTTTTAAGGTCAACTTTAATTAGTGGTTCTATAATATCGTAATTCTAATCGGAATTAGATTGTTAACTTTTATTGCTTCCATTTCTTAGAATATATAAATTGATATAATTGTATATAAATAATAGAATATATAAATTGGCAACTACTTAGGTTTATTATTAGAAAGAGTTATATCTAATATCGATATTACTGATCTGATATAATGAGATTTAGCTTTGTACTCTTATTCCATCACTATGAAAAGGGTATTGTGCCAGTAAATTTATAGGTTTTTATTCTTATGGAAAACTGGCTCATTAAACTAATATAAGATATAAAAAAAACATGGAAAAGCTGATAAAATATGTACATAGATAAACTGCAACAAAAATTCAAATTTATACACTTATCATCTTATCTTATCTTAGTTTTATATTTCACTTTTTCACCCAGACATCTAGAAACACATGTATTTTTATAGTTCGTCTGCTGACTTATATGACCATCATATCACCTTGGAGTATAGAAGACGCTTACATCATCGGAAAATGGAGCAAGTAGCATCTCAGACGGCTTCAATTAAATATATTTTGCATCTGTGACAAGAAGATCCGATGTGACAACAAAGACAGGATAGATAAATCCCAAGACGATACCTCAGTAAGAACTAAATGAGTGGAGAATTGGTACCCTCTAGGTAAAAACACAAAATGAATATGGGTGATAACGCGGTGGAGCTCTTCGACAGTGCCATCTACCGTATGGAATCGTAAGTAAACCAATGGTCCGGAATTCTAAAAACAAATGTATGGTGTATTCTAAAAATGTATGTATGGTGACCAGACGTCCCCGTTTGCAAGAACATGCTCTGTTTCCTGCTTATCTGTCCCAGTGCCCCTTTTTTGCGAAAAAGAAAAGAACAAGCAAAATTTTCACTTTTTTGACCAAACTACAGTTTTGACGTTTTTTTTTAATTGAAGATCCTTATAGGAGAATACTAAGAGCATCAAATGATAATCAATACGGTGCCGTATGCTCCCATAATGAATGTTAATGTTAGATGATATCGTTCTGATGAGAAGCAAACCGCTGCCTTCCATTTGGCGACTCCAGACGAAATAGATCTTCACATTGTTCCTGTCTCACAACGGGAAGTATGCAGTACCATTCAGACGCTTTACATACGCGTGCTCTTATTTTATAGTATTTATTTTTAAAGCAACAATAAAAGTTCGCATAATAGTTCATGATTCCTGACAAGCTGAAAATTTCCCGAGTCGAGACTGCGCAATGCCTGCATTGCTATAGATATGTCTGTCAATCAGAAATTTTGTTATTTTTTGTTAAGCTTCTTTGCACTTCTGGTTTAAATTTGAAGGAACTTTATACTGAGCTTAAGAATTTTAAGATAGTTGTTTCCTAACATTTCGTAAAATTGTTACAATAATTGGCACTGCTAAGTTTTTTTCAGTGGATCTTATTTCCTCCGGTGCCCTTGGCATATGTACCAAATCTTCATACTGGAAGTATGTGCTTGAAGAAAAATATGTTGTTTATCTGTTTACTATGTTTTCTTCCATAGTTATAACAAATATAATCATATTTATTTTAACAATGCGTTTTTTCTGCGTGTATTGAAATATCCGACGAAACGGAACGATTTTATTATGTCCATGTTAGATTGTCTTAATAAGTTCGACGAGTTCAGTTCGAGAAAACGGATTAAATATAAGCTAATGCTGCGCTTATTTCCTCATCTATTGATGACTGTTTTTAAGATAGTTTTTCTCGTATATTTTTTAAATTTTTATTTGAAATCTGTCGCCTGAGGGACAATAATTAAATTTTATGGTTTTGGTGCATTGAATTAAGGGTTAATTTACAGTTTAATGCTGGTTTGTGCTAATGACGAAGGTGAAAGTAGTATGTGTTTTGGGGTGAAAGGCGAAGGACCCCAAATGAATGACAGATCAAGCAGGTAAGGACTGTTGGATAGGTTTATCGCCAGATGGTTTGAGTGATCACACAACTTCTGCATATAGCGTACACTTAGTCTGATTATCTCCTGCTTAAACCAGGGTATTCCAAGCTCGTTGTGAATGCTGCTATTGTCAATGAATGTGTGTGGAAATCATCCTTAGCTTTGAAACCCTTGCAAAATTGCTATGTTCGAATCACTTGCCACTCCCCAAAGATTTATGACGTACGTCCAGGTATGTTTTAATATGGCCATGTAGAAAAGGATCTTCTTAGTTATCTTTAGTTTTGATTGCCGTGTAGGTGGTGTAGGATGGTGTAGAAAATGAGGTCCAACACGCCTTGTGGGACTTCTGCTCTGATGTCTCGTAGATGGAACTCATTTTCACCACATCTCACATAGAAGTTTTTATTTGCTAGATAGGACTGCATGAATATAGTATGTGCATAGCGTGTCTACTGTTCAATACTGTGCAATACTGTTCGAAGGCCTCCAATATTATTTTCGCCAAACGAGCACATTGTGCTGGAAGGCAATGTCTGAATCCAAACTGATGATCGGGAATCAATCCAGCTGTTTCCAGTATTAGTATTTCCAGTATTATTATTTTGGAGAATATCGCCAACAAACTGATCGGGCGATAAGAAGCTAGGTTGCTTTCGGGTTTACTTGGTTTTGGAATTAACAAGACCTCGGCACATTTCCACTGAGTGAAAGTGGCCTAGTTGGAAGCATCTGTTTACGATTACCACAAGTTGCTCAATGCACTTGGTCGATATGACATTAATGGCTGGAACGGCATGTGATCACATCCTGAATTTCCAGGTTGTACACTTCTAGTATAGGCAAAGCCATTTGGAAAGCGTATCTATGAATTTAATGGTCTTCTCGTGCTTTTTATGGGTACAGATGCTCAATAGCGAGAATGTGATTCGCAAAGGCTTATCAGAGCGATACAAAGAGCAGCTGATATTTAAAACAGTACTCAGACTCCTAGTTGGTCTTTTGAGGTATTTGGTGGCTTTCCATAGACAGTGGTAGTGATTATTTGGCTTAGATTCATCTAAGAAATCGTTGAGTGGCTATTGACACAGCCTGTGGAGTAAGTCCTTGGACTCTTTTACCGACCTGTTCAACGCAGCTTTATTTCTAGGATTCCGACTGATATGCCAGACTCTCCTTAGACGACCAATTGGGTGTGCATGGGTTGACTATAAGAGGTGGTGTAGCCATTCTGGCAGCTTCGTGGATGCAGAGTTAAGCTCGACGATTGGGTCGATTCGCTGCTAGAGCCATGAGTGATGTTGGATTAGATCTGCATTCATTGTAGAGCTTCACCATTTATTACCAAGGCAGTGCAGTAACTGTTGGAACATGCTTAGGCTCACTTTATTGCGTGTAGAAATGTAAACAGCAGCTAAAACATGGTCCTATTGAACTGTGCAGTTTCTATTTTGACGCATTCCACATTCAGCTCACTTTTGATGTGCATATTAGCTCCGCTTTGGTGATTTTCAATGATGAGTTCACATGCATTGAATTGATATGACGACAATGTAATGATGTCAATTTGCCTTAATCAGTTCGTTGGTAGATCCTAAGAATTTCTTCTTCCTTGAGCAGTTCGTCACGACGGATTAAACTAGATGCCTAGTCATTTATGTCCTCATCTGTTGGTGAATGATTTTAAGATAATGTGTAGTTGCATTTCAAACACATACTATGGGTTTGATAGTGTCGTCGCCTATACTTAAAAATATTCCTAGATTTGGTCATGTGCTGACTTTTACTTTTTGGGAAGTAGAAACGGAATAAGCAGAAACAAATACATACTCAGTAAGCCTCTGAAGAAAAAAAAAGTAAGAATAAAAAGGGAATAAAGCCAAATAAAACTAACAAAAAGTGACTAACCATGTATATATGTATATACATTGTACATATCATTGTATAAGTCGAAAAGGCAAAGAAATGTGTGCACATATGCGGAAGTATGAAATTTTTCACACGCTCTCGGCATTAACGTGTTGATTTTGGATAAAATGGGTGAAATAAAAGGAGAAATAATACAATAAAATTTCAAATGCGTTCGAAAAAACAATTTTAGTAATGCATTTTAGCTTTTGAAGTATTAAATCAAGTCTTCTGCTAAATATTTGAATGAATGCTTAAAATAAAGTTTATCCTAAAAGTATGCAATATATTTTATAATCAATGTACAACCACTTGAAAGGTATGCGACTCCATTTTGCAATATTGAAAATGCTATGCCTAAAAGCATGCAATGCAAATTTAAACACTTTTGATTTGTGCACACACACACCCATTGACAGTGTGCTGTTCATCTACATAACCGTACATAAACGCAGTGTTGCATTGCGAACGCGTTTTGCGGTTTCATTTGTGAGTTTTAATTAAATACGTTTAAATATTTGTATTTTCCGAGGCAACAGAGATAAAGATGTAGGCAGAGAGAGACAGAGAGAGAGAGAGAGAGAGAGAGAGAGAGAGAGAGAGCGTGAAAGATAAATAGATGCAAAACACGGACACTGTGCAGCTACGCAAATCCTGACAACAACAACAACAAAAAGTTACACTAACAAAAATAGAAACACCAACAAGCGTTGTACAAATATTAGTAAAAATTAGCAAAGTGTTTTAAGCGTAACATGTTCGCTCTGCGGTTTTCATCATTAAATCCTCGTGGCAAAATTGTTTACATCATTCTCCTCCACACAAATTTCTTTCCATTGGCCTACGTAGCCTACATATTTACCCTACCGAGCCACAGTGGTCCAAAATCAAAAGGAGCTGGCCAAAATCCCAACTGTCATGGGTAATATGTTTTTGAGGTCGCTAATAACGAATATAATAAACAGATTTCTGAAAAAAAAATGGCGGATATAAATACATCATAGATTCTCACTGAAACTTTGTATTTAGAAGTTTTTGGAGTCGCTGATAGCAATAGTGAATTGAGAATTCCACAAAAAAAAAAAAAAAAATCTTGGATAAATTTCAGAAAAGACAATTCTTTCTTTTCAATACTCAGAGTGTCAATGTGATAATTGCGAGCCATTACTGACAAAAATGTGTAAGAGACAAAATTTGTAATTTTGTTTTCTCTTTTTGTAGGTATTGATAATATACGTACATACATTATGTGAACTCCTGCAAAAATCATAAATTTAAAGTGGAATGTTAAGAAGTTAGAGCAAAAACAAATTTTGATATACCAAATTGAATGTAAATTTTTTTCTGCATTATGACGTTCCATCAAACAAGGGTAATTTGTTTTTTCTTAATTTATTTTTTTTTTTTTTGTAAGTGCTATGGAGAAAATTTTTGATCACATTGTTTCGATTATCAATGCAAAACCAGTTGGCTATTAAAGTATTTTAATAAAAAATTCGGTGTAAAGGAATTTGAAAAATGTTTCACATGCAATTTTTACAGCATCTTAAAAATAACTCAATTAATATATTAATACTCAAATATGAATATTTCGAGAATTCATAAATAAACAAATTTATCACTTTTCAATTACACGATTTTCAATTATTACTTTGGTAATAATAGACCTCTAACTTTATGCAACACTTTAATAAATATTTAATCAATTAATTATAATAATTCGAAGTCGCTTTGTAAAAAAACGTAATATGTACAAGAATATTTCTAGAACGAATATTGAAATTTAAAACATAAAGAGACTGTTAAAGATATATTACCAAAAACACATGAAGAAGATTCACACAATAAAATTTGTGTTCAAATTGTGTGAAGTTAACATAATAAATATTTTTATATGAATAATTTCACTTAATCGCCACAACATAATTACTTACAATAATAATTACTCAGTGAAATCAGTATAGTAATCAGCGACCTTAAAAATTCATAAGTACCGAGTTTTAAAGAAATTAAATGACTTTTTTGTGCACCATTTTCGGTTACCGTCCATTTTGTTTTCGGAAATTTTGACATCATACTCGTATTCAGCGAACTCTTAATAACTACTTTCGTTTCGAATCAGTAACTTCTAACTTCCGCCACATTGTTTTCTGAATTTTTGACATGAGATTCGTAAACCTCAAATTCAAAAACGTATGACCCATGACAGCTTTTTTGGTTTTGACAAGAATATTCTTTTTCGTCTATGTAAATTAATTTGATTTGGGAAAAACTTGTAGTACCAATACTTGCTGGGACCCGGCGCTTTACTGCCCTTGTCTTTGCCTCTTCTTTCCCCTGCAACATGCCCCTTTACACTACCTATAATTCTCCTACCCCTCTTCTCCTGTCCCATCCACCCCTTTTCCAACCACCTCTTACGCTGCCTCAATTCCCTTGCCTCCTTTCCCTACCTCTCTTTACTTTACCACCCCTTTTCACTGTCCCATTCAATATCATTAACATGTATACAACATTTAATCCCTCTATCTTAAATGGTACCCAGCGCGTTTATGTTATTCCCCTGCCTCTTTACTCTTTACCCCTCCTTGTCTATAATCCCTTATCCTACCACCTATTCCCATTCGCATTTCTCTACCCCTCTTCCCCTTCTACCACTTTCCCAAAACTCCCCTCTCCCTTCCTTTTTAAAAGGAATCCGGCTCGTTGCTTTCCTTTCCCCTACCTCTCCTTCTCCTTCTCCTTCCCCTTTCCCTACCACCTCTTCCGTCACCTCTTCCTAAACACCGAGACTCGAGATTTTTATATATTACCGAGAAAGATTAGAGTTGCAGTTTTAAGAATTATATTAATTTAGTATGTATGGTCAGTGGTCGACTCAATCGACCGCAATTAAGGAATATTATTATTTGTATTTTAGTACATTTATGGGATTGTTGTTATTGCTATTTTCAACAAAATGTACCGAAGCACATACAAAGTAAAATGTGCTCCCTTTCGCGCTGGCAGCGTCTTTTCAACTTGTAACTGGCTGCCCTTGTACTAGTTTTTATTATTTGTTTGTGTGCGTTTGTATTTCATGTAAAGTCTATGTATGTTCGATTCGTAGTATAAGTGACAATTGTTTAAATCTTTTAAACACAAAATATTCAACCGATTTTAAAAAAATGGTATTTTCCTTTTAAAAAAACGGTTGCATGCTGTGAGCGTAGCAGCCGTCACAAAAATTAGACTTGCGTATTAATATATGGAAAGATAGTATAAAATATCTTTCAACTTATTAGTATTTGCAGCTATTACAGTGAAAGTAAACTGCTTTTTTGTGATAATTTGAGTGTTAAATTAAACATAGAAGTAGGAGTACGTTGCATTAAGTTTCCGCAGCTATTCGGTGTTATAGAACTATTTTAGCAACGGAATATTAATTGCAGGACACTTTTTAATCGAATTCATCGACCAGCATCTGTTTTTCGAATTTTGGATAGCTTTTTTGGAATTGGGACCACTGTGGGACCTTTTCTGTTAGATAGCTTGTTATATAAATGCATTTTGTGTTGCATACTTCGCGGTTGCACTTCGCTCTTTAACTAGCTAACAATTTGAATGTTGTACCCTACAGCTATAGTATTTGTGAATGGGCTTATGGCTAATGTATTTGTTAAACTTGCAGAATGAAAGAAGGTCAATCTAGCTAGTTGCATGCAATCGTTTGCTTAGGCACATATTTTTCCGTCACTGTAGCAGTTAGTGGCATCAAACTTAAAGTTAAGATACACATATATTTGATTTCATATTGAAGGAAGTTTTTGGAGTGGATAGAAACCGGATTGCCGACTGAAACACTTAGGTAGTTCCTTCTTTATAGAAATAATAGCCATACAGACATAAC
Organism: Leucophenga montana; assembly: GCA_035044765.1. Taxonomy (NCBI): domain Eukaryota; kingdom Metazoa; phylum Arthropoda; class Insecta; order Diptera; family Drosophilidae; genus Leucophenga; species Leucophenga montana. The sequence continues at coordinate 202,123 of JAWNNQ010001299.1, forward strand.
CGATACGCTTATGTAGAAACTTGCGGGCCACTGTGTGGTTTAGCATCTCTTTTTAAATTAAATGGACAGGGAATGTTTTTTTTTTAAATCTGAAAACGGTATTGCAAATGTTCAAATAACGGTTTATCTTGGCTTGCCCCACAGCCTCCTAATCTACACATTTTGACTCTTCTTCGCCCATGCAGCTTTAATATTAATATTTCTTCGGGCCTGTTGCCGAGCGCGTAGACGAAGAGCCCAACATGTTGGTCAAACTTAACGCTCTCAGTAGCAAAGAAACCGAAAAGAGAGCGATTACGCTTATACGCGTCACCCTTATGTTAAGCGTAATATGTTGGTCATACTTAACGCTCTCAGAATTATGAAATGGCACTGAACTGTTTTGCAAATAGTACTAGTTATATAAATATTGTATAAATATTACATTTTTTTTTTGTATCAGCAAACGTTTGAAGACTCGACAACTAAAATGTCTAGCGTGCTGCGTAACAATCCAGATGACCTGTGTTTTACCTAGCTCGATTCAAAATATCTTTGAATTTAATTCTGTCTAATTTTTTCTAACAACAAAATGCGCAACAAAATTATCCATAACCGTCTATTCCATCTACAATCGTCAAAAAACATGAAAAATTTAAAAACTAAGATAAAACATCATCGTTGTCCACCAAAAAGTGCAGGTGTGAAGAGTGTTAAAGCTTCGTTTCCATCGAAAACGTTTTTTCTTGAGCTCGTTGGACTTCTGCCTGTGCCTAATAATATAAAGAATAAGTTTAGGATGGTAGGTTGCCCACGAGTCCCAATACTACTTTGGGGATGGTTTTTTTAACCACAATATTTTGAACTGGGTTGGTTCGATATCATTTACATACCTATATTAACATTTCACGTACATTTCAAGAACTTTTCATCAGTGTAATATAGTGCCGCACTGTGGTGGGCTTTCGCCAATAACTTGTCCACTGTATTATATTATAGACAATATCACTATGTAATCTGCTAGACCATTGCACTAAAGCAAGTTTCAACAAGTTTTAATTTGTGGTGAACTTTGTTCAATAAAAAAGATTACTAAACCGTATCAAAAGACAAGGCTAATAATAATGATACAAACAAAAATTCAGTTGTGTTCTGTAGTTCAGTTGAAAAAATAGAGAAAAAAGTATTCTCTATTTGACTCTATCTTTATACACACTTAAGCACAAAGTATCAAATTCTACATAAATGTTTTTAGAATAGGAAAAGTGGATGATAATAGGGGGTTGGGGGAGAAAAAGACACGTGAAAGAGTATAATCAAGCATATTGCTCGTGTACTCTCATTTGTTCTCATTATAACTGTAAGGTTATAAATGCCTTGTTTGACTTTTCGAATGCATTTTTATCGTGCTTCACTACCTAGCTTAGCATGAAAATGTGCAGGGTATCTTATAATCAGCCACTTCGATTGTACTCGTAACATTTGATTCGATACTCATTATTGTTCACATTTGTTTTTTTCAAAATTTTTAAAGTGTCTCGGCTGAAATGTTGTTAGCTCCATATAGTCCATACTTGTACAGATATAAATAATATATAATTATTTTAAAATGTGCGTGAAATTCGCGTCAAAATACGTTAAGCACTTTATCCGTATAATGCGCTCTCAACGTAGTTAAGCTGCCACATTCGCTGTTAGTTGTACTCAAATGTATATATGGGTATGTTGTTGACTGGCTAACCTGGCACATCACCTGCTGCATTGAATGGTTTGGCATGCTTTAATTATTATTTTATACTAATTAGATAATTGTGTAGCATGTTCTTCATTTTTTTGGTTTTGTGTATTGAAGTGGTACTCTGCGTAAGCGTCGAGTGATTTTTGCTAAAGCATTTGGATTGTTTAATTTTTAAATAAATAATTTAAAAACATGTGTTCATAACAAATGATATATTTGTTCATTTGTTAGCTGCAATATTCATTAAATATAATCAATTTGTATTGATTTTTATTGAAATTTACTGAAATGACTGCTTAAAAAGGTAGTACTCAGCTTACCTTTCATTCTTGCTTTTTTATGGGTAAATTTCGAAAAATCTGACAAAATACTACCGAAAACAATAAAAGACTTAAAGTTTCTGTTTTCGAATCTGTTGGATTACTTCAAGTGCTGGAATGAATGCTTTGAATTCCTATCCAAAGACAACTAAACATCGACAGATGACAGAGCGAACCAACTTGTATATAGGTCAGTTCCATAAAAAAGCACCACCGTTTTTCAGTTTTTTCATGAAAATTACTTGAGCTTCTCGGTATTTAAACTAGCAACATAAAATTTAGTATGGATGGATTTGGTGCGGATATGTACAGAGCAGAGTTATTTACTTATACAACAGTTACAACGTTAACTTTCAACTGTATACCGATCATGGCTAAACGTAGGAAGGCGCAACAGTCGCTTTAGTTTTCTGTGCACCGCTGGCTGTCGTTGGAAATATCAATCTCGGTGGTGCTTTCAGCACATGGTCGAAGATCCTCTCTGACGCTGTGCAAACTTTCCGTGCTAGTACTTCTGGAGTCCTTTCGGACAAGATGACTAGACCAGTACAGTCGCTGGTATTTTATGGGCTATATCAACCTCATTGTACAGCTTATACAGCTCATGGTTTATGCGAATTCTAAACTTGTCGCCAACTCTAATTGGGATAAAAATCCTACGAAGAATCTTTATCTCGAAAACTCCCACAGACGCTGTATTCGATGTTCCCAGCGTCCATGCTTTTGCGCCATACAGCAAGACCGAGATTATCAGCTTCTTATATTGTAGATTTCTATCTTCGTACTTCGAGAGAGTACTCTACTTCTCATTTGTTTGCTAAGCCCAAGGTTGCAGCGGATAGCATGCGTGTTTCTTCGTCTCATCTCCAGGCTGTCGTTGTTGTTGCTGTTTATCTCTGTTCCCAGGTAGACGTAAGTTTTCTACAGCATTGAAGTTATAATTCTCCATACTCACACCGTCCAAGACGCGCTGATGGTGTGCGAGTGCAGACCAAGTACTTCGTCTTATCCTCGTTCATCGTTAGGTTCATTAGACGTGACTGTTTCTCAATCTGCATTTCAGAATTCCATGCTAACTCGCCGTTTGTTCGTGCCGATGATGTCAATATCATCATCAAATGCGAGTAGCATCACTTCCTTATGGAACATCATCTCCCTCAAGTAGGTTAGAGAAGTTACTTCCCCATAGTCTCAATAATTCCTGCGTATCTGAAACCAGCCATTCATTGTCGTGCTATGAGAAAGAAACTCTGGGTTTAAAACCTTCAGTCAGACGCTTGACCTTTTGAACAAATTTTCGACCTTAATTTCTATCACATATCACCTTGACATCTTCAAGCTCATGCCTTTCTTGCTTCTTTCTTTTTTTGCGTTTGAAGAGGCGTTTCTCCTCACTTCGTTTCCTCCACATCACTTTTTAACAGCTCACGTTGCTACCGACTGCACAGATTTTCTGAAATTGATTCTTACTCTGTAGTACCAAGAGTGCGTGAAAGGTCTGGTGTAACCTATACCTCCTTGGCAACTATATCCATGGTTTGCGAGTTATGTCTCCACTGCACACAAATATCCTCAGAAAACAGGCACGCTTCCCAGAACAGTTGGGTGATTCTCGCTGAAATGTCGAATAGTAGATATCACGGGATGCTTTTTTAGAGCAACCCTGTCCTATTCATCACATTTTCTGTATTGCGCTGATATCACGATTGTATTTCCGAGGACATAAACTAGTTGCGTAGTTGCAACTTCGCTATGGAGAGTCCGGATATTCCATTTGCATATCCGTAAAACATGATCCTTAATCCTTTGTGCAGGTTGTCATCGAAAAGGAATCCGGCATATTCTCGGTGTATTCACTGGTAAACGATTTTTTGCACCAGCGCACCAACTCTTAATTTAGGAGTATTAAATTCTCATAATTTTTCTGGTTTTTTTTACTTGGCTACCGTCACAGAATTAATAGATATATTGAGGTATTAATACTTCTTAGTTCTTTTATTATCTAGAAGAGCATAGCAGTCATACACAAATAGAACAACATTTTGTATTTAATTCCTTTCACTAACATTTAGTAGCTAATCCAACTAAAAACTCCATTCATATTACGATAAATCGCAAATCGAAAAGTCAAAATTGAATTGTGGTCAACGCAATCAAATTAATGTTGGCACTAAGCACAAATGTAAACACAGTCGGGAGTTTTTTTTTTATTTACTTGATATTCTACACATGAGTTGTAACACATGTTTGAGTTAAACACAAACAAAAAAAAAGTTTTAAAATTAAATTTTCAATATGGTGCATAAGCACACACTACGAGAGTACAGCGTCTGCAATAACAATCAGGCCCATATCAAATATATGCATATCCGCATATAATAGCCCGATCAACATCAATTAAGAAAATAATCCGCACATTATGAAAATAGAATATAAATATTATTTGACATGATGCGAAACATTGAGGATGATGGCCTCATAGTGGTTAATTTTGCTGTTGCCGATCCGATGATGATGATGATGATGATGATGATGATGCAGAAGAGGCCACTGAGAGTCAAAGCTTATGCTTGCTAAAGGATTAAAGCCCATTACGGCGGAATTTACATGCACGTGGGTTAATGAGGAAAACAACAACAGAATGCTGCAGTTGATGTACTTTTTTTTGTTTTTGTTTTTTTTTTTTTTTGCTGGGTTGGATGTCCTGTTGTATGTTGCAAACCCGATTTTGCAAACTCAATCCGATTTTGAACTTTGACATGAGTACATGTTAAATCTGAAAGAAACGTTGCAGTCGACTACGATACACCCTTTAGTCAGTAATCCATTGCAGAGATACAATTTATCATTTAAGGGTGCTCATTTCTATGGAGGTAACTTTTTGCAGTGGTTGGGCACTTTCACTTTATATACTTCATCTGACCAGTTCATAGAAGATTCTAAATATACCCGTTTAGTGGGTTTCTTTTTAATAATCTTGGAGATGTATACGGTTATACAAAGAGCGTCCCAGACTGACATGACTCCATCAACTTGATACTTAATTTGATATACATTTTACTCTACAATTACTATTTAAGCGGTACTTTTTCCTGTAAATTTATTGGTTTTATTTCTCGTGAAATACTTGTTCATTTATCTAATACTCGTATACATAAAAACAACTCGGGAGAAACTGCCAAAATATGTGGAGAAGTTGAAGAAAACCGTAGAATAAAATGGAACACCTATAAATTGTGTCCTTTTTCAAAAACAACTTCTGATTTTCTTATAGTATCTTGATTTATTTTCTTTAATTAAGCACTTTTTTGTTCTTTTCTCTTCTTCAGCTTACTTATAATTACCCGATCTGCTCACTCTCGATCGGTTACATCTCAAAGGTCAAAGGTGACGACGAAATGCCCGTGGTCACCTTTGAAAACTTGACATAAAATTTGACATTTGTTGGAATTTTGACATATATGTGCGCTCATTGGAAGCATTATTTCAGTATAATTTTAGTTATGGACCATTACACACCAAAACAACGCGCTGAACGCAAAACTTTACGAGTAGCTCATCAATTGTACGTACTCAACGAGCATATCAGCGTCCACATGGTGGTCGAAATGTGCTGTGTGCGAAGACTATACGCAAGTTAGTGGCCAAATACAATGAAAGTGGTACTGTACCTGCAAATCGCCCCAACAAAACGCTGTTCAGTGGAGGCTATTGCGTGACGATGTTTAAGCTCATCCGGAAACTTCTCATCGTCACCGTGCCCAGCAGTTGGTCATGCCTGCATCGACTTTGCGGCAGATTTTGAAGCTCGATTTGAAGCTTGTTCCATACAAGATGCAAATGATTAATTGCCATTAGAAAAGCCTAGACGTGCTCAGTACGCCGTCATCGTGACTGCTGAGTCCCACTTCACGTTGTATGGAAGCGTTAATACGCAGAATATTCTTTACTGGGGGACTGAAAACCCTCAACTGATTTATGATGTACCTCTATATTCGCCAAAAGTCAGCGGTTGGTGTAGTATATGCGCTGACAGAGTCATCGGGTCATCAAAATGTGTGAAATGAGGCATATGTGAGATGAGGCACCCTATATACAGGGTGTCTCAAAATAAAGTTCAGCAGGTATTCTTCATGATGGCTGCCATTTCGTGACGGATATTTTCTTTTAATTGTGCCAGGGAAGTCGGTTTGTTGCCGTAAACTTTAGATTTGACGTAACCCCACAGGAAAAAGTCCATAGGGCTTAAATCGGAACCTCCCCTGGAGATCATCTGGTTTATGAATTCAAGCCGCTACCCAGCATCCTGAGGCTTTAATTCTTGCACCAACTGAATTTTGTAGGGGTGCAGCTTTAAATCTTTGTGTCAAATGCGGAACAATGATGATATATGCACGTTTAAAGCAACAGCACGCTTCCGAATCGAAAGGTCCGGGTTGTCACGAACAGACTGAGTAACATTGTCTACGTTTTCGAACGTTCTCGAAGACCTTGGACGCCCGGATTTTGATTTTTCCAGCGTTGAACCGATCTCTTCAAACTTCTCAACTCATTTTCCATAGAGACGAGGGCTTGGTGCATCATTTAAATGACGTACATGTCGAATACTGCAGAATTTTCTACGCGCTACAGTCGCTGAATTACCGTTTTTGTAAAACTCACGTACGCACAATGCACGGTCCGCTCCCGAGAAACGCTGCATAGCGACTAAATTCCCAAAAGCTAGGCTACTGATTGACATACCCCCCGCGCCCCTCGGAATAGTTGCGTTCACGCAATCAGCAAATCAAATGTGAACTTTCTTTTGAGACACCCTGTACAATACTTGCATCAGAAAAATAATTCATACTCTATCAACTATATCAAATTGTCAGTGATAGATTTGCCCTCAAGAAAAGGGATCAAGGTGGTGTTTCTTACACCCGTGAATTGAATAGCCGTTCAATCGATTTCTTTTATGTATTTAGCCCAGTGTGTTGCAGAATGTTCTACAAGTACTTGCGCATACTGATGGTTCCGGGTCATTGACCTTCAGGAAAATTCGCCGAATGTGTTCGGCAATCATGTCTATGATGTGTATGGCGCTTTTCGACACATCTCTTTGTCGTCGAAAAAGTAAAAGAAAATATCGCCGATATATCGATATTTTTTTATCTAAAATTTTCGATATAATTATATCGCTTCTATTAAAATATCGATATTCCATATATTCCATGATACAGGATATTCAAAAATATTACACATTGCATACTTTTGGGCGTTTATTATCAAATTGGGCAGCGACTCGAATTCGTTTACCACATCTACTAAACTAAATAATTATTGTATATTTTCATTTAATATTTATTTACGTTGTTTATGTTTGCGCAGTATTTTTTTTCCGACACTGTTGTTGATTTAGTTTGACTCCAATAAATTGGATATTGTTAAACTTGTTTATTTTGATTTGATGACATTTGGTCGGGTTTGCTAAGCTCAACACCCATTCTCTATTGTTAACTTTGTCGAAATTACACAGGTAAACATGTGACGATTTCTGATAATTTTTACGGTAATTTTCAACAATTAGAAATACATTAGAAAATACGAACTGCGGGAAAAATATTGAGTATTGTATTTCACGACTACACAATTGTAATTAAGTAGCCCTGCGGTAGAAATCCATTTTTGTTCTGTTATCGGTCACTTTTTTATCTATCTTTGAAATTCGATTACTTTTGTCTTATTTGTCGGTTGTGCAAAATTCTGAAGAGGTGGACAGTCCTCTTCATTTGCACAAGTTGGCAGCTATCTTTGAAATATACAATAAATTCATATATTGGTTCGTCGACAATCTCTACTGCTCAGCAAGTGTCTGAAAAAAATATAAATAAAAATTAAGCATGTCATCGCCAATTGCCGAAGATTTGTGTGAAACTGCAGAGAGTGAGAATGCCATCGCTGCACCGACACTGTCAACAGATGCGGAAAGCATCGCTGCCGCCGATAATACTAAACGTCCAATCTTCAGAGACATCAATCCGGACGACAATGATCCGGAGCTGACGGAAATCGAATCCGTGTGCATGAATTGCTTCCGCAACGGTTCGACGCGTTTGTTACTCACAAAAATTCCATTCTTTCGCGAAATTGTGCTGATGTCGTTTAAATGTGAACATTGCGGCTATGAAAACAACGAAATCCAGTCGGCATCGGAGATACAAAAGAAAGGCGTGCGCGTTGAGCTGACCGTAAACACTGACCTTGATCTAAACCGCCGTGTAGTGCGCTCAGATTATACGTCGGTTACAATACCAGAAATAGAGCTGGAAATACCAGCGCAATCGCAGAAGGGCGAAGTAACCACAGTGGAGGGCATTATTACACGCACAATTCGCGACCTAATGCAGGATCAGGATAAAAGACGCATTGAACATCCAGAAGCGGCGGCATCTATCGATGCGTACATTGAGCGTTTGAACGATTTGAAAGAAATGAAGTCCACATTCCACGTTGTGCTAGAGGATATAAGCGGTAATAGTTTCATTGAGAATCCTTTGGCGCCAACGGTTGATAAGAATTGTACAACGTCGCATTTCATACGCAGCAAGCAACAGGATGAGCTTTTGGGTCTCTACGAAGCATGAAATGGTGCCTTTTTATAGTCAGCCGCCTAACATACATAGACTAACGGGCGTGCCCCGCCCACTATTTGGGGTAGCTCCCATACAAACCTATGGTCTACTTTTGACTTTTTGTAAGAAAAACTTTTTTATGAAAGTCAATGTTAGGTTGAAATGCGATATAGTGCCTTTTAAGAGACAGCCACTTAACATACATAGACAATTGGGCGTGGCCCGCCCACTTTTTGAGATAGTCCCCATACAAACCCACCGTGCAATTTTGTGTTTTTTATGAAAAAATCCTTAATTTAGATCAATATTAGCTTACAATTTGATTTTGTGGATTTTAATGGACAACCGCTTCATATACATATACAAATGGGCGTGTCCCGCCCACTTTTTGAGGTAATCCCATATAAACCAACAGTTCACTTTTACGTATTTGTATGGAAAACGACAATATCAACTTGAAATTCGATATGGCGGCATCTTACACATCTACTACATCGCTTCATACACATCTACTAGTGAGCGTGTACCAGCCACTTTTTGGGATAGCCCCTATTTGAACCACCACTTTTATGTATTACAATACTATTTAAAGTTTCATGTGAATGGTATTAGAGCGTCGGTTCAACCGAAGTTAGTTACTGAAGTTTCGATCTAGCTTAAATTTACACACTTTCTATATTATCAGAATCTTAGAAAATTGAAGTATAGAATTCCTTCTCGAAAGTTAGTTTGGGTATGTTGTAGCCTGTTGAGATTTTAGTAAAGCTTTTAATTGTTTTCAATATTCTGCTAGTTTAGCTATGTCCATAAGAAGTCCTATAACAATTTCTGACCATAAAGTATATTAAAAACTTTGAATCTGAGTTTTGAAAACTAAAATTTGCTGTACTGTGTAATTTGCTCATACTATTTTTTTTAAGCATATTAGTCTTTTATTGTATTCGATTTTATTGGACATAAATATTAGGTAGATGCATGCATACAATTATTTGTTGTCACGATTTAATACCAAATGCAATTTTCACTTGTGTAACTACCAAAAAAAAAAAAAAGACAATGTATCTATTTTTATTACGCTGTTTGTTGATTTGTGTTTTTGTTAATTTATATTTATGCAAGTTGTGCAAATCATCTAAAATAGGTGTGAAAGCTCAACGATGCATATAATGAATTTCGTTAAATGGTCGACTGATTTTACTACTGAAATTGGCCTCATAATTCGAATACCAGAACACATTCTAAATGTGAAAAACTTATTTTAGCTATTTTTATTGTCCTGTGCATTTCTGTATATAATTTGCAATGAATGAAAAATAAATATTTGTGAAATATTTCAAATGCAATCCAAATGCTAATTGAATGTTTAGACAAATATTGGACTAGAAATATTTGACAAATGGTTGGTCGCAAAATGAAATTAATACCTACCGAAACATTTTATGAAGCTGTTCACTTATATATCTATTGCAGTTTATTAGAAGAACATGATACATAAATTAGTTTCGAACCTTATTTAGTTAATATACGATATTTAGTGGCAGTGAATCGTTTAAGCCAATTCTAATAAATGATGTTTTTTTTTTAGAGGTTATGGAGAGTATATCATATGGTAAGTATATTATCATTTGTGCTCAGTTTATTTTGTCATTTTATTATGAGTAGGCTAACGCCAGAAGAACGCTTTCAAATTGTGCATTGTATTTCGAAAATCTTGGTTCAGTTCGTGACCGCTACCTTACGCTACAACTATTTTACCGTTGACAGAAGCATCCATCCGAGCGACTTATTCGTTTAACCATGGCTCATTTTCGCACCACGTATACTCTAAATTTGCGATGCCCAAATGTGCTAATGCGAGCACATTGCTAATACGAGCACACAGCTTGCTCGTTCTAGCATGTTGCGGGGTGTGCCGTGGGTAAAGGTAAACGGTAACTGAAAATGTAAGTTGTGTGTATTAAAAAGAACTTATCAGTGCACTCTCAATACAGTGAACAAATCAGAATTCGGCAGAATTTGGCAGAGAATGTTAAGGTGCAGCTAAAAGAACGAGTTCGTTCTTTCCTTGCAGTATCCTTGGCATTAGATGAAAGCACTGACATTGCTGACATTGCGAGCCGCGGCAAAACCCTTCAGAGCTTCTTTGAGTTGCGAGAAGAGATTTCTGAGTTTTTGGTGTGTACAAATTTACTTTTTTTTTTTAATTTACCCTTAATTAATACTGCACTTACAGGAGGAGAAACTTAAACCGTGTGCTGAGCTACTTAATCCAGAATTATGGCAGATTTGGCTTTTATGACAGACATATCGCGACATTTGAATGTCTTAAGCTTAGGTTTAATGGGGCTTGCACTTTGGAAAAGACAAATAAGGGACAACGATTTTCACTTTTTTCCCTGTCTTCAGAAGTTTTTTGAAGTTCAACCACTAAATGTGCTCAAATATAGTGCTGAAATCGATGAACTTTAAAGCCAATTTGAAGAAAGATTTCTGGAATCACTGCAATTAAAGAAAAAATTTTAAATATTTGTGTCACCTTTCGCAGTAGATCCTCATATTACACCCCATTATATACAAAGGGAATTAGTAGAACTGCAATGTGATTCTGCCTTGAAATATGATTGCAAGGAGTCAGAGTTCATTGTTGATTTTTATAAACGGCTTTGCCCCATAAAATATTCTAATACACTTGCATTTGCAGACAACGTTGTTGCAATGTTTGGCAGCACATACTCATGTGAGCAATTCTATATCATTTGCTAACGAAAGACAAGTATTACTGTTTCACTTTTTTCTTCCATTATGTATTACAAAAAAGCAAAAATAATAATAAAAAAAAATATATGTTAACAAAAATAATAAATTGAAAATTACTCAGTATTTGCATTGATTTGCCCCACAGTGCAATGGATTTTAAGCTCACACATACACTCGTATGACGCTCTCATTTCTCGAGCTCATTGCCTACACATACGAGTAAGTTCTCTTTTGCCACACAACACCCCTTGCCAAGCTACTCATTACCCGCTGGCGAGTTTGCGAGCTCCCTTCTTGGGTATCACTACTCTAAATGATAATAAGCAGAATAGAAGAAATCGCTGCTGTATTGAAAAGGGCCTAAATTAAGACACAAAATTTCCGCATTAGGAGTGAAGAAAATTCACGATATATTCTTGATGTAGCTTTACATCCAGAAAAAATCACTGTTTGGTGTGTTTTATGAGCCGTTGGAATTATTGGTTCTTTAAAAATGAGTTCAGCGGGAACCTTACCGTCAACAGCGAATGCTCTAAGGTCATTATTAGCAACTGTTTCGTGCTTCAATTGAATGGGATGTTTATTGAAAATGTTTTTTTCCAACAGGACGGCGCAATATGCCACACAGGGCGGAAGTTACGGAAGGAGACATTTTTCGAACGCGTTATTTCTCAAAATGGCCACCGTGATTAGAGATAAACTAATCAGTGATTTTTGAGTAGCAGTGATTATTGTGACTGCTACTTTCAAATCACCGTGATTTTGAACTGCTACTGCGATCGCTGCAAAAAAAAGTAAAAATGAGAAGAAAAAAAAAATCTTTTTATCCATTTATTTCATTTAACAAAACTAATGTCTCCTTACATTCTTACTATTACTTTGTGTCAAAAAAACAAACAAAAAAATTTGATCTTACGACCAATGTTTACCTTCTTTTTGAATGCACTGCTGCTCCATGCCTTCGATTGTGACTTTTGTACAAGACTGTTTAACATAACACTTCAAAATAAATCACACTACGGACCTCAAAAGAAATGCTCAAGAATAGAGAAATCCCTATAAAATATGATCAACAAAAAAAAATTTTCTCAGGACCGTGTTATGCTGTATCCTTCAATGAATAATTTCCATCATGACTATAGGATACCGTAGACAAAAGCCAATTAGCACCACATGTACATTTACAATAGAACTATATATGGTATCGTACAGTCTTATTTAATTTACTTTTCTATAAATTTGTAATTTGCATTAAGAAATAAGATCATTTTAAGTTTATCATCTTTTAATCGCCTTCTTCTTTCATTTAGAAAAGAATATTTCACATAGTACAGACGACCTCAGACAGGTAGCCATTAGCATGCCACCACTTTCAGGGGTCGGAGTTTGGTGGAATGATATTTCGACCTAAATATCGTTCCACCTCAACCAATAATCCTCGTGAGGTTCCTGTGACCTTAGGTTTATATGTTGCAGCCATAACATCAAAATTACTCCAAAGCGTCTTCTCATTTGTGTTGACGGGATTGGGATGAAGTATATATTGCAATGGCTGTAGTCTATTGTTAACGGCTGCTCCCAGCTTTTCTTTTGCGGTTTCCATTACGGTTGAATCGCTAAAAGCTATCACGCTTGAATACTAAGAAAACATTTAAATGAAAACAGTTGGTGTTGTCAAAATATGCTTTGTAATATCATTTTCTGGAGAGGATTAGCTTAAAATGGTACAAAAAACCATTCGAAACTGTGGGAGATAGTCGTAATCATTGGGCTTCCGCAACAGAATATGGGCTCCTTACAAAAATCTTGGGAAATGAGGCGCGAAAATGGAATTTTAAGTAGTCATCAGATTTGTACATATTCTAGTGCCAAACATTGCTGATTGCACCGCCCATTCTAAAAACCCATTGGAACATGTATATCCCACATAATCCTTCCCGGAATTGACCAAGAGGCATATCCTCTTATTACTTAATTATTTACCAATGATATCAGTTGCCACTTCATATTGATACTATATATATGAGTTGAGCGATAGTCAGTGGTTCAATCACGGCGACTGAAAATCACGAGTCACGAATATCAGTGATGGTATGCATAACATATTACTCATACGCCACAGTGGCACTACTAAGAAATAAATGATATTCAATCACTGACATTTACAATATCGAGTAGCAACTGATATTCGTGATTTTTCAGTCGCCGTAATTGAATCACAGGTAGTGAAATATCGCTCCACTCTAACCGAGATAGTGCGCTGAAACGCCCTTGATGCATTCAAACCGGCAATTTTGGAGCCGTGTGTAGTTCGTTTGTTTATTGTTAGTCCATACCCAAAAATTAATAAAAAAGAAAATTGGCTGTGAATTACACTGCTCTGCAAATTCAAAGTTTTTTGAATGCGCATAAGATGGATTTTTCGTGTTGAACACGATTCTGAGTTCAAGAACTTTCCATCACGTTTTCGAGAAAATAGGTGTAAATGCAATTCATTTGCTCATAGTTTCAAGTGCGATTTCCAAAATTATTTTAGTTGGTTTCTTCAACACATTTTATGTATTTAGTTATTAAAATGATGCAAGGAGTACTTTTTGTCGAATTTTTGAAACATGAGCAGCAAAGCAGTGAAACAGTTTAAAAAATAATTTGTTGCCTCGAATAAAGTGCCCGCGGTGATAGCTCTATCCTTGTACAGGCTTGCACTGACTCTTTATTTATTTATTTATTTATTAATTTAACAACTAACATATTAATATAAGCATGTTGCTTATAGTACTTAACAAAATAATTAAATGAAAATTAAATTAAAAATTATAAGTTAAAATTAGTTAATGCATTACGAACAGAATTTATAGGGAGACCTGGAGAGATTAAATTGAAGTTATAAAATCTGTTATATGTAGAACATAATACGCGAAACGGTTCGTTGCATGCACAATTAGTTGTACACGTGTATAGGTGGAACAATGAGAAGTTTCTAGTAATTCTTGAAGGAATAGAGAAATTTAATTGCTCCAATAAATAGAGTGAATAAATATCACCGGAGATAAGTTTCTGGATGAATAAAGCACCAAGTATATTTCTACGTTTTTCTAGTGTATGCAGATTGATTAAGTTTAATCGAAGTGTATAAGGCGGTAAATTTATACTAGGATTCCCTCCCAAATTACGCAAAGCAAAAAGAAGAAACTGCTTTTGAACAGATTCTAACTGTACCCTATAAACTGAGTATTGTGGATTCCAAATACAACAAGCATATTCAAGTATTGGGCGGACCAATGCAGTGAATGAAAGTTTCGTAACGTAAGGATCATTAAATTCCTTCGACCATCGTTTGATACAAATTGCCTTATTACAAATAATATCAATGTGATTAGAGAACAAAAGTTTTGGGTCAAAAAAGCACCAAGGTCATTAATTGAAAATACACGCACCAGCGCAGAGCTTTCGATAAGGAGTACAGATAAAATAGGTATTCTACGACAAAAAGTCATTATTTTGCATTTATCGCAATTTAGCACTAAGCCATTATGACGACTCACCAGTTATGAAGTATATTTAAATCAGATTGTATCAAATCATGGCCTTCAGCACCATTGTAACTCAAACATAACTGAACATCATCTGCGTACATCAGTGTATGACAGTAAGATATGTTATCAGGCAAATCATTAATGAACAGTACAAATAGAAGGGGTCCAAGGTGACTAACCTGAAAAAACATCAATTCTGTGAGATAAGGTGTTATCAAATACTACACATTGTGAACGGGAATCCAAATAGGATGAGATCCATTTGACTAAGGCTTGAGGAAAACCTAAACATTCAAGTTTGTAAACCAAAATCAGATGATTAACACAATCAAACGCCTTACTAAAGTCGGTGTAAATAACGTCCGTCTATAAACCATTAATCTAGCCTTTGTTAACCAATGTCGTAAGTTCCAATAGATTAGTAGAAACTGATCTATTTCTAAGAAAACCATGCTGTGCAGAAGAAAAAAGCGGCTTACAGTAAAATTGCAGTTGATTGGTAATTACCTTTACAAAAAGTTTTGGAATTGCGCATAACTTTGCAATACCTCTCCTCCGATTTACAGCCTTTTTTATGAAGATGAATTATAAAAGACTCCTTCCAAATTTTAGGTACTGTACATTCTAAAAGAGATAAATGAAATAAGTGTAGTAAAGGATCACAAAGTGAAAATGCACACTTTTTAAGTACAGCTGAAGGAACATTTTCAGGACCACAAGAATAGTTAATTTTGAGTAGAAGTAAATGTTTAAGTAGCGAATCTTTAGAGATAGTAGGGTTTGGTATATTATGCGCATGACCATTTGAAATAGAAACTTCGCTAAGTGGGTAGCTAGTAGACGAGTAAACTGATTGAAATAATTGTGCAAACAAATTGGATGCTTCTTGCGAAGAAGTAGGAGTAGAATTGTTAAAGAACATACTCGAAGGATAGGAATTCAACTTTCGCATAGAATTAACAAAACGGAAAAATGATTTTGGGTCATTTCGAATTAACTAAGTAGCTATTGTATGATTTTTTTAATAGCCGAGTGAAAATTTGCACGTACAACTGCATAACTTGCGCTATTTAAAAAAAGTTTTGGATTTTAAACATCGTTTATAATACAGTGATTTTATTAGAAGTACATATCGGTATAAAGAAAGCAACACATTCATCAAAATATTTAGATAAAACATCATAAAAAACATAACAAGCGCTTTCTATGTCACGGACATATAAAAGAGATTTGACCAATCGGTGTTAAGCAAAAGAGAATTAAGCTTAATAAAGTCAGTTTTTTTTAAAGCAACGACGCATTCAGCTTGAGTTTCTCTTGCTGCTATGTGGCAAATTTAAAACCATTTTCAGAGTTGGGTGGTATTTCTCCTTAAGGATTGGAAACTGGAAAAGTTCGAGTGAAAAAAAAGATCTAAAGTTAAAAATATTGTCAAAAAATTGTAAAAGCACTGATGGAATTAATGACGAGGAGTTTTCACAATTAATCCAGGCCACCTTGGGAAGGTTAAAATCACCCATAACAATAAGGTAATCGTTACAGTTTAAAGAATCATAAATGCACTGAATAGCAGAAACGTGTGACTGGTAAACTGGTAAACGAAATATAAATAGCAGCCCTCGTACAAAACAATATTTCAATACAATAGAAAAAACACTCTTATCAACATGTAAAAATATTCAACAATGTACTTTTAGAAATACATTAAAATGCAACGACAAAATTTGCATTCGGACAAACGTTGAGTTGCATTTATTAAAATTAAAATTTCACATTTCGGGCTGCCAGGATCATAAATTAAGAATTTGAATTTGGAATGATTAGTTTCCTGTTTTATTTTGTTTTGTAGGTTGGACAAACGAAGTTTTGGCTTGGACAAACCTGGACAAACGAACTGCATGAAGAAGCCAATGGTGCCATAGTGCCAATTGTAATTAAAAAATTTGTAATTAAAATCAAAAAGTTAAATCATTAATTAACAATTTGTGGTGGTTGGGCAAACGAAGTGTAACTTTGGACAAACCTAGACACCGTTAAACAAGAAAGCCGCATTTTCAACAAAAATTTAGTATTTCACACTTCGGCGTACCAACTTCTCACGACATAACTTTGAAGACAACATTGCGAACCATTGCCGATATACTCGTACGCCCCCTCATTGATTAAAAAAGTTGTCAAAAGTTGGACTTCTAAAATGCGCCACATACGAGGACTGCTATGCATATTTCGGGAACTGGCAACACTAATGTCAAAAGCTAAAATCTGGCAACATCATAATAAAGTTTGACATTTTTTTTTGGCATAAACGTACTCACAAAGTTTTGATGTACAATTGCTATTTGTTTTGTTTACAGTGAGTTAAGAAAAGCAATTTGGCCAAAAAATAGAAATTTCAAGAGAAGGTTTTCTTTGGATTATTTTTCACAACTTTCTCAACAAGAATGTGTCAATGAACTTAGTTATTTGTCTGGCGATAAAGCACCATCAAAAACCACAGTAGATCGCTGGTCGTAGTTCGGTCGCCGAAGAATTCCGTGAAGGTCGTCCAAAATCGATTGTTGCGCACAAAAACATCGATGCGTGAACTGATAATCGAAGATTGTCATGTGACAAATCGTGAGATAGAGGCATTCTTGCACATTAGTTCCACTTCAATACATTCGATTTTGCATGAACACTTAGCTGTAAAACAAATTTGGATACCCCATAATTTATCAATCCCTCAAAAAAAGGCTCGCGTCGATTGGTGCAAGGAAATGATTAAAAAGTTCTACCGTGCTGCTTCAAAAGACGTGTATAAAATCGTGACAGGCGTATGAGCCGGAAACAAAACAGCAATCGACCGTGTGGGTATTCCAAGATCGAATGGGTCATGTTGGCCACTGGTTCGCTTGAGCAACTTAGGACGGTCAATTCTGAGTGGTACACGATCATTTGTTTGCCGGAAGTCTTCGGAGAAATTCGTAAAACCAACCGCCAAGGACCGCCATCATGATAATGCGAGCTCTCACACATCACGTCAAACAAGTGCATTTTTGAGCAGTCAAAATATCGAATTAATGACTCATCCTCCGTACAGTCCTGATTTGGCACCCAATGACTTCTTCTTCTTACCGAGTATCAAAGGTAAACTGCGTGGTCAACGATTTACGAGTGCCGAAGAAGCAGTTGAAGCGTTCAAAAACCATGTTTTGAAGGTGTCTCAAGAGGAATAGGAAAACTGCTATGACAAATGTGTATTGATCATCAAGGGGAATATTTTGAAAAACAATAAAGCCATTTTCATTTAAAAATGTTTGCTATTATTTGCTATTCCCGAAATATAAATAGTACCCCTCGTACGAGCGAACCGCGGAGCCTACATGACCGAAATCATATTTAAACAATAGTAGCACAAAATGGTCTTTCTAATAAAGCCAATTTTCAGTTTGAAATTATGAAATCTCAGAATTGTAATTCAGTACAAAGTTCTATACCTCTAAAAAGAACACTCTTTATAAGCTCGTCAATATCTTATTCAACATAAAATGGTTTGTAGTTTAATATAGCATTTCCAATCGGTAGCATTTTAACATAATTAAATTATAAATTAAGGCTCAACGAAGCATAATTGTAAAGCCTATTTTGCATGAATCTTTTAACAAATATAACTCAAACATTTGGTAAGCCATCTAAATCTGAAAATCTGAAACTTTTCGTCATACGTACACAGTATATACAAAAAGGATATTCCCCAAATTATACAGCAAATAGAAGGCTAATCAAATTTGACGGCAACTCAATTGTTTGACGATGTGTCAGAGTGACTGTTTTCTGCAGTGGGAGTTCAACAGTAACAGAGACTGAAGTGTATTTGCGAAGCTTTTAATATAATGACATATTATCATAAAATACCAAAGACACAAAGAGGCACAGACATGGAGAAAAACCCACATACATCGTACGAATATGCCCAGGAGCAGACAAACACAGACAAGCAAGTCAGCAATTGGCATCAGAACGGTTGCAACAACGGCGGCAGACACCAAAGTCAACTCGAGTCGAGTTGAGTTCAGTTGCAGTTACAGATACAGATACAGCCACTCGCTCGCCAATATTCAAATGCAAACAATTGTGTGCGAGGGTGCGTTAAAAAGTCTTAAGATTTCTTTCAGTGTCCACCGCAAAGCATATTAAATTCAGTAAGTGACAAATGATGATTTTCAAGCAACGAAACAATAACAAAGACACCCACCATCTCTTTATCAATTATAAGACCTCATTCGGCATGCCGATAAGAACGAAGCTAAAGCCTGAAAGCCCTACCTGAACTTGGTATCCCAGCAAAGATCGTTGGTCTTTGCATTATGACGGTATCACATACACAAAGCATCATCAGAGTCGAAAAGAACCTCTCCGCACAGTTTGATACAAAGAGACCTTTTTAATCGTTCTTAATGGAGAACATTTCAGACAGGTTGATGCTTTATGATGTGACCTTTTTAATCGTTCTTAATGGAGAACATTTTATGCAAATGTTCTACATACGGACTGTCGGTCACGATCCTCCATAAAAAGTAATGCTACTCACGTATACTCACGTATATTGGCACAAATGAACGGCGAGTAAACAGCGTTCTCAGATAGCAGTCACATCTGCTGGAGCGGTTAGCAAGAACATCGCATTTTTGAGGGTCTGTGAGTACGGAAAACTTCAACTTTAATATTGAAGGAGACTCTGTGGGTCTCCTTTCTTGAAGATAGGATAACGAACACTGAGTTTCCTATCGTTGGGAATACAATTATCGTACCATATCTTGCTTAAGAGTTTTGAATAACTCAGCTGACAGCTCGTCGGAGCCTGCGGATTTTTTATTCTTCAGCTTTTTAATTACTGAGTTGACATTGTTAAAATCCGGTGGCGTCGTCAAAGGGGGTTAGTAAGTAGTGTGATGATGTGGCTTATCCAGGGGAAACGTGTACTAATGGACGTTTTGGAGCTGCTTAGATCGTTTGTAAAATAAGTGTTTTTGGTCATTCCCAAGAGAATGGCAATCAATATTTTTCCACTGCTGAAAACGACTCCATTCCCCATGCTCTACAGGGTATTAACGTTCGCAGCAACAGACAGAAAATCGGACAGATAGTCCGACAGACAGACGGACAGACCGACAGACAGACAGATAGACAGACAGACAGACAGACAGACAGACAGACAGATAGACATACGGGCATGTCTAAATCTGCTCGTCTCTTAGAACTGTCTCCTTTAATGCGTTACAAACTTTCTGATGTATTTATTTTTAAGTCTCAAGAAAGAAGCCCAAACAAATATTCGTTGCGATCGGTGAGTTACAATTCTAAAGGTCCCATTGCACAAATTTCTCATCATTCAAATTTCTCCGCATGATCCGCATTTCAATATCGCACCGTCCCAAATATAAGCTGAAGAGTTGTCAATCCAACCTCGTTATGATGTAATGTGTCAGTGTAACGTGTGCATTTGTGAGTGTATTGTTTGGCTTTGTATCTGTTATGAATTGTTTATACATTGATACAATTTACCGCTGCCACACCCTCTTACGCCCACTTACGCCCATTTACGCCCACTTACGTCCACTTCACAATTCAAATTCTTTGTTGGGAACTTTTCGTATGCATTTTTGCTATTGTTAATGTCAATTTATTATGGCATTGGCTACTCTCTGTGTCCTGATCTTGTAGGCACCCATTATTTTTGCTTTGGTTGTTGTTATTGTTGTTATTGTATTTATTGCTGTTGTAATTATTCATATTGCTGTTATATTTGTTATTGTTGTTGTTGTTGTTGTTCTTGTTGTCACGCTATTGACATTAACTTGTATGTTATGTATAAGCATATAAGTGCAGCGAGCACGTTTGTATATGTTGTACTCGTACACTGTGTCCCATGTCCAGGGTCTGTTAAAATTGTGAAAAGATAAAAAAAAATGATATAAAAGCATATAAAATGCATTTTATATCTATCTTTCTCTTTTGTATGAAAAATGCAACTCTGCAGTAACAAACAATGACATTATCAACAACATCAGAGGCGACAGGACACAAACATTCATTTAATTTCATTTGAATGTACGCTGGCAAAATTTGATCTTAACTCTTAATACTCGCTTCCCGCGGGCTGTTGAGTAAATAAATTACTTCACCAATGTACTTCGGTCAATGTTGACCAAATAAAATGTTGGGTTCAATGAACAATATTTAAATTTCCTTCAATAGTTCGTTTAAAATTATGCGTTTTTCACTTTAATACGAGGCCAATTTGATAATTACCATATGTTAATAGACCGTCTGTCTGTATGTCTGTCTGTCTGTCTGTCTGTCTGTCTGTCTTGCATGTGGGCTTTCAATGGCTATCAAACACAAGCTTAAGAATTCAGATTGCGTACTTCAGGGACTACGCCCAAATCAATATAATTCGAAAATTCAGGGACTACTCTCAAATCAAATTGTCCTCGTATCAACTCAATAGTGTTGAACGCACAGATAGGTCAATAGAGGGGTGATCTCTGCTCTCTTGTATGAGTCTTGGCTAGGGAGGTAAAAAAATATATCGATATACATCGATATATTGAAGGCGATATATCAAAGAGCACCGATAAATTTGGCGTTATATAGTTTTTGTATTGATATATCCCAAGAATAGATCCTCGATGCATCGACATATTTTGTTCTAATTTTTTTTGATACTTTGGTGAGTTTGAGTTTATAGCGCTTTATTCTTAACTTATAATTTGCGTTTAGTTCTACGTACGGAGCTTATAAAAAATTCACAAGTACTAAACGTACGTAAAGTACTAGACGTTTTGTATGAAAACTTCTTTATTAATGTAAATATTAGGTTGAAATGCGATATGGTGCCTTTTTATAGACAGCCGCTTAACATAAATAGACTAATGGGCGTGGCCCGCCCGCTTTTTGGGGTTGCCTCCATATAAACCCACAATACCAAACCAAAAAGTACATTCGTGCGCCATCTAGATCTTCGGTATGTCTGCATTGAATAACTCAGCCATTTTTTAGGGGATTTCGACAAATGAGCACAATTCTAAAACGTCATTCAATACCATTTTATTTGTAGGCCAAGACACGTTGTGTCCAAAAATGGAGCTATGTATTGGTCTCTTCGTTCTCCGGATTTACCTCCACCAGAGTTTTTTCTGTGGTGTTATTTCAAAAGTTAAGTTTATGTCAGCAATCCGAAGAACATTGACGAACTCAAAGCTAACACATGAGTCGAAATAGCTGCTATAATGCTCGAAATGCTGACCAATCTTATGCGGAATGCCCGAAAAAGTGCTGTTTTTTGCATATCGAATGGAGGCGTTCGTTTAATCGACATTGTATCGAAAAACTGATTTGAAACAAATGGTAAAGAATGGCCTAAATAAATTTTGCTCATTGGTCGAAATCGGCTGAAAAATGTCAGAGTTACTCAATGTTATTTTGGGGAGATCTACGATGGCGCATCTCATACATAGCGATAGGTATTTTCAAACGAGTAATGTTCTTCAATGCAATTAATTTAAATTTTTTTTGATCGACAAGAAAGTTATGAACAAATCAACGAATCTACAGGGAAAGAATTATCTCTAAGATACAAAATTTCACATATTTGAAGTCTTGATATCGTTGAATTTAGTTGCTTCTGATTTCTTTCGAAGTAATAAAACCCGAAGATTATTGTTGAAAATTTGCTTAAGATTTTTATAAAAATTGATAAATACTACCATATTTCTATTTCATTTGCTATCCTATATCCTTAATTTCTTAACTCTTTCAAGAGATGTAAATATGTATCCTATGATCCATTTCTTAAATTCCCACTTAGATTTTTTCCAGAGAATCTCGGTGAAGTAAGAGACGAGCATGGTGAGATATTTCACCATGGACTGAAGTCCATAGAGCGGAGCTAATAGTTCGGTTTGTGCATAACTATTCCCCTTCAGAGGAAAAAAGGCGTGGATGGGCAACCATGATAAAAACTTTCTTATCGATTCATAATTTCAATTTATTGCATTGAAGAACAATATAGATGAAGTACTACGCTTAGTGAAGTCGACTATTTGTGAAAGAACAGAATTTAGAAAAGCATTTCTCATTTTCTTTGTAAAAGTTCGTTCTAAATAAATATGAAATATGTGAAAAGTTTATTGCGTTTATGTTTGTTTTGTAACACAATTTACCAAACTTTTGTTAGTGCCTCGTAAAATATTCGCAGAATCTTTGCTTCAAATCGCAATAAATTCAATGACTGTCAAGAATAAGTTTTTTGTGAAGAGCTAAATCAGTCAAATTCGTTCAATAATTTAATTACAGAATATAGAATTAATTCGATTATGTAATCAAACTATTTCTGGTAGACGTTGCTGATCCTGTTACAGAATAATTTGTGCGCAAAATACAAAATCAAAAGAAACATTTAAGCACTTAGAAAGCACTTTTGTATATGTATCTACTATATTCAAGGTCAAAAGTTAAGAGCGTTAGAATGGTGAAGAATCTTAGCTACAGACTTGTGTACATAAGCTAAGTATCTCAAGTAGCTTGTAGAACGCAGCACTCTGCTCAAGTGTTGATTTCCTCATAAAATAAGAATTCGATGTAAAAAAAAACAACAAATGGAGTTAAATGGCTAAACGGATTTTGGGCTGATGGACATGATGGAGCATGATGGGCAGTAATAAAACAAAATTTGTTAACAATATTTTCTGCTTACAAAGTCAGTGAAGATAAAAAAAAAAAAAAAATTATGAACTGCGGTAGCTATGAATGAACTCGTGTAGCCAAGATACTAAATTAAAATGAGATACAAATAGCCACAGCGCTGAAAGCACTCGAGAAAACCTGCTCTGAAAATAATTATTGCGCTTCAAGCGCGTTGTCGTGCAACAATGGGAAGAGCTCGATTGATTTGGAAACAATAATAATAAAACAATAAAGAAACAAAGATATTGGTTCGATATTTTTGGATGCCGAAATTGTAGTTGTTGGCTCTTCTAATATAGTTAAGTGTTTTAATGAGCTGATGATTGCTTTGATGCGCACTTTAAACAAATTTGGCTATGAGATACAAGACTTAAACAAGTGCGTAGCACCTACCACAGCGTTACGAGTACAAATAGATACATTTCGTATTATAATAAAGAGCACAAATTTTGCTATAAATACTTTCGCTGAATTGAAGTAAGACATCATTGGGTTCAATACCTGTAAAGCAATAACAACTATTAGTAAACGAATAAGGCAAGAGCATCATGGTAAGCAACTTGTATGGTTAAAAGTATTTTCGAATATTTATGGTACACAATGTATCTGTAGAAACTCTTCGTTTGCGCTTCGTTAGCACTCTGCCTGGTGGCATTTGCTGTAGCACAGGATGCAGTTGCCATCGAATCAGCTGCTGCCGGCGAACCATCCGCCGAGTATCTGCCTCCGGTTGGTGAAGCTGAGGCAGCCAAATTAGCTGAGGATGGCTATCGTTATAAGACCGTGCGTCGCCTGAAATTGCGTCATCGTCGTGAGGTGCCTTCGCAGGAGTATCTGCCACCAGTAGATGCACCATCGGCTGAGTATCTGCCACCAGTAGAGGCCGCTGAGACTAAGGTTGCTGATGACGGCTATCGTTACAAGACCGTGCGCAAGCTGAAGTTCCGTGCACGTCATCGTCGTGATGTCTCTGAGATTGCTGAGCCCGTCAATGAGTATCTGCCACCAGTAGAGGTTGAATTGGCTCCCGAACTTAAGGATGTGCTCGCCGCTGATGGTTATCGTTACAAGACTGTACGCCGTTTGAAATTCCGTCGCCATCGTCGTGAAGCTGAGGCTGCTGTGGAAGCTGTTGCCGTCGATGCTGCTCCTTCGGGTGAATATCTGCCACCAGCAGCCACCGAAGCTGCTGCTCCAGCTGAAGATGCCGTCGCTGATGCTGCTGAGCCCAAGAGCGCTGAGCTTGCCAAGGATGGCTATCGCTATAAGACCGTGCGTCGTATTCGTTATCGTTATCGCCATTAAATTACAAACAATATCAAACGAAAAACATGATCTAGATGACGACGATGACCACCAAACAACGATTTGAGTTAGGAAATTGAACCAAATTGGTCCACGTAGTACAGTGCAACGAAATTTCTTAAGAAATGCGTTTCATATTAGTATTTAAGCATAAAACTTTTATATTTTCTTTCGATGCATAAGAATAAAAGAAAAATTTATTCACAAAAATTACACTGCGCAACTTTTTGTTACAAAAAAAAAAAAAAAAACAAAAAAAAAAAGACGTGACCGATGTCCACAGTTTTAACGTATTTCGGGCCCTAAAAATCGAACTGCATCATTACTTTTATAAGTTGTCATCATTGGGTTAGGTTAGAATGGTCGGGTATGTTACAAACGTACATCCACTACTTAATCCGCAGACGACCCGTTGGCCCATACCTTTTACAACCATTGCACTGTGGCTGGAATAGCCCAAATTTTGCCAGAAACCCCCAAAAAAAAAAAAAAATTTGGAATATTTGATTAAAACTTGATTAACTTAATAGAATATAGAACTGAGCTTCCGATGTGCAGTACAAATATTTTTTATTCAACCCTGGTTATTTACATCAGCCCTGAAAAACAGCTGTTTTTTCGACCAAAGTTTCTTCGCTCTGTTCTTGCCGAAATAGGTAAACTTTACAGCAAAGATATAAATATTTTTCGGAAAATAAATTAAGTGTTTTGCAATGGAGAATACGCCGCAGGGTATGTAGAATACAGGCGATAAGAAATAGCTTATCATTTTTTGTGTTGTGTATTGTTTTTACGAGTTATTGTTGTGTTTGTTTTTTAGACATCCCCAACCTAAATGTCACGTGTTTTTCTTAAAGTAAAAGTTGGTATTTTTCTCGCTCCTTCTTGCGACTAATGATGCAGTTTTGTTTATTGAAATGTTTTATTATGGTTTTATTAATTTTACTTGCTCGTTTTTGCTCGTTTGCGAAACTTTTTATATTATTGCATTTAACTTAGAGTTTAGCCACTGAGAACTGCTTGAACAATGGACTGATGATGGGCGCAAAACTAGTGCTGTATCTGATTGAATTTTCCAAGAATTAATAGTATGCTAAATTCATCGAAGAAAACGCAAATTAACAATTACACGGGTTATATTAATAAGTGTTTACCCAAATGTAATGGGCTGATTTCCAGATTTAAAATAGATCATAAAATGTGGCTTTCTTCCAAATTGATAATAAGCATTGATAAAAAGGATTTATTACCAACGACCGAGAGACGTCCACGAATAAGTTATATCTAGGGCAGCAACAGTTTAAAGAGGAAATTAGCAACTCAGCTTTCCACGGAACAAGGTCCTAATACGTCGTTGCTTTTATATGCTGCTAAAGTCTCGAGCAAAAAGTCAAAAGATGATCACACCGGATTTGCTTTAAAGGAAAATATATATAGCTCGGATACAAAAAAAAGAATACTTCGAAGGGGCCGGTTCCAAGTTCTCCAGATGAGCATTGTCATTTTTACTTGAGAATTTGCTAAGCAAACAGCAGTACAATAACATGCGAAGTTTAAATCAAAAACATGGTTGCGATATATTTCCAAGATATGAATCAGTTTTCAATGCAAAGTTAAAATGCAGACCCAAGGACATCCAAGTGACTGAAACAGTGGCCCAAGTTTCCTTACAGAATTTGTTAAACCATACCGCACAACGAATTATTACTCTCCAAAAGTATGTTTTATGTCAATTTTCTAATACAACTGACGTTAAGCTAATCGTTAGCTATGGGTTCGATGGATCGACTGGTCACAGCATGTATAAACAGCGATTTGAAGGGAATGAGCCGGAAACATTTGCCCAATCAATATTTGTCACAACTCTTATACCAATACAACTATTAGAATCCTTGGGAAGAGTTGTATGGATGAATTTTACCATTCAGTCCGTTAGGTTTTGTAGACCGCTTAAAATGGAATTTATAAAGGAAAGCAAAGAGCATATTTTTAAAAGAGAAAAACAATTTAGATGAACAAATCAGAAAATTGACGCCCTACATCTTTAATGATTTTGGCAACAGGTTTGTCAGTGTTTGCTTTGAACTGATCATGACTCTTATGGACGGTAAAGTTTTAAACATTCTGACGGGAACGAAATCTTCCCAGTCATGCCCAATATGTGGAGCAACTCCAAAACCCTTCTTGATGACAAGGGATATGAATGCGAAAATATTTAAGCCGAGGCCTGAAACGCTGCAATATGGAGTGAGCCCGTTACATTCTTGGATACGTTTCTTTGAATTTGTTCTCCACATTTCCTATCGAATTGGTCTTAACAAATGGCAAATGAGAGAAACAAAAATGATAAAACCGTTATGCTTTTACGTAAAAAAAATATTCAGAAAAGATTGTGGAATGAAATGGGGCTTCATGTTGATAGACCAAAGCAAAACGAAAGCGGTAATTCTAATGATGGGAATACTGTAAGGAAGGCCTTCTCGAACATCAATTTATTTGCGTCCATATTAGAGTTTGATGCTAGTATTCTTCAAAGCTTCCATACAATCTTAGTCGCCACTTCGTGTGAATTTCAAATAAATTAATAAATTCACGTAAATTTAAAGGATTCTGCACTAAAACTGGATCTCTATACATGACTAAGTATCCGTTGGTATCCGATGTCGCCGACTGTTCATAAGATTTTGGTCCATGGAACTCAAATAATTTCGATCTCAACCATTCATGTTGTATGCTTAGGAGAAAATCGATCCGAGGCGCGAAACAAATTTTACAAACGCGATAGAATGTTGCATGCGAGACAAAACAGTCGGATTAACAATTTGACTGATATTTTCCATCGAGCAATAGATTCTTCGGATCCACTTCTGTCATGTCTCTATATGAATAAAAGATTAAACAGAAGTCGAAAAGATTTGCCAACAGACGTGCTGGCGCTTTTAGAGCAACCGATCGTTGTTGCTCAGGAAGAAAGTGAGTGTTCTGATGAAGAATTCGACTCTGATTTGGACAATAATCCGTTAGAATTAGAAGTAGAAGCGGAATTTTAAAAATTACTATATATAATAAATGTATTCGTGGTCGGATCGGTCTGAAACTTTTATCGTTTCTAATATATACCATAAGTATTAAATATGCCAAGTTACAGCGCTCTAACTTCGTCGGTTTAGTTTATGCGCATTTTTGTGCTATTCCAGCCACAGTGCATTGGGAAGATTTTACATACTTCACTAAATTTTTTACCTCTAGCTTAAAAGTTTCAGACATGTCATTTAGGAAGTGGTCCTCCAGCTGCCTGAATCTTCTCTTTGGCAATACGGTGCAGTGATATAGAAGGTGATGGACAGTTTTGGGTTTCTCGCAATTATCACAGCTTCTACAGAAGTCTTGCGAGGAGGCCACCAGTCTCCTGGCATGCTGACCTATGAGACAGTGTCATGCTAACACTTCTATTAAAATTGCTACAAATGGTCTACTCATCTTAAGTAGGGACTGAGTTCTTTTCCGGTCATACTTACACCACGCCGGCCTTGAAGTGCTACACAAGTGGTAAGTCTAGACCACCTATCGTTTGCGGTCCTAATAATATTGCTATTATTTGTAGCTTACAAGTTGACAGTGGTATGCCAATCGACTGTCGAATATGTGTCGTTGTACCTAGTTTCGCAGGTTTCTCTCATATACAGTTACCCTCAAAATTGCTGTTCCCTGCCACCCAAATGAGCTGGATGCTGTTCTGCTCAGACATTAAGAGATTTTCGGCAGACAGTGATGGTTCTTGACTGATTTAGATAGGAGTCCAGCACTTTAATAGCTGTTTGACTGTCTGAGTATAGGTGGACTTTTGCCCATCTAATCCTAGACAATTCTAGGTAAAACATTGCCTCCTGGATCGCAGCGATTTCCGCTTGGTAATCGCTACAGTAATCAGGAAGTCTAAAATAGGCATTTATAGCCACTTCTGGAATGTAACCACGTCTGTGAAGATCCTCAATGATTTTATATTTCCTGTTGCTGTCCATGTCAATATTTTCGCGAAGGTAAGCGAACACAGAAATTCTTATGAAGTCCAGTAGAGGTATACAGTAATTTGCACTTAAGGGTATGTTTCTCTCTCGTTTTAGGATTGTTGACTGTCCCGTTGGCACGTTCATTCAATAAGCATATTTTTTAAGCGTGATGGTCCTTATTGTGGCATTTCCCTAATATCGAGCGGACCATGGATTCATGTAAGGTTTTTTCTTTTTTAAACTTTTTACTCAAATGCCGATTTTTCAGATGTGACAGTCTCTAATTTTTGTGTTTTTTTTTTTTTTTTTGATAAAGTGACGTGGACAAAGCTGTTGAGAATGTTTCAGGCTTTAACTTTTGCCAACAAAACTACCCCCAAAATTCGGCTCTTTGGCATATCATCTTCGATCTGTAAATATCTTGTCAAACAATGTGAGTGTTTATAGCATAAAGTATACCAAAAAATGTATCAAACCTCTCAATCAAGAAGGCGAATCCTTTGAATGCTTTAAAACATATTTCTAAGACTTAATGGGGCGAAGATAAAAGAAGTTAAGTTATTATTGCTCTTATAGTTCGTGTGCTAGATGGATAGTTGTATTTAGCCGAGAATTGATATTATTTGTTTTCTGTATGCTAGCGAAGATTTTAGAAAATTTATTAAGTTCTCCCAATCATTAGCGTGTTTTCCATTTAAGATATCGATTTTTTGGTTATTTCTAAGTATTGTTTGATCGAAATATATCATCCTATATTCCCTTAATAAGGGACATCTTCCTATGGAATGTTGGATGTTCTCATATTCTCCTATATTACAAAGAAGACAGATATTGTTATTCGCCCTCTGGTACCATTTGCACTTAACAATCATATTGTATCTTGCATTCGTAATCCATGCAATATGCTCTGCAGGTATACATTGGTATTTTATAGTCTAAATATTTTTAATTGCGAGTGGATTTTATGTGCTTTTTCTCAATTAGTTCCCTATGTTTTGTTCCATTCAAGTTATTCAACAATTCTATCCCTTGCTGTTTTCATTCGGGCGATGTGATTGTATCTATTTTTTAAATATTTTTGTTTTTTCTAGATTTACTATTTCCATGTTTCATATTCAAAAGTATTCTTTCAGCCTTTGAATCATTCGTTGCTGTGCTGCATCCATTTCATTCATTTGCGAGAAAAACAATATCATTTGCATATACACACGCACACGCGGTTATATTTTATCCAATAAACAGGCCATCTCATATATGAAGCTGTGCATCTAGATATAGTTCAAAGCGTTGCGGTAACAAGAGGCAGCCTTGATGAACTTCAGTGTACGTGGGGAAGTGGTTCGAAAGTCATTTTTTTGTATGCTCATAAATCCTTTCAAGTAGATCTAGCATTTTTTGACACGCCAAGCAGATATAGTTTATACATTGAAGTTGTCTGGGAACTTTATCACATACTGCTTTGAAGTCGACAAAGTATCCGTAGATTGTTTTCATCTCTTCCCATTTAAGTTGTATATATTATCGAAGTCAAGTTGTATATATTATCGACCGTTGAGTATATTTTAACTAAATCTGGCATGGAATTCGAATGTTTGGAATTAGAATGTCTTGGAATTAGAAAAGCTTGGAATTCGAATGTTTGGAATTAGAATGTTTCGCTGCTTAACATATCTTGAGAGGATACCCATCATCATCTTTGCAGCGCAATTAATAGAAGATATCCCCTGTAATTCATATAGTTTTCTCTCAAGATCTCGTTGATGCTGACTTTTTTTAACCTTGCATTAGTTTTCATATTCTTTATTTTTAATGGCATATTGGAAGCGAGGTAGTTCATTACAAGTTTTCCTGAACCGATTTAGCAATACTTACTTAAATTTTAAATTTTTTTTTTTTAACCAGTCACACATAGTGTGAAATGGTATTATCAGTTTGTCTGAAAGTTTGTAACGCATTAAAGGAGTTATCGTAGACCCCATAAAGTATATATATTCTTGATCAGCTCGACGAGACGAATCGATCTAGCCTTTTGGAGACCAAGTTATATGCTATCCAGTTGAAATTTTGCACATATACTTCTTTTTATTGTAGTTTTATAGAGTATCAAGATTGACCTGCCACGCCCACTATTTGGGGTAGCTCCCATACAAACCTACTGCCCACTTTTTACTTTTTGTAAGAAAAACTTTTTTATTAAAGTCAATATTAGGTTGAAATGCGATATGGTGCCTTTTAAGAGACAGCCGCTAAACATACATAGACAATTGGGCGTGGCCCGCGCACTTTTTGAGGTAGCCCCCATACAAACCCACCGTGCAATTTTGTGTTTTTTTTATGAAAAAAATCCTTCATTTAGATCAATATTAGCTTGCAATTTGATTTTGTGGATTTTAATGGACAACCTCTTCATATACATATACAAAGGGGCGTGTCCCACCCACTTATTGAGGTAATCCCATATAAACTCATAGTACACTTTTATGCATTTGTATGGAAAACGACAATATCAAATTGAAATTCGATATGGCGGCATCTTACACATCTACTACATCGCTTCATACACATCTACTAGTGAGCGTGTACCACCCCCTATTTAAACCCCCACTTTTATGCATTACAATACTATTTAAAGTTTCGTGTGAATGGTATTAGGCTTCGGTTCAACCGAAGTTAACGTTTTTTCTTGTTTTATAAACTGCTTTGTGTACATTTCCCGTTTTTACTCATTGTTAAGTACATAATTTCACTGGATTTAAATTACAGGCGTTCTCAACTTAGATGAATTTGATGGCCTATTAGCAATGCAAGAACAAATTGCCTGGAATGATAAATTAATTGACACTTGCCGATTAAGTTGCGTGCTTCATCAAACAGCTGACGCATGGTAAAGGTTTTTGTGTAAGCATTGCATATTATGTACCAATTTAGGACGAAAAATGGGTGACAAACTTAAAAAAAAATAGTCTTAAAATTGAGATTTTTGTACAAAACACCAAAAGGTGAATTTTGGGGGTAGAAAAAAAAACAACAACTACAACGTACAAGTTAGATACTGTCAATTCTGAGTTAAACCCGTAGAACCATCATGCAGTTAGATTTCCAGGGCCCAGAATAGGGCAAAACTGTCGACTGCGGTCATGTCTTATTTTCGACTTATATACCTACTCTTCGCCTTTTATATTTTTAGTTCAACCACAAATTTTGAAGTAAAGTTCTGAAAAAGTTTCAAGTCGTTTATTATTTATAGCAAAGCGAGCGTACAATTCAAAATGCTTTTTAACTTATTCAAATGTAACGAATCGAAATGAATGAAAGAATTCAATTGATCCAACCGTCTAACAATCAAATTGTGCAGCGTTGAACTCGAACTCGAACTCGAAAATCAAATCAAATGAAATTTGCTAAATTGCACATTAAAATAAAGAAAAAGGCTTTTATTTGGCAGTGAACTCAGTTGGGGTTGTTTTCAACGCCATTCCATGGATATAAAATACTAGATGGTCTGCGGAGGTGGCACATTCATTCGCATTTGACCGCCGCATATAAAATGAAATGAAAAATTTTTGCATACAAAAGCAAAAATTTAAGCGAAAAATGGAGCGAGAGAAAAATAAGATTTTTAAATAAGGAAAATATGTTGGGAAAAAAGTTTCATAGAAAATTGTAAATACAAATTCTATTTACAAATGGAGCAGCTACTACAGTAATGTATTGATATATAAGTACCATTTCGGAGTGAATATTTTCAGCGAGAGTGGCTTGAAGGCAGAGCAGCATGTTCGGGAGCTGTCTGATGATAATACGGACTCTTGCAATAGTATGATATCATCTATTAAATAGATCATCAAAAAATACGGGTGATTCATTTAGTTTAGTTCTTTTTTTTTTAAATAAATAAATTCAATTTGATGTCGGATTTGTTATTTTTTAAAGATAGTTTCATTAAAATGTTGGCCGCGACTACGCTACTCAATTTTCGATCACTCTTTCCAGCATTCCTACCGTGATCTCGCGAACTACGCGAGCAATGTTGGCACCGAAGTCTTGAATCGTAGCTGGCTTATCGACGAGATAAGCAGAGATGTGCACCACATAATCTAGGCGGCCAGTTGACAGGTCGGAAACGCGAAATTAGATATTCACCAAAATGATTTCTCAATAAAGCACCTTCCGTAGCACCTACTTGCTGAAACCAAATGTCGTCGACATCAAGGGCTTCAGTTTCAGGCAACAAAAAGTCCGTGATCATGGTGCGGTAGTGCTCGAATTGGACGGTTATGTTTTGTCAGGCCTCATTTTTAAAGAAATACGGACCGATTATTCCACCAGCCCATAAACTGTACCATACAGTGCATTTTTGGGGATGTAACGGTAGTTCGAAAATCTCTTCGTGTTGATCATGAACCCAAATTGTTTTGTTTATTGACGTATCCATTGAGCCAAAGAATGCCTCAGCACTGAACAAAATTGAACATGGTATGGAAGGCATTTGGTTTCAACAGGATGGTGCCACATGCCTATGATACATATATACGGCATATGTGTATAACAGATATACATATTATATAGACAGGTATGTATATCAGGTATGTACACATAATGTGTATAACAAATATAATAGACTAGTAGGTCCACACGACGTTGTACGCGGCCCTCCGCGGTCCTGACGTGATGGGCACAATTCTGACCCCGGATTCAGATTCTACGCAGCAATTTACTTCGGAAATGACCCTTAGCTTTCCAACAACTAAACCATGTTGAACTGTGTTATTTTCGAAACAGCACGAGCGTGCGAAATCAAGATATATAACAAAATTTGCAAAACCTTACCGAATTTTTACAGAAAAAAGTAGCGTCATATAATTTTTCCGGTTTCATAACGTAATATCACATGAAATATGAGAACAACATTTTGGGCTCAATTCTCGGTCAATCGACAAAATGTACTTTTCAACATTTTGTTCATCTATACCTTTTTTAAGTAGTAATTGTTCTATGCCAACTAATAGTGCGTTTGAAAGTTTTTTGGACTACCCTACAAAATGATAAAGAAATAATGAGTGCGCAAAATGAAAATATTAATAAGGCATTGCAATATGTAATTGTATGTGTATAAGCTCAGTTTAGACTGTGGAGCATGTAAAATCGTTTTAAAAATCAATATGAAAACTTTCTGGAACTGGTACGTGTTTTACGTATCGATATGCCACGCTCACTTTTTGGGTGTAGTGCCCATACAAATCCACTGCACAATTTTAAGGTTTTTGTATTAAAACTTTTTGTTTTATTACAGCCAATAACCTAGGTAAATCTGAAGACCCTCCGCGCATTTCAAGGATTTGTATGGAAAATAATTTTACTACATCTTGAAATTTGGTATATCGGCTTCTTGTAAATAAATCATTCGCACATGTAGCCATTAATGGGCATGTGATACCCACCCAACTTGAAAACTGCTTGTTAATATTGATTTATTTATCCTTTTCTTAAAGGAACATGGGTATAATAAGTTTGTGCGCATGTATATAACAGCAAGAAGGTGGCATGGTATATATATTCTTGATCAGCATCGAAAATTCTATTGGTTTGCATTGTTTTTCTCTTTGAGAACACCGTAGGAACAGACTGGTTTATACACAAACATGTGAGTACAGGTGCTGCAATTCGCTTGACTGCTCTCTTTTATGTTCCTATGTTTATCAGTTGGCAGTTTATCAATGTCTATCGCGCATAATTGTACATTTTATTTTATTTATTTAAATGGAGATGCATCTTTTATTTATTTATTTATTTATTTAACAACTAACATATTAACATAAAGATGTTGCTTATAGTACTTAACAAAATAATTAAATGAAAATTAAATTAAAAATTATAAGTTAAAATTATTTAATGCATTACGAACAGAATTTATAGGGAGACCTGGAGAGATTAAATTGAAGTTATAAAATCTGTTATATGTAGAACATAATACGCGAAACGGATCGTTGCATGCATAATTAGCTGTACACGTGTATAGGTGGAACATTGAGAAGTTTCTAGTAATTCTTGAAGGAATAGAGAAATTTAATTGCTCCAATAAATATCACCGGAGATAAGTTTCTGGATGAATAAAGCACCAAGTATATTTCTACGTATTTCTAGTGTAGGCAGATTGATTAAGTTTAATCGAAGTGTATGAGGCGGTAAATTTATACTACGATTGCATCCCAAATTACGCAAAGCAAAAAGAAGAAACTGCTTTTGAACAGATTCTAACTGTACCTTATAAAATGAGTATTGTGGATTCCAAATGAATAAAAGTTTCGTAACGTAAGGATCATTAAATTCCTTCGACCATCGTTTGATACAAATTGCCTTATTACAAATAATATCAATGTGATTAGAGAACAAAAGTTTTGGGTCAAAAAAGCACCAAGGTCCTTAATTGAAAATACACGCACCAGCGCAGAGCTTTCGATAAGGAGTACAGATAAAATAGGTATTCTACGACAAAAAGTCATTATTTTGCATTTATCGCAATTTAGCACTAAGCCATTATGACGACTCACCAGTTATGAAGTATATTTAAATCAGATTGTATCAAATCATGGCTCTCAGCACCATTGTAATTCAAACATAAGACATAGTAAGATATGTTATCAGACAAATCATTAATGAACAGTACAAATAGAAGGGGTCCAAGGTGACTAACCTGAAAAAACATCAATTCTGTGAGATAAGGTGTTATCAAATACTACACATTGTGAACGGGAATCCAAATAAGATGAGATCCATTTGACTAAGGCTTGAGGAAAACCTAAACATTCAAGTTTGTAAACCAAAATCAGATGATTAACACAATCAAACGCCTTACTAAAGTCGGTGTAAATAACGTCCGTCTATAAACCATTAATCTAGCCTTTGTTAACCAATGTCGTAAGTTCCAATAGATTAGTTGAAACTGATCTATTTCTAAGAAAACCATGCTGTGCAGAAGAAAAAAGCGGCTTACAGTAAAATTGTAGTTGATTGGTAATTACCTTTACAAAAAGTTTTGGAATTGCGCATAACTTTGCAATACCTCTATAATTAGATATATCCGATTTACAGCCTTTTTTATGGAGCGGAATTATAAAAGATTCCTTCCAAAGTTTAGGAACTGTACATTCTAAAAGAGACAAGGTGTAGTAAAAAGAGAAAAGGTGTAGTAAAGGATCACAAAGTGAAAATGCACACTTTTTAAGCACAGCTGAAGGAACATTTTCAGGACCACAAGAATAGTTAATTTTGAGTAGAAGTAAATGTTTAAGTAGCTAATCTTTAGAGTTAGTAGGGTTTGGTATATTATGCGCATGACCATTTGAAACAGAAACTTTATGTTTTAGGTATCTTAAGTCGACTCGTAGGGACTTGTGCTATTCCCTGGGTACCGATTTAACTTATCGCCCATAAATCGGGAGCTAATTCAAGCAGTAATTTTGTTTTTTTAAGTGGTACAGAATATTTAACTGTCGGGCAAGCTCGACTGTAGTATTCCTACTTGTTACATCACTAAGGTAGTACAGTCAATATAAACTTGAAATTTTATGTACTTAATATTAATGTACCATTACGATTATTATAATGAAGTAGTTTCATTTAAACTAAAACAAAACCTAAACTAAATTTGAATTCCAAAGAAGTTGTATTAAATGACTTCCTCGCAGCGCAGATTTCGCTTTAGTAGTGCTTGTATTACAGATAGCTCTCTGCCTTTACATACCTCAGTCTTTTTCTTTTAATTTTTCGTATCACTTTTGTTCCTATTGTATTTCTAATTGTAAGTTTTACAAATATTTAAAAAAAGCAAACTCAAATAGAGCAACGTACTTAGTTCTATCGCAAGTTAAAATTCTACTTCGACTTAAACTTTTCAAACTACACTCTTCGACCAATTGAGACTCAAGAAGATACTCTCACCAATGCCAACTTCTGCAACTCTAAATGAAACTCAAAATGTCAAAAGTGCTACTGCGGCTGCTGCAATCAAATGAAAGCCATCGAAATCCAAGCAAAAAATATCGCAGTAAAATGAAATACTTTTGTAATATTATTTTGCATTTATTTGCAGCAAGTTTGAGGGTACTGGCTGCAATTTTTTTCTTCTAGCTTTTCACTAAATGCAGCTCCAAATTATTAGATTGAAAGCAGAAAAAATCTAGCAAAATTTGTTGAAAATATATAAGTAAATATTGCGGAGAGTTTTGCCGAGAAGATCTTATAAAGTATATTTATTTTCTCGACAGTAAGTAAATATTAATTTCATAATATAAGTAGTTTGGACATCATCGTTGTTGTTGATGTTGATGCTGATGCGGTTTATAGCCTATGAATATACGAAGTTTTTTTTTTGGAGTGGGTAGATTCTTTTGGGTTCAGTACTATTTAAATGAATTAACTTAGTTTACAATGGGTCAATAGTCAGTTTGTGAAGTGGTTTTGAGTTAAGCAGTTGAAAATTATATGTACGAGTAGCAAAAATTATTGTGCACGACTTTGAGATGGGTCAGTAACAGCATAGATACAAAAGTATCTTATAGATTGTAAATAAAAGCTACATGGCATTGACTCAGTGTCAGTCAACAAATATTTTCCCAGTGTTTGTTGTGCTTATCTTTTGCACAGTTGTATTTTCTGTCTGGAACGATTTCCATTAAAAATCCATTTAAATATTATCGCATTTATTTCATTCGTTTAATTTTATTTTGCCTTCTGTAGCGACGCGTGTTATATAATTGTCTGTCCGTTTGTCCGTCCGTCTGTCTGTCTGTCTGTCTGTCTGTCTGTCTCTTCTCGACTCTGACTATCTTCCGTTTGACATTTAGCCAAATGATATTTGTTATATGAGACACACTCATTTACTTTGGGCGCATGCAGATCTCCGGATTTATTGCTTTAATTTGCAACTGTTTCGATTTTGTGTTTTTTTCAAAATAATTACCGCAATTTTTAAGAGCAAAACCAGACGTCACATTGAAATTTTAATGCCTTTATAATGAGTTCTCTTGGCGAATATGAAACACAAGGTGTGAATAATACTTTATCACATAAATGTATCTCAATAAGCTATAATTGCATTGATATCTAAACGTTTATCACTCCATTAACAGCTTTGAGTAATTCAATTTCTCATTATACAAAATGTTACCCACTTCATACTTCAGTTAAATTTTGAGCTACGTACGGGTATGTATCTATTCGTATGTATCTTGCCGTTTGCTGCATAATAATAATTTGAGTTAATTCATTACGCTACGTAGCAGCAACGTTTGACTGTATCTATTGCTAAGTCGTAATTTGTATCTGTATCTGCAGCTTTTGTTTAATTGTATGCGTTTAATCGGCTTGTTTATTTGTGTGTTTTGTCAGTTTATGTATTATTTTATGCTTATTTTGCGCCTGAGTTATTTCAGCTCAGCTCAGTTATCTATCTGAGAGTATATTTGTCTGTCTGTCTGTCAATTGGTTGCTCTAATACGATTACTATAAATTCAATTAAGCACAATTATTGTGATGGATCTGTAAATTCGCAAACTTATTAAGTTTGCGCCTCAGATAAATGATTTCAATTGCATTTAGCTAAATGATTTTTCCTATGCAAATTTCAGTTCAAAAACAAATTTTACTCTTGAACTAATAATACAATGAACTCTAATTAATTTAAGCTTAATTTGTAAGATGCAAATTAATTTCATTTTAACTAAATTATTTAAGAATACGAGTAGCTGTACGAGTACATAGCGATAAATGTGCATTGGATAAACTCAGTTTTAAAACTTTTTAAGTGTAATTAATAGTAATAGTCTTTATTAAAAAAAAAAAAAAAGCTCTAAAAAACACCGTGTTATCTAAAAATAACCGAACTTTTTAGTTAAAAAATAAAACAATCTTGGTATTATGTCTTGGTATTAATATTTATTCAAAATACGAACCATTTAACTCCATACAACGTTTGGAACGCTTTTTGGGATGTTCCTTAGCCCCTGCGTCATGGCTGTTTGTGCGGCTACAATGCCATCGTAAAATGCTCCTTTCATTGCAGTTTTCATTTTTGGGAAGTGAAAATAATCGGGAAATAATCTGAAATTAATTAATCTGGTGTATACGGTGAATGCAAATATATTTTTCCATCAAAAATTCATTGACTACATGATCAATTTTTTTTTATCTTCATTTAACTGATGTGGAATAAAACGTGCACACACAACTGTCTCTTATCCAAATCTTCTGATAATATTTTGTAGATTGTACAGTAAGATAAATTTGCATCGATAGCGATTAATTCACTTACTTTTTCCACTAACTCAGCACGATTAGATGTTTCGGGTCGTCCAGTTCTTGGATCATCATTTAAATCATCACCTCCGTTTTTAAATAGTGTCAACCACGTGTAAACTTGAGTAGGACTCATACAATCATCATCATAAACTTTTTTTTAACAATTCGTAAGTCTCAGTAAATTTTTTACCGAGTTTAAAATACAATTTTAAATTTGCTCTTTGTTCCATTCCGAGTTTAAAAAAAGATTTAATATTTGCTCTTTTGTTTTTACAACATAACTACAAAAGCTGCTATTATTAAAATGTGTGTCATTTTGTAACCTGTCAAACGATTAGCATGAACTTAGCTGCTTTCGAATGAAGAAACATGAACCTTTCTAACACTGCCAACATTTAATAAATGGCGCTATGTGTTCTATGATTTAAATTAAATGTTCCGTTATTTTTATACCATTCACACATAGTGTATTATGAGTTTGTTTGAAAGTTTGTAACGCATTAAAGGATTCATCGTAGACCCCATAAAGTATATATATTCTTGATCAGCGCGACGAGACGAGTCGATCTAGTCATGTCCGTCGGTCGGTCAATTTTAATGCTATGCAGTTGCACGTAAACTTATTTTTATTGCAGTTTAATAGAGTGTCAAGATTGTCCAGCCACGCACACTTTTTGGGGTAGCCACCATACAAATCCACCGCCCACTTTTGACTTTTTATATGAAATCTTTTTTTATTGTAGTCAATATCAACCTATTAATTGATATGGTAACTTCTAGTGGTCGGATGGTTGACATATACATTAATGGGTGGGACCCCAATATTCGGGGTAGCCCCCATACAAACCTACTGCCCACTTTTGACTTTTTGTAGGAAAACTTCTTTATTAAAGTCAATATTAGGTTGAAATGCAATGTGGTGCCTTTTGTTGGTCAACCTCTTAATATACATAGACTAACGGGTGTGGCCCACTTTTTGGGGTAGCCCCCATACAAACATACTGCCCACTTTTGTGTTTTTGTATGAAAAACTTCTTCTTAAAGTCAATATTAGGTTGAGATGCGATTTAGTGGATAGTCCCTTCCCTTTTGGGGTACTGTCATACAAACCCACAATTCACTTTTATGCATATGTATGAAAAACTTCAATATCAACTTGAAAATCGATATGGTGTATCGAATTTTATACTGTCTTATGATCAAATCCGATCAAAGCTATCGATGAACAACAAACTAGTCTATGTATATAAAAATGAATGTGTATCAATCAAAGTACCTAAGCATAGGTATACAATTTTTGTAAAAAGTATAAAAATCGAATTCTTAGAATAAATATGTTCTCAAGTCAAGTTCAAAAGTCTCAGAATATAAAATACTAGGTGATACCCGGCGCGTTTCTGCGTCCACACTTGAGCCCTTACCCTACCACCCATTCCCCTGCACATCTTCCCCATCACCCTTTCACCCCCTCGCCTACCACCCTTTACCCTTCACCAATTCTTCTGGCCATACCCCTACCTTCCCTTACTTTACCTTACCTTCTCCCTGCTCCTTCGATCCCATTAACACGTATACAACACTTCATTCCACTATCTTAAATGGCACCCTCTGCTTTGCTGCTCTTCCCCCTGCTTCAACTACCTCTACCCATCCTTCCCAATGCCCCTTTACCCTACCTCTCATTCCCCTATCCTTCTTCCTCTGCCCCCTTTCCAAACGTCTCATTCCCCTATTCCCATGTCCCTCTTCCCCTTCCACCTCTTTCTCTTCCGGTTCTTTCCCTTTCACCTCTTCCCAACACACCACATTCCCCTCCCCATCCCTCTTCGATCCCATATACAACATTTCATCCCTCTATCTTAAAGTTTTTGGGCCAGGTAAACTTGCGGATATTCACAGAGGAGTTCAGTCACGTACACACGTACAGAAGATTTTTATATAGAAAGATGTATGTTAATTGAAGTAAGTAGAATATTCTTACATTATTCTCTGAGATGAAAAATCAACCTAAGAGCAAAATCACATTCTCTTAGCTGCTCCAATTCGCATGGGGCATGGTTCGATGCCAGTTTCTTCCACCGTAGAACAATTTTATAAACCATATAGGTAAGTACATTTAATTTGTTCTAAATATAGTACAAAAATAAATTTTTTTTTTACTAATTTACACAATCCTAGCAGACCAACTAACCAGCTGTTTTTGCGAAATAGAAAAATATATCGGACATGGAGCATGTTATCCATGTCGATAACAAAAGAACAAAACCAAACCTCATGCTAAGCGCAAGAGGACTTAAAAATATTCCATATTAGGACATAGGGGGACATTATATTCGGCCAATCGTTTTGGCAAAACCTAATCTCTTCAATTGCCTTAAAGGCCTGGCGGGGAGTAAGCGTCTCGCAAGCATACTGCGATGTCTAATCAGTCTATCACTGTATCTGCTAGTGTGCCTTCTAATTTGCTCCTCCACTGTATGATGTATGATTCAGGTCATGATGAAGGGTGGAGTCTCGTACATACCAGGGGCAGTCCGTAATTCATCACATAGATCGATTCTGTAATACCTGTATTCGT
Source organism: Leucophenga montana (assembly GCA_035044765.1). NCBI lineage: Eukaryota > Metazoa > Arthropoda > Insecta > Diptera > Drosophilidae > Leucophenga > Leucophenga montana. The sequence goes on from JAWNNQ010001299.1 coordinate 243,986, forward strand.
TTGTAATTTGATTTAGCTGCTATCGCCCAAATTTGCACACCGTTGAGCCAAATCGGGGCAACACAGCGTACATAGATTGCACTTTTGGCTCTAAGTGACATGGTGCTTCTTTGGTTGATCAGCCACCGCAATTGTTGCAATCTTTGGCCATATTTTCCGGCCGTAGCTTTCAAGTGGGGGCCAAAAGTTATGCGCTTGTCAAGGGTGATGCCGAGATACCTTGCCTGCGTTGGTTGCTCCAGAGTTACGCCTTCCAACCGTATGGGTGGGGTGTGGTCTATAAGTGTCTTCAGAATGAAGCAGGGATTGATGGTTTTCTGTGGGTTGACCTTCCTGCACCAATCAACCAATGTGTTAAGGTACTCCTGGAGTCCATCTGCTGCCTCAGTGGGGCATTTGGAGCTGTAGAGCAGTGCAATATCGTCCGCGTATGTAGCAAGAAGAGCCTTCCTGGGAACCTCCATATGGTGCTCACTAGGGCAGGGTAGATCTGCAGTATATGTTGAGTAGAGCAACGGGCTAAGGACGCTGCCCTGTGGAACTCCGGCTCTCATAAGGCAAGCAGTCGAATAGGTTTTCCTGACCCTGACCATAAACTGACGCCCTTCAAATTATGATCGTTGGACACCGTTGTAAGGTGATGGGAACAACTTTTTACCTCCCTCCCGAAAGCCAAACTTGTGATCCAGTAAGACACAACATTTCTTGATAATATCACCAAGTCGATTGGCAATAAGCATCTCCCACACCTTAGATAAGGAAGACAGAAGACTTATTGGCCGATACGCCTCAGGGTCTTCTTCAGCTTTTCCAGGCTTAGAAGTTGCTTCGAATTTCTCTTAAGAGTAGTTGCTTAGTAGCCCGATTCCATTGAATTCGGTCCTGAGGGTCTTGAGATCGGATTGCGCGTCTTCGGAGTCTCCTTTTCTGTGACAAAAGCGCTCTGGTCTCTCTTGTAATATCACCAACGTTTCCATAGGTTTTTACTGAAAACGAAAAGTAAGTGAGAATGGGAGCACAGCCATATATCATCAAAATGGCTGCCTCGAAATCTATTGACGTAATAAGTTGACGACTGTTGGTTTTTAAGCGTGCTAAAGTTTAAGGATTATACACATACACACGATCTTCTTTCGTCTTTGACGGTGTTCATTCCCCAATCTCGATGTAGGTCGCTAATTCGTACAAACCATGGGGCATTCGTTATACTTCTAGCAAAATGTTTTTGGAATCGCTGGATAGTTTCTAAGCTATTTGAGTGACAGAGTGGATCGACGGAGTATGAGCGATTTCATTGATTTGAACTTTAAGTCAAGTTTCTGTTTTTATACCATTAACACATAGAGTGAAATATTATTATTATTTTGTCTGAAAAGGAGGCATCGTAGACCCCATAAAGTATATATACTATATACTTGATCAGTTCGACGAGATGAGTCGATGTAGCTATGTTCGTCTGTCTGACTATCTGAATGTTGCATATTTTGGGGACATATTTTTAAGAATTTCTTTTTTTTGCAGTTTAATAGAGTATCAACATTGACATGCCATGCCAATTTTTTGGGGTAGCCCCTGTACAAACCACTTTGCTACTTTTGACTTTTTGTTTGAAATTATTTTTATAGCACTAAATATCACCTTAAATATTAACATGGTTGGTCCTTATGAAAGGAATCTGCACATATATATCAAAGGATGTGATCCATCCAATTTTTGGAGTAGCCCCCGTATAAAACAACTTTTTGCTTTTTTTATTTGGAAAACGTCAGTATCGGTTTGAAATTTGACATGACTGCTTCTTATGGATGAACGTTTCACTTAAATGTTAAGGGGCGTCTCCCACCTGTTTTTAGGGGTAGCGCTCATATAAACTTGCTGTACACTTTTGGAATTTTGAGTGAAAATATCTCTTATTACAGTTAATATGAACTTAAAATTTAATATAGTGGCTTATTTTGGCTTTAGTCGTTTTATGATGACTTTCTCAAAGACGTTAGACATGATCGGCAGTAGCGATATAGGTCTGTATGATGAAGCGTTGTTGGGATTTTCCTTCCCAAGTTTCATGAACTTTATGATCTCAGATACTTTCCACATACTAGGAATATATCTTAACTTAAAACATGCATTGAACAGCTGCGTAATTTTCCAGCTGGCAACGCTTGGTAGTTGCCTTAGTATCTCGGTGGTGATCAGATTAAATCCGACCTACGGTTTTAAAACTACGAAATGAATAACTCCACGGGCATTTATCTGCATCTATTTATATGAAACACTTTGTAGATGTGAATGTTTTACTTTATAAATATTTTGTTAATTAATTTCATTAAAACGATGTATGTATGTATGTATGTATGTATGTATGTATGTATGTATGTATGTATGTATGTATGTATGTATGCACGTATCTATAAGTACAAATAAGACCATTTGGAGCAAGTTAATTCAATGAATGAGTTAATGATCATTTAAGTGTGCATCTGTAGAAATGTATCTTTACTTCAACAACAACTATTATCAAATAAGTCAACCAGTTCGTTGATAACTAACAACGAACACAACCAACTGCTTGAAACTGTATCAGATATTTTATTGTAATTGTTGTTGCTGCATTATATTTTCAACTCATATTTTTCTGATGACCAGAGCAACCAGAATCATCATCATCAACATCAACATTCACACATATATACATCAGCATCTGCCGCCGTAGAAAGAAAAAAAAAAAAAATAAAATAAAATAAATAAAAGCAAACAAACAAGCTGAGCAATAAAGTTGATTGCAGCAAATTGAATATTTGCCCTGTTGTGTATCTGCGCTGATGTTGTATCTGTGTGTCTGTGGCTGCTGTATTTGTTCGCATTGTTAAATGTGTGCTATGGGCTGACTGACGATTGTCACTGCCACAGAAAATTATAACAACAACAACAACAACAACAACATCAACATCAACAGCAAATATCAGCAAAATTTTCAACAGCGGCTGAAGTCGTCGTCGTCGTCGTCGTTGTCATCGTTGCTAACATTGATAAAAAATGTATCCGCATTATTATTATTCTGTTTTTATTTTGTTTTACTCTTTTAAGCGTTTCAAATCTCTTATTTCTGTTTAGTACTTGCTTATTAATTTCTTACTTTTTGCTGACAATTGTTTTTTAATCTGTATAAATGTGTTGTACTACATTGAGATACTTTTGTATCTGCAGTTTGTTTGTTTGGCGTCGCTGTTGCTGTTGCTGTTGCTGTTGTCGGCTGCTGCGTTCATTGACGTTGTTAATAATGCTGGTGGTAGTAAATAATATGCTGCTGATAAATGGCAATAGCTCAACCAATCTCTCTCAGTTTCTGCTATCGCAGTGGCTCTTTAAAAGCAACCCCCTACGCTGGCGCTCTTAAAATCTTACAGATACATTTCGCGCTCGCTCATTGTGTATGTGTTGTGCTCTTGTAAGCTCTGTTTTCGTATCTTTTCGCTGGGCTGCTGTACAATTGTTGCTTTTGTTATTGTTCGTCACGTGTATCTGGCTGTATGTGTTTGTAGCTGTATCTGTATCTGTATCTGTATTTGTGTGCATATCTGTGTATTTGTATCTGCGTATCTGTAGCTGCGTTTTATGGCATCTTGGTATGAGTGTTTTGCCAATCTTGGCTATTATCGATTTTCTTTTGTTTATTCTTATTGTTCTGGTGTAGCTTTTGTTTTTATTCTGCTTGTTATTGTTGTTGTTGTTATTGCTTTAGCCCCTTTTTCCTGTCAGCAACCTATTATTGTTTATTTACTTATAGTTCGCTCAGCACTCTCTTTTAAGTGATAAAACAAAAAAATGCTTTGATTGGCATTTTATTTAGTAAGGGGCCCTACTGTTTTTGTAAAAGGGTTATCTCATTATACTCTACATATTATATGCTGGATGTATAGTATTATAATACTGGCATGGAGTTTGGAATGGATTAAAGTAACTGGAGTATCCGATACCTCATAAAGTATTATACATAGGTTCAGTATATTATTCATTAACTCAACGCTTCGATTCGAATCAATTGAGTCAAGTCAGTCCGTTCGTCCCTCTGTCTGTATAAATGTGTACTATTCAATTTGTTTTTCTTATGTATATAAACCCACAGTTCACTTTTATGCATTTGCATGGAAAACGTCAATATCAACTTGAAATTCGATATGGCGACATCTTACACATCTACTACATCGCTTCTTACACATCTACTAGTGAGCGTGTACCACCCACTTTTTGGGGTAGCCCCTATTTAAACCCCCACTTTAATGTATTACATTACTATTTAAAGTTTCGTGTTCAACCGAAGTTAACGTTTTTTCTTGTTTTTGTATTTATGTTATGATGCTTTATTTACAAATCTTCTTCTAAGGTAGGATCCAAAAGAAGATTTATCTCCCCTATCTAAATATTAAGTTTAGAGAATTCAGATTTTGTGTTTGAATGTAGGGATATGAGATGTTCGGTCGAAAATGACAGCATAAACATAAAGTGTTTGCCTGATTGTTATTCCTAATATCGAGTTAAATTATGTTGCATTTGTCACAATATGTGTTTAGTTCATTGGTGGATCCAGAGAAAAGAAGCTGGGAACTTAAGGTTTTTTGTTTTGTGTTAGTTGAGTTCCGGATTTAGAGTTTCAAGGATTTGCATATTGAAATTTTGAATAAAATAAGGCCAGATTGACTGTTTCGTCCACTGTGCAACGGTCAAAAAATTTATTTCGCACAAAAAGTAAATATTAAGTTCTGTTTTAAACTTGGTAAAACTTTTAACGAAAAAAAAAAAAGAACTTACTTTTACCGAAACATTTAATTTGATGACATAAGTTTATGGTGGGTGTAAGTGATCCAAGGAAGGTCAGAAAAACATACACGACGACGAACATTCAGGTCCTTCGAAAGCTGTGGTCAAGACAAGAACAAGAAAAAACGTTAACTTCGGTTGAACCGAAGCTCTAATACCATTCACTTGAAATTTTAAATAGAACTGTAAGACATAAAAGTGGGGGTTTAAATACCCCAAAAATGTGTCTGAAGTGATGTAGTAGATGTGTAAGATGCCGCCATATTGAATTTCAAGTTGATATTGACGTTTTCCATAGAAATGCATAAAAGTGAGCTGTGGGTTTATTTGGGACTACCTCAAAAAGTGGTTGGGACACGCCCATTTGAATATGTATATGAAGCGGTTTTCCACTAAAATCCACCAAATCAGAAAATATCAAGGTAATATTGATTTAAATGAAGAATTTTTTCATAAAAAACACAAAATTGCACGGTGGATTTGTATGGGGGCTACCCAAAAAAGTGGGCGGGCCACGCCCATTAGTCTATACACGTTAAGCGACTGTATATAAAAAGGCACTATATTGCATTTCAACCTAATATTAACTTTAATAAATAAGTTTTTTTTTTTCAAAAACAGGGGGAGGTCCCCCCCATTAATGTATATGTCAACCATCTCTAGAAGTTACCATATCAATTATTAAGTTGATATTGACTACAATAAAAAAGATTTCATATAAAAAGTCAAAAGTGGGCGGTGGATTTGTATGGGGGATACCCCAAAAGGTGGGCGTGGCGGGATAATCTTGACACTCTATTAAAGTGCAATAAAAAGAAGTGTATGTGCAAAATTTGAACTGCATAGCATTAAAATTGGTCCCCAAAAAAATGCGCAACAACATACAGACGGACAGACAGACAGACAGACAGACGGACATGGCTAGATCGACTCGTCTCGTCGCGCTGATCAAGAATATATATACTTAATGGGGTTTACGCTGCCTCCTTTAATGCGTTACAAACTTTCAGACAAACTGATAATACCATTTTACACTACTATGTGTGAATGGTATAAAAAAGAAAAAAATTCAGATCCCAGCAACGGTGGGTATTTCCAGTAGTATTGAATAATTTTGGCAGAGTTGCAAAAGTTGTCCAATAAAGAAAAAAATAGTCGTGTGTACACGACTTCGAGACACCCTGTACCTTGACCAAGTCTAATTATTTGAAACATAGATTTGTATGGGAACTATATTCTTGTGGGATATTTTAATAGTATTGACCTAATGCCCCTTGTAGTGGAGTTAGCACATTTGTTTAATGTACTTTACCTGAAAAGGAATTAGGAGAGTCTAAATATCTAAACCTAAACACTCTATTTCTTATAATCTCCGAGATCTGTATGTATTTACAATAACTTGAATTTTGATGCTGATCAAAAATATTTATTTTATGATGTCCAGCATTCTTTCTTTTGGCTGTTACATATATATTTGCACAAACGTAATATAACATTTTACGGGTATATAGTTCACAATTTTTTGCTTGACAGGTTTTACTTGGAATATATTTAAAACTAGTTAACCGTTGGCAATGATATTACCTTGTTTAGAAGGTAACGTTATTGGGAGAAACTAAATAATAAATGGCGAAAATTCCAATACTTTTAACTTGTTTTGCTATAAATAGTATAATCTACCTAACAGTTCAAGGTCAAATATTTTAACAGGAAGGAGGTAAATTTAAAAACTTTCAGATTTTAACCTAAAGTTTTGAAACGTAAATGTCTGGCTCATTAGAGGCTAACTTTGAGAAATGTTGAATGCCATTAAATTCAGCGTGCTCGAATTATACTCGTATTTACCTCCTAGTCCTCCTAGTTTTACTAATAACTCTGATTTTTGTCAGATATCTGGAACCGTATGAACATGACTGAAGTTAGAGATCAAATCTGTGCGTATTAGATATAATATATGCAAACCAGAGTATAAAACCGGTACCGAATCCGTTAACTTATAGTATTAACCGATTCAAATTGAGAACCGAAACCATTTTACCGAAATAAAATAAAATGAAACAACCGTACCGGAACCAAAACATTTGTATAGTTTCGGTTCTTTAATTTTTTTCGACAAAAAATTTTTTACTCTTGCGTAGTGTACTTAGGTACATTATTTTCAAAGGAAAACCAAAAACAGCTGATATCATATATGTTTAGAAAATTACACAAATTTGCCAGAACTATTCGAATTGTCAAAAGTAACTCTTGCAGTTCCAGCTACGCAAGTAAGCGTGGAGCGTTGGGTTTCAGGCGTTAAGTTTATTATAAATTCGCTTAGGAATCGGTTAGGCGGAAAAACATTTCATACAGAATTCGTAAAGTAGATGGTGGGTTTGTATGGTGGCTATCCCTACAGACAGACGGACATGGTTAGTTCGATTAAGAGTATACATACATTATGGAATATCGGATGCTCTTTTAATGCATTACAAATTCCGTAACTACTATTCACACTGTGTGTGAGGAGTATAAATAATTTAAGCATGTTTGTATATTTACTTATTCTTGAATAAAGAATAGTTTATTTCAAAAAATTTAAATAACATGTTCTTAATTTTATACATATATGCTCTTTGTAACATTGGAAATAGTAATTATACTCTTATTTTTATCAAAAATTTTAATATTGACCGTTACCGTATTGGTAAACCGAAACTAAAATCTAAGAGCCGTACCGAAACCGAATGCCGACATGAATTGGAACAGGCACAGAACCTTATACCGAAACACATGTACCGGTACGTACCAAAACCGGAACCAACACCGAAATACATTTCAGTTTTATTTGCTTATTCAAACTCAATTATCTTGAAAATTCTTGAATTGTCTTCAGATCTTGAAAACGTGTACTCGAAGTACTAGGTTTACTCATCGGTCTGCCGGCTGCTAGTTTGTTGGACTAGCATAATTAAATCTTCTGGAGCATCCGTATGTTTTATCAGAATGTTTTTATCGCACTAATTCTTTGGAATCAGCCAATTTTCATTCACAAAAAAAAATTTGAAATTCAATCTAAAAATATTTTGTTTTTTGCATTCTGCGCCCGCAGAAAAGTTCAACAACCACAAAATAATTTACTAAATGTAAAGAGAATTTCATTTAACAATAAGAGAGTATGCATTTGTGTATGAGTGCAGAAGAGAGCCACATGCTGTGCACAGCATCCGCAAATACAATTTGGTATTTCTGCTACTATTGTTGTTGTTGTTGTTGTTGTTACTATTAGTGAGCGAATATAAACGCATTGTGTAATGAAAAAGGAAATGAAGAGAGCAAAGTGGTGACAATACTGACAACGGTAGCAGCAGCATCTGTAGAGAGAGATAGAGAGATACAATGATAGAGAGCAAAGCAGAGCACAGCTTCTTATGGCAGCAACAACATTTGGCAGTAGTAGTTGTATTTAAGTGTTGTAACAAGCATTTAACAAGCTAACGGTAAATGTGGTGAAATAATTTTTTTAACAAAAACAAACACAAAAACAACAAGGAAACGGAAATACAAAACAAGAAAAACAAATTAATACACTTGAAAAAAGAGCATGAAGAAAATCTGCAACGAAAAAAATTAACAAATTTAATTAATTTGTTTAAATAAATTTTGTTTCTGTTTTCTGTTTTTTTTTTTTAATTTGCTGTGTTTATTGTTCTTGTGGTTGTTTTTGTTGTTGTTGTAGTACGTGCAGATTTTGCTCTTCTTCCTTCTTCTTCTTAAATTTTTGCGATTCTGATTTGATTCTCAGCTGCTGCAAAAACAATTTTCTTGTTGTTTTTGCGATTTTTTTTTTTTTTCATTTATATCTCAACATTGAAACGCAGATACAAAAGTGGCGACGCGAGTGGCAGATACATCGACCAAGCGCATACGTTAAAATAGTTGTTGCAGGGCGTTTGCTGCAAACACACGCACACATATGAAACACGGATAAGCGGCTACATACGCAGACACTTTACTAAAGTGGTGGCAAACCGAATGTTCAAAAGAATCAAAAGCAAAAACGACTAAATTAAGCAAAAATCACAAAAAAAAAAAAAAAGTATCTCAAACGGTCTCAGCAACAATCCAAGCATCCAATAAACAATTTTCGTCTGACGTTGTGTATGTGTGTATGTGTGTGTGTGTGTGTGCATGTGTATCTGTGTGTACCACTTTACATGTATGTATATTTAACTCATTGTAGTTGTATCTGTGAGTGTGTGTGTGTGTGTGCACATACTTTTATTGTTGTTGTTAATTGAAATAAATTGGAATAAATTTTTTCCTCATATTGTTAATAAACAAAAAAAAAAAACAAAAAAAAAATAAACCAGCGAAAAAAAATTGTTCTCACATTCCGTCAGTGTGTTAAAAACATTTCAACTGAACTGAACTAAAATTAAAATGCAAAAAGTTAAACATTTTTCTTTATGCTCTACACAAAAAAAGTGTTGGTAGTGTTATAATTTTGTTGCGATATTTGCAACGCATTTTACGTTATAAAGGAGTTTCTATTATACTAGGTAAATATAACTAAGGTGGTGGCAAACCGATCAGTTCGATGAAATTAATTGAGCTTAATCTGTCTGTCTGTCTGTATGTCTGTCTGTCTGTCTGTCTGTCTGTCTGTCTGTCTGTCTGTATGTGTAGATAAACACTTGTTGCTCAGTTATCCACATTGTATTTGGTATTTGAACTTCCTTAGTTCCAAAGTTAGTTTCTGTGAGAAATTTTGATTATATAATACTTTTTATACAAGGCAATTTAAAGCAAAATTCCATAATTAGTGCATGCGCCCATTCAAGAGCAGTTCCAAACGCAATGTTTGCCGATCGTGGCTCAAAAGCTCCTAGTTACATATCTTATCATAATGAAGATCTTTTTATGAATCAAAAATTGTTTTGTTGAACGTGGTTATCAATTTTCAGCAGTCACGGCCCTCTCCCACCATGAATCCGCCTCTGCCTCCATTCAATGTGGATACATTTTCGATTACATTAGATAAAGTTCAGATTTAGATGGTCTCTAAATTTACATTTGTTGAGCTTAAATGTCTCCAAATGCTTGTTCAAATTGGTTGATGGAAATCAAATAATTGTCACATAGTTGCAGAGGGGCGGGGGTTGGTTCAATGAGGCTTTGACACTTATTAAATCTTATTCATAAAATGTGTTAGTTTATTTGCCCATTTTATAAATATTATAACGGAAAACGAATAAACTTCAAGACTAAACAGAAATCATTGAGAAAACTTGCAAATTTGAAAATAGGCGATATGCATCATAACAGCCCTACACCTCTCCATCACGTGCTGGTTCGTTATTTCTCTCTCACTAAGATCAGATGATTATGACGTCACGATCATCACACACCAAAAAAATCAACGCCTACTACGAACTCTTTAACTAAAAATATGCAAAACAAGCGGTCTTTCAGGGGATCAGTCGTTGAAAAGAAAGAAAACGGGCTTTTGTGACAACACACAGTAGTCAGATTACATCTTTTTCGCGACGTAATTCAACCAATCTTATATCTAGCGATATTTTTATTGAGATTAAATAAAACAGAGAATAACAAGAAAAAACGTTAACTTCGGTTGAACCGAAGCTCTAATACCATTCACATTAAACTTTAAATAGTATTGCAGTACATAAAAGTGGGTGTTTAAATAGGGGCTACCCCAATAAGTGGGTGGTACACGCTCACTAGTAGATGTGTATGAAGCGATGTAGTAAATGTGTAAGATGCCGCCATATCGAATTTCAAGTTGATATTGACGTTTTCCATACAAATGCTTAAAAGTGAACTGCTGGTTTATATGGGATTACCTCAAAAAGTGGGTGGGACACGCCCATTTCTATATGTATATGAAGCGGCTGTCCATTAAAATCCACAAAATCAAATTTCAAGCTAATATTGATCTAAATGAAGGATTTTTTTCATAAAAAACACAAAATTGCACGGTGGGTTTGTATGGGGGCTACCTCAAAGAGTAGGCGGGCCATGCCCAATTGTCCATGCATGTTAAGCGGCTGTCTCTCAAAAGGCACTATGTCGCATTTCAACCTAATATTGACTCTCATAAAAACGTTTTTCTTACAAAAAGTCAAAAGTGGACCATAGGTTTGTATGGGAGCTACCCCAAATAGTGGGCGGGGCACGGCCCTTAGTCTATGTATGTAAACGGCTGATCATAAGAAGGCACCACATCGCATTTCAACCTAATATTGAGTTTAATAAAGAAGTTTTTATACAAAAAGTCAAAAGTGGGCCGTAGGTTTGATTGGAAGCTACCCCAAATAGTGGGCACGTCCCACTATGGTTCTATGGTTGAATTTCCATTTCTCAGCAAATTTTGCAACAAAATTTCAAATTTTTTTGGCTATTAGAAGGACTTGATTAGCAACATGCATGTAAACACGATTATTAAGTACTATATTAATAAATATATAACTCTGAAAATTTTTTAGTAGGCACGGGCTCGTGGCGCCATATTAAATAAAGTTCTCGTCTGAGCACCGACATTGTTCCTAAAAAATGCAATATTATGTAAATTTGCAGATGGTAGCAGATGATTTTGGACATTTTACAATCAGAAGACAACATAGTAATTTAAAAAAAAATATTCTACCGCGCATACACACAAATATCAGAAGTTCCGGTCCACGGAAGTCTTACATTGGCTTTATTCAAGCAGTTAGTGCTTTAGTCAAGTTTAACTATAGCACAGGTCATAAACAAAAATTTAACTATAACAAAAATCATAACTATAAATAAAACCACTTTTCTTCCACTTAATTAAGATAAAAGCAATTTTAGAGCAAATTTGGCAATACACAGAAAACACGTGGTAAAGCTTAGCCATGCACCGGCTGAAACATATGTTGTGTTTGACAGCTCACAACTGTTCAACTAGAGCATGTTAATCAAAATAGAACCTATATATAAGTTCAGTGGGATATTAGCAATCGATAGAGACACAATTTTGAAGCAATTAAACACTTTGAAAATTGAATTAAATGGAGCTAGATCGATCATTTCGCCCACTGTGCGACGTTTCGAATAAAAGCTCAACTTGCCAAACGTTGATCGACATTGATTAACTGATCTCATAGTATAGAATTTTATCAAATGTATTTTAGTTTAGTTACTTTAAATAAAATCATTTATGTCGCGAAAATGGAGTACTCTAACCCACTGTGCGACATGCGTACACGGATAAAAACTCTGGATTTCCATACGCTTTTGAATTGATCCATAACGGTAGCAAAAGTATGCTGAGTACGGACTTTCTTAGACCAAGTACAAATACTTGGTTCAAGAACGGAGTTGAAATTCAAAAACTTAAAACACTCTTCAAGCTCTACTGAGCTTGATTTTAAGAATTTTTTTTTTAAATTTTTTTCTTTTTTATTTCTATTTTTAGAAAACTCAAATTTAATTTTGTTATACTTACATGGTTTATAAAAATGTTCTTCGGTGGTTTTGAACCACGACACATGCGAACGGCGCAGATAAGTCTTAAATACCTCGGCTAATAGGCGCCCGACAAATGGAGTTGCCGAATCACAGCCCATTGTTTCTCTCATTTATGGTCGGTGCGAAGATATTTGAGCAGCTGAGAGAGTAGTTTTGATTTTGCTTCCAGAGATTTTTTCCTCTCAGAGATTTATTTGACATTCTGAGACTTTTATGCTTGACTTGAGTACAGATTTGTTCTTAGAACTAGATTTTTCAAAAATTTTACACTTATTCAAAGAATTTCTGCGCTTGAATGCTCAATCGATGCCGTTTTGTACTTGATTCAAGAAAATTGGTTACGAGTACGAGTACGCCTTCGGATAAAAAGAAAAACTTCAACAAAATATATAGAATGCCTTTTTTCTGTGTAGGGAATGCGAAAAAGTTGCACACTTCTTGGTACAACACAGTACTTGTATTTATTCAACCATGAGATAGCCCATATATAGGGTGTCCCAATAAGAGTATACGATTCAAATATGACACCATTTTTCATCATCATCTTCACCGAAGAGACGCATTTTCGTCTGAATTGGTTCGTCAACAAACAAAATTGTCGAATTTGGAGCTCAGAAAATCAAACGAACAAAATTTTAAATAAAAAATCATTTCTGATATTTTTAGTTCTAGAAAAACGGTCGTAGTATGTAGATCGAAATGTGTATTAAGAGTATTTAAGTTTTTGCATCGCCGAAATTAACCTTTGACTCTGTAGTTGTATCTTTAAATTTATTAGAATGTTTTATTCATTGCAACTAGCATACTAAATGTAAAGTGTTGTCCCAATTAAAAGCTAATTAAATTTAAATTCAGTGTGATTTTCTACATATGTAGTTAAATTTTGTATTTGGTGAAATGTTTAGTTTCTTGCTCTCAGTTGGTTGCAACAAGTGACTCACTCACAACTGTGTGTTGCGTATTTTTAGTTAAGTGTTTTAGCAAAAAAAAAAAAACCATTTGTAACCAAAATAGCGAATGGACTTCTGTAATGCGACAAATTGGATGCACAATTTTTTGTTTGTTGTTTTGCAAATTTTAAGCATTTAAGTATCATTAAAGAGAAATTTACGAGGGTCGATAAATAAATTTTATTTTAAAATAAATATATCCCCATGTTCCGGTTTTCGAAGCCGAATAAATGGTTCGGATTCGATTTCATTAAAATGCTCCGTATTTCCCTTTCGGAATAATTTCGCTATTTAAATGATTAGGAAATTCATATTCTCAAGGTCTGGTAAATTGAAATAGCAGAAATTTTCTAAAACTGAACTACGGACCATTTTAACGTATAATTTATTCGGATTCGAAAACCGAAGCAGATATTCACGATTTAGCTCAATACACTTTTTTCAATTTGTTTATGAAGACTCTCCAAATATACATTTGTTGTGGAGATGTAGCGTTTGGGAAAATACGTTTCTAAATGGTTCTTTAGCGTTTGGTTTATTTATGTGGACTTAGAAACTTAAAAATCGAAGACGACTGAGGTAAATCACAGAACAAAATTCAACATTTCTAGTCGATTGTTTTTACAGATTCACCGAATTATCAATGATACTAAGTACTAATGAACTTCATCAATGGTGTTTAATTAAAATATTAAATGTTGCTTGCTTCAATCAGTTTTAAATGTGGATTCTACTCGACATACTTAATATCAGACTACCGAAGGCTGACACTTATTGCTTTGTTAATATAAGCGCTCAAAACGGTTATTTTCTTAGAATGGCAAGATCTTTGAGATACCTCGCCCTTTGTTGATGTAGCTTTATCACTAATTGGCGAGTTATACATCAAAATTTCGAATTTCCTGTGGGCTTTTCTGAAATTCATATATTTTTGAAGAAAGAAACAAAAAACAATATATTTGCTCTAACAATTTTTTGAATTCTTAATGTAAAAAAAAAAATAGAAAAAAGCATGTTGCCACTTTTGTAATAATGGTCACATGTCTATTTGTCTCTGTAAGGCTGCGTATAGCACCGATAATTTCTGAAAGAACGCTCATTTTGTGACGGACATGGCTCATGGACTCATGTTTTGATGCTCATCAATAAAATATAATACTATATTTAGTATACCTGTTACGTACATTCGCTCAAACGTATTATAGACTTGCTCCTTTAGAAATGGACAAACATAATTTTTCACTTTCTTGAAGAATAGTTCCCTAGTGTGGTGAGTGTACAAGTCGTATTCTCGTGCTCACTTGTACGTACTGTTTGACCCCGTCCTTTAGCAATAGTAGTGTAAATAGTAATATAATGTAGTGACAATGTTTGCAACACCTTAAAGGAAAATTCGGCAACCCCATAAAGTATATATTCGCGATCAACAGGGCGAGGCGAGTCGATCTTACCATGATCGTCTATTTGCCCCTATGTCTAACTATCCATCTCTCTATCTGTATGTTGTATGTTGTTTGTATGTAAAGTTTTAATATCCATTAAGCCAATTTTGTAAATTAAACCGATCAGATAGTCAAGCGGAACTAATATCGCTTAATTTGGTGATCTTAAATAAGAAAATACAATACTTGGACCAATATTTCTTGGTCGTAGATGTACATCAACCATTCTACCTACCATCACAATATAAAAATTGCGACTTTTTAGCACAATTATTGGCATTATAGAGCATATGGAAAAGTCTTAGATACAGCGCGACAGTTACGAAGGTGGTGTCCAATGAGATTTTCCCACAACCACCTGTGGGGACTAACGCAATATTATAGAATATGACAAAGAAATGTTAGACGAGTAACGTTTTAATCACGATTGGCAAAAAAATGGATATAATGAAAGTTTCTTTAATAGCAAACGATGTTTTAATTAATTAACATCTAGACAGTGAGATGATATTTAAAAGTGTTCTGTCGTTGCTAAGATCCCATTGAAAGGTGCCGTTGGCAATACCTGATAACAACACCTGACTAATTTTTTGTAATATTCCATATTGTAGCAGGCACGGTACCTGCGCATCCCTATTGCAGCAGAAACGGTGTTTACACATCGCTATCAGACTAATGTCAGCTCCTGCATCACTAGTCTTACATAGCCTTATCCCTTTTCTACTAACGTACATTGTCATGTAGTGCATAGATGTAAGTAGAGTAGAGTGCGATAAGCACAGCTAGACTAAGCGTAGTTTGTAAAGCTGCCTGCGCGCAGCACAAGTGAGTCTGAAGAGAGAGACGAATAAAGAAGCACATACACACGGAGTCTCGGTCTCGGTTTGTCCTATCCCAATATCAAACAGAACAGTGAAAATATTTCCCAATCAAATACATTCCCCAAACGCGACTCAGCAGAAATGACTTTCCAGCCCAGTGAGAAAAAATAAAGGTCGCTCAAACAACAAAATGGTCTAATCAGAGGCTTAGCAATTAGCGTACATTATTAAGATTTGAAATATTGTTAGTTTCCATTTGAGACGATTCATAGTTCATACAAACCTATATCATACAAACCTATGAGCCACAAAGGGGTGCCGATGCGTGTTACTTCTTTATTATTTAAACTAGAAACTTTAAATAATGTATGGTTGCTAATACTGCCAATTCCTACAAAACATCCTGTTTAGATCATTATAACATATAGCCTCATGTACTCGTACAATGCTATGGTACATGGTATGGTTGGTACCACTGCGAAATTCAAACCCCATAGAATCGAGAACTGATTGATCGAGAACGAGCTGCTACAGCATGTACATTCCATAGGAAATACATTATTTTACCTTAATGGATAAGCAAGCTGTTGCAATTAAGCAGGGATCTCTTAAACTTGAGTAGAATATTAATTTCATGTGGGTTTTTCAGTTTTGGTTTCATATTTAATTACAATTTAACAAGAATCTAGTTTATACCTGTTTAAAAACTGCAATATATTGGGAGTACAAATTCGGTTTTTTGTTTAGTCAAAAATGCATTCATTTCAGAACAAATTTGAAAAGATTCATCAAAGTATTTGCCATCGCTGGTTACTAAATTTTCCCACCGCTCAGTAAATTTTCTTTTTAAAACGAATCGAACTAATTTGTACACCCTATAATTATGTGAAATTAAATTTGCTATTGCTGAACTTTAAGATACAAAGTCATTTGCATATATAAGTACAAAATAAATCAAGTGAATTGCAAGAAAGTGCATTGAACTTTAACCCCTCTACACGTGTGCTAAACGAATGCATTTGTATCAAATAAACAAAACCTACTTGCACAGAGCCTAAAAGTGTGCATTGAAAATGATAATAATACGATAAACACTAACGATTTTCTCACTTCACAGCATCTAAAAAACGTCAACAGCAGCAGCGGCACCAATACCAAAACAAAAATCAGTTAACACGCACACAGATACATTTTGAGGTTGTCATGCGCAGTGCGAAAATTGGTAGTGGAAGTGGCAGCAGCAGCGTTAACAGCCACAGCAGCGGCTAAGGCAGCGGCTAAGGCAGCGGCAGCGGCAGCACAAACAACCAACAACCGACAACGTTAAGAAACCAGTTAAGAGCGCAACTGAATTGGCTAAGAGAACGCGAGTCGACGTAACCAACATTAACAGTAACACTAGCAGCGACAACAGCTGAAAAAGTATCTTGTATCTGATTATGGCATTCTCGCGCCACAACATCGAAAAGCGCCGACTCATTGAGCTGGTGCGCCTGAATCCAATACTCTGGGATTGTCGCCTGCCGCATTATAAGCGTTCTGATAAGAAAAAGGCAATTAAATGGAATGAATTGGGTCGCCTTTTCAATGTGAACGGGGAGCGTGTGCAGCGTACTTTTACATCACTGCGTGAGATATTCCGGCGTGAATTAAATCATGAGAAAATGCTGGGAACGCGCTTCAAATCAAAATGGGAATACTATGATGCCATGGCATTTCTCAAGGAGGTTATTAGAGAAAGGAAGTGAGTATTGAATTAGTTCAGTCATGTAAAGAAAAACGAATCTTTTTTTTTGAAATTTCATTCACGCATGGACTACCTGTAACAGTGGTGGGCATGTATGGGGTCAATGCAGCCTGTATTTTTAATTTTTATACCCCGTAGCCAAAGGGACAAGGGCATAACACGTTTGAGCGTATGTTTGTAAAATTCAGAAGGAGACGTGGTGGACCCCATAAAGTTTATATATTTTTGATGAGCATCGGAAACTGTTCGTCCGTCCTTCTGGATGTATAGGGTATCCCAAAAAGAAACCACAATTTAATATTTTTGTGAAGTAGACATGTTCCGATTATGTTGGCATAAAATACCCGGAAAATGGTCATCGCAGTTTTGAACACAGACTCTTGCTCTTTTCATCAAATTTTCGAAGACATTTTAACAAAGATGTGGCTCTATCTCACCGAAGACGCGTGGCATCTCGGCCTTGAGCTCCTTTCTTCTAGCATTTCACTAAACACCAAAGAAAGAAATCGTACGGCATAAAATCACACGATCTTGCTTGCCAATGGATATCGGAATTTAGGGAGATGGTTCGGCATTCACTTCATTTTGCTCCGTTGAATGAATTGTCGACGCTGTGTATGGTGAGTTCGTCAGTGAGCTGAATCGTGTACTGGTGAAGGTAGAAGTGATTCGTCAAAATTGCTGCGTAGTACTTCACGAAGTTTGAAGTTGTTGTGAACGATGCCGAATTGATGCTCCCTGATTGTTGGCGACACTCTTGTTTTAGGTGCACTTCCACGACTTCGCAAAGTTTGCGAGTGGTATCTTCGTAACATTTCCCATTTTGTAATGGGTTTTCACAATGATAACACGTTGCTAAATTGTGTAGCGCGGAAGTATTGGAACAATCGTAGATGCTAGCTGTAAAATTTCAGAGGTGCCACTTGAACAGAAAAAAAAAATGGAGCCAAATTTGAATCGTTCACTCTTGTTGGCACACCCTTTATAAGACAACAGACCTCAGGAACTATAAAAGCTACAGATTTCAAACTTGGACGTTTAGATTATCCTTGACCATCCGCAGGTGTCTTATATTAAATGATGCAATGGATGCCAACAATACGCACTTTTTTAATTGTTTTATTTATGAAAAAACATTTTTTTTGTGTGATTTAGAATTTCACAGTGTGAATAGCACAGTATGCAGGGTATTTCTAATTCGTGAATACATGTGATTCCTTTATGAAGAGCCAAAATAATTGTTCATGAGGTTCGTAGGTGACACATTTTCTACTATAACATGCATTATAATATAGACATATGCAGTTAAATATAATTCAAAATATGCTGAGCATTGTCGCACACAGACGCATCTCTTTACATTAACCATATGAATTACACAAACAATTTCATCGTTTTTCGTAGCATAGCATCTATATCAAAGTACAAATGAACAATAGTGCCACATTTTACCTGGACTCGTTGTTATTCCCAGTACACATAATCCTATGCCATATATTAAGTTGGGGCAAATGTTTATAACTGGCAGAGCGAGACGTTTCAGACCCTATAAACTGCTATATATATATATATATATATATGTTTGATCAGCGTCGGATATTACCGCCTCAGTGGGCAAAGTAACAACATCAAACGAAATATCGTTTTTGTAAGAATAACGTTCGAAAGTCTATCGCCAATTCTTCACAAGAACGAAACATCGCTTTTATGAGCAATTCTCCTAAGTTAGGTGAATAAAAGTTTATAAGGGAATAAGAAAACTGCGCCACATTGGCCAGCCAAGCACCAAATTATAACAGAACTATTGTGAACGATGGTTTTACTATCAAAAACTGAGCGATACATGGATCATTGTCTGATCGTTTGCGATTCGTTAACGATAGATTTTATCGAAAATGTAACGACCGTTTCTTTGGACGAACAGATTTCAGAGACTGTAAGAGATAGAAGCGTCAAGTTTGGACAGTTATGCTCTTCTTATCCCTCTTCAGATAAAGATTATTAAATGAACCCCAGCCCTCGCTTAAGGGTGTTATCACATGGAAATCTGCTCTCCATTTTTAAGTTTTTATTGGTGGAAAAATGAGACTCATCCAGGCGGAATGGCATTGGAACCATTTGCTTTCTGCCTGTTCATTTCATTGCCGGTCTGTATGTATGACTCTTTCAATGACTGCCAACATAATATTAACTTTAATAATGAAGATTGCTCAAAATCTGGTCTAGTTTATAAAGATTTACAATAGAATAATGAATAGGGTTTCTAACATCATATTTTCCTGAAAAATACTGGTGTGCAATAGGTGGGAGCCCGACTCTTGGGAGATTGGACGCAATGGAAAGTTTCACGAGTAAAAAATTTAAAAATCCCATTTTCACTTTTATAGACAAGTCATTAAAGAGTAGTGCCATTTATGAATCGCAGACAGTTCAATATCAAGACATAAAAATCTTCAGCATTCGCCAAAAGTAAAAGTTGGAGTGACCATTTCAGCACAAGGGATTATCCATCAATATTTTTTCGAGAATCGGCCACATATGTGTGACTAAGTGAATTGAAAAGGTACATGATTTTCTTAACTTCTAGCCAAAATGTCATAATAATTAATCCAATGGAAGCGGACATATTGCGTCTGAAGTGTTAGTATGCCTGTATTTTTGGTAGAAAAATTAACTTTGAACAAAGTGCCAATATTCTGCTTTACCGAAACGTTTTAATTGATGAACCAAGTTTATGGTGATGATTCCCATGGCAGAGATATATGCATGAGGATATAGGTGGTGAGGGCATAAATGTTGACCAACATATTGGCTAGCCGAAATCCGTGATCTACCATCAAAACTATGTGTGAACTCATCAGAGATCAGCTAAAATTTTCATTAAAATTCATAGAATTGGAATTGAGCACTTCCAAAATACCATTTTATCTCACTTTGACCAAGCATTTGGACTATATAAAGGTGTGAGCAGTCTTGGAGACATTGGTTTGAAAGTTGTCACGCAGGCTTTATACTTCATTTTAAGAGTGACCATTACCATAAATATTACCGTTTTGATAAACTGCAAGAGATAGTACCAATGCCGATTCATTTAAAAATAGTGTAACACAGGTATGAACCCAGATTTTGGACACCAATGTTTAAGTACACATTTAATGATGGAATCGATTATTAATAAATTTGATTTCCTTCCAGATCACGCGAACGCGTCAAAGCGGGCGAGACACCTACCATAAATACCAATAGTAATTGCATCGATGAATATCAGTACTTTGCACCGAGTGATCCCAATAATCCAAACAATCAAACACAACAACAACAGGCACCGAATCCAATACAGCCGCCTACAAGTAAACTTCAAGAAACTCTACAAAAACCGCTCAATCTACCCACGCAGACATATGTCACGCCCATACAGTTGCCCACATTGGCGCAGCTACCACCACAGCTACAGCAACAGGCGCAACATCTTCAAGCGCTACAATTGCAACCGGATGTGACGTTAACCTTACAAAAGTTAGCGGCAGCGAATTCGGGGCAAGTGAAGCCAGTCGGAGGCACCACTACACCCACTGGAGCAACAACAACAACAACAACAACACAGCTTCCGCTTGTTCCTTGCTCTTCTTCGCAAGTTGTTACACGTGCACCTTCGATCTCCTCCCTAGCAACAAATACCGCAGCTGCCGTCAACGCCTCTCCGCCTCATCTGCTCTATAGTTCACATTCGTGCAGCTCTTCACCATCGATTTACATCAAAGATGAACCTGATTTTAATGAGGATGAAACTATATCGCTTGCTCCTACACCCAATGGTAAAGCACACAAATCATCCAGCCAAAACCATTCCAAAGCGCTAAATACCAAAGTACAATCTAATAAAGTCGCAACGACTACATACTCCGCTCCACCGCATGTCGGTGACATAGATTTCGACGATGGTGAAGATGATGATGATTTTGATGATATTGGTCCAACCGATGTTGATATATTGGATGACCGCTCGATAGCAAGCAGTTTTACAGCAGCTGGTGGTGGTGTTGGTGTAGGCATTGCTAGTGGCTACACAGGATCTGGCATGCGGCATCAACACCAACAACATCATCAAACACATCATCAGCCCAGTCCTCGGGAGCTGCTCTATTCGAAATTTGGTGACTTTCTCGCCGCACGCTTGAATACTCTACACGAAACGGTTGCCAATGATCTAATGAATAAGATGCTGCTACTGATTGCAGAAAAATAGAGCCATATTTTTTCGTACTAATTATAAGAACTGTTTTATTATTTAATTATATTGTTAGATTTGTTTGTATGGTCTACGAGTTTATAGATTTTATAAAATATTTTCAATAATTGATTATAGTTTGTACGAGTATGTTCATTTATAATATCCTAAATGTTATATGGAATATTTTAGATACTGACTGTGTGTAGACTCCCAAAGACTGCTGTAATTAAGCCTAGCTGTAATTTTGTTTGTCTACAAAGATTTCAAGCAATCTAATTTTAATAAAATTTGCCAATTATTTGAAATTAATTCTGATGATTTTCAAGATATATATTTAGAAAATAGTACAATGATTGTATTAGTTTTGTTACAACGTTTGTACCATCGAAAAGGACGCCACAGATAACCGCACAAAATATTATATATACATTCTGTGTCCGAGAAGGCCCGGGAATTGGTCAATAAAACACAAATTTATTGTATCGCCTTCAAAGCAGGAACCCTACGAAATAATACACATCTACCGACGAACAATCCTATCATCAAAACATTTTGAAGCGAATTTTTTGGAACCGACTTCATCGAATTCTCTTTTATGTCTCCTAGTAGGCTGTTGGTCGCTAGTGGTAGCACACCGAAGCAACACTTTTTTTCTATTTTTATATCAGTTATATATCAGGAGGCTTCGTAGACCCCATAAATTATATACATTCTTGGTCAGCTCGACGAAACGAGTCGATCTAGTTAAGTCCGTCTGTCTGGATGATGCTGCGCATTTTTTGGACAAGATATACTGTTGCAAGTCGGTAAATAGACTTATTTTTATTGCAGCTTAATAGAGTATCAAATTTGGCATGCCACGCTTACTTCTTAGGGTAGCCCCAATACAAACCACTCCTCCCGTTTTCGACTTTTTGTAAGAAAATCTTTTTTATTCCTGTCAATAGCACCTTTAAAACTGACATGGTAGCTTTTTATGTGAAGACTCTTCACATATATATCAATGGGTATAACCCTCCCACTTTTTGAGGTAGCCCCATACAAACCATACGTCCAGTTTTGCTTTTCTGTATGAACCTTGTTTTTTTTTATTCCTGGCAATAGCACCTTTAAAATTTACATGGTGGCTTTTCACTTATATATCAATAAGTGAGGCCCACTACTTTTGGAGGTAGCCCCCATACAAACTTGTTGCCCAATTTTGGGTTTTTGTATGGAAAGCATTTGTATTGCAGTCAATATCTACGTACAATTTGACATGACAATTTCCTATGGAAAAATGCTTTTATTATGCTTTATTACACCCACTTTTAGGGGTAGCCTCCATAGAAACTTACTGCTAAATTTTGGAATTTTTTATGGACTCCTTTTTATTATAGTAAATGTCAACATAAAATTTAATATAGTGTCTTTTTATGGGCAAACGCCTCACATATAGATAAATAGAAGTGATTTTTCCATTTTAGGGTTTAATTTCATTTTTTGCTCGAGATGATATTTTGAAGCAACGCTCGTACGTCAAAACGTTTGGAGTATTTTTACTCTGAAAAATGACAAACTTACCAATGGAAATGTGAGATGCAAATGGCAACACTTATGGCCGTGTGACACACGAATACTATGAGCACATTTTTTCCCCTACATTGCTGTTAGAGCAGATCAGAAGAAAGAGAAGGTGCGAGTGGTTGAAATATAGTTTCTTCGAAAAGTGAACCGAAAACCAAGAGGACAATAATCAGGAAAAATACCATATTAATATGAGCATCTATGCGAAAGATGAGAAAACTGGACTCTGGACTCAAAAATGACAAAGTACCAAAAGTTCGGCAGAAATAGTGTATTTATCTATATTTTTAGAGTGTTTTGGATTATTTCTTCATTTGGTCACTCTTTAAATTAGTGCACACTAAAACTAGAAAAAAGAGCAACAATGAATAATGCAAAGACAATTACTTTGGCATGTCATGCGCAAATGGTGAATATATTCAATGCATGCATTTTTAAAATGCTTTCCTCTATTGATTCTGTGCATTTTAAGAGAAACATAAACAAAAGCCAAGTGTGAGCTATACGAGTCGATGTGAAAAATGTTGCTGTATGTATATAGTTATCTCTTTCGCAAGCTCTCTGCCGTGTTTAAAATCCCAATGAAGGCACAAAAAATGTGCTCATAGTATTCGTGTGCCATACGGCCATAAGTGTTGTGGCCGACGAAGGCGAATGGCAAACAGTGCCTCTAATCAGTTCGCAGCATTATCACAGCCTGAAGAGCCAGTTTCTATGCACTTAGCCCCCGAAGCAGTTAATGAACCAAGACCACCGCCGCTACTTATACCAGGAGTGAATAATATCCAGCTTATGATGAATCAATTCAACGAATGTATTGGAGTCGGGACTTATTTGTACAAGGCCAATCGCGAAGGTGATATTCGAGTTATGATAAACAATAGCACTAATTATCGTGCTATGGTTCGCCTACTCGATGACAAAAATATCCTTTATCACACCTACCAATTAAAATAAGAGAGAGCGTTCAGGGTGGTCATCAAGTCGCTTCACTATTCCACCTCTACCGACTATATCAAAGAAGAGTTGATAGGTAAAAACCACAACGTTAGGTAAAAACCACAAACGAAACAGCCATTATCGATGTTTTTCGTTGATCTCGAGCCCAGCGTGAATACTAAGAACATTTATGAACTAAAATATCTGTGCGGTGCATCCGTGAAGATTGAACCACCCAAAAATTTGACGTTTTTGTGCAGTGTCACAGATGCCAAGAATTTGGACATACAAAACGGTACTGCAGTAAAGCTTTCCGGTGCGTAAAGAGTGCGTTGAACCATAGTTCTGATGTGTGCACTAAAGAGAAGACAGCTCCAGCAACTTGCGTTAACTGTGGTGAGTTCCACACGGCTTCGTATAAGGGCTGTAATGTTTATCAAGCAGCATTACGAAAAGCTCATCCGTATATTGGTAATACTCACCCAAACCCAGCAGATCAAACAGCAGCACGCACTGAGCTAACACATACCGATCATTGTGCGGTCATTCCTAGCTCGCCGGTGTTACCTGGAGTAAGTTACGCTGACATTATCAGAAATAAATCTGCTAATCGTAATAAGACAAACAGAATATACGATCAAACCACCAGCAAAGTACTAATACAAGATTTGATAAACTGGTACAACTGATGGAAAAGCAGATGGAGCGGTTTGACAGAATGTCAGAACAAATCTGCTCGTTAGTGAATCTTGTCACGTCACTTATCGGTAACCATGCATGGAAACCTTAAAATTTTTTATGGAACGCTAACGGCGCCAGTCAAGAAAAGTGCGAGCTCGATCATACCATCAAATCTCACCACGTTGACATTGTTCTACTTTCGGAGACTCATTTTACTGACCACTCTCATTTTAAAATACACGGATATACCGTGATTACAACTAATCACCCGTTAAATGCAGCCCGCGGTGGAAGTGCTATCATTATCAGAAACAACATTAAATGTTCGATATGTAGATCCACATCACATCTCTGGGCTCAAGTAAGCACGGTAGAACTAAATGTAGCTACTGGTAGCTTTAAAATAGCGGCTGCGTACTTTCCTCCTTGGTATTAAGTCACTCAAAGCATGTTTCAAACCATATTTGATTCACTGGGAAACTGCTTTCTCATTGGTGGTGATCTAAACGCGAAGAATCACTGGTGGGGAGTTAGAACCGACAACCCGAAAGTACTCGAACTACTGAAGTGCATTCATTCAAATAATTATTCAGTCCTAACTTCAGAAAGTCCTACGAACTAGATATCGCCATCTGCCGTGGAATCGATAGACGAAGTATAACAATTAAAGACTTCCACGAGTTATTTTCCGACCACTCTGCAATTGTCATTGAAATCAAAGTCGATCTTGATAATGTCAGAAGAAATTTTCCTCACAATTGTCTCTATTCCGATGCTGCTTAGATGGTCAAGTAGACCCTAATATAGAAATGAATTCCGTAAGAGATGTTGACGATACGGTTGAATGGTTAAGCCGGAAAATTCATGAAGCAGCAGACATCGCAACTCCTTTAAAAATATCAAACAAACCATCTTCATACCGCAACTACTCGATATATTCTAGGGAGATTCGTGAACTTGTTAATGTGAAAAAAATGCTTCGACGTATCTGGCAACAATTTCACTACGCGGCATACAAGAACGCATCAAACAGAGTTTCAAAAAAATTAAAAAAGAGACTGATTGACTTGAAAAACGATGCGATTGAAGACTTCCTGATTAATGCTGAGCCTAATGGACCTGAATGCGATTTATAGAGAGCTACAAAATATTTAAAACGTCCAGCTCGACGTTTAATTTCCATTAAAACTCCTAATGGGGATTGGTGTCACAGCAATCAAGAAAAAGCTGACTCATTCGCTGCACACCTTCAGGAACAATTTACACCATTCGCGATTTGCAGTAGTGCACACGAAGCAGAGGTAGAAAGAGTGGCCAAAGCACCTTGCTGTGACAATGTTCCGATAACTCCAACAAATGAAGTAAAACTTCTGGTAAGGAAAAGGAATCGACATAGCAACAATCAAAGCACTTCCCGATAATTATCTACAACTAATAGTGGAAATATTTAACGTATGCTTCAGGCTTGGCCACTTCCCTAGCCAGTGGAAGTACGCAGAGGTAATTCTAATTCCAAAGCCTGGAAAACCTGAGAACGAATTATCATCATATCGCCCTATCAGTCTGCTGGCGGTACTCTCAAAAATATTCGAAAGAATATTTCTTCGTAGAGTGCTACCGACACTAGAAAGTGATATTCTCCCCGACCATCAATACGGGCTTAGACGAAGGCATGCAACTCCAGAGCAGGTTCACAGAATCGTTGAAGTCATTACAAATTATTTTGAGAAGAAACCGTTCTGTTCGGCCATATTCCTTGATGTGAAACAAGCCTTTGATCACGTATGGCACAAGGGGTTGTTATACAAAATAAAAATTACATTACCCTGCACAGAGTTCCGCTTTCTTCGATCATATTTACAGGGCAGAAGCTTCTACGTGAGTCATGAAAACCCCACATCTGAGTTAAAAAGCATACAGGCAGGAGTGCCTCAAGGAAGCGTGCTGGGCCCATTGCTTCACACCATATACACAGCTGACATGCCCGTCTCTACCTGCAATGAAGTAACTATAGCGACATATGCTGACGATGCAGCAATTCTTATCGCAGTAAACGCAGCCAAGTCCGTTCATGTCTTATTCGCACTTCGACATAAGGGTAACGAACGGGCACGATTTAATGGTGTGGTGATTCCTAAACGAAGCAAAGTCAATTATTTAGGCTTTTGGCCTGACAAAAGGCTAACTTTTAAAGACCATATAGTAGCGAAAAGGAAGCAATTAGACCTAAAAACGCGTCGTATGTATTGGCTATTAGGCCAAAAATCTAAACTTAGTCTGGGCAACAAAGTCAGACTATAAAAAGCCATACTTAAGCCGGTCTGGACTTACGGCATCCAGATATGGGGTGTGGCAGCTGTATCAAATATCGAAATACTTCAACGGTATCAAAACATCACCCTTAGGAAAATCACTCGAGCTCCGTGGTATATACGCAATGACAATATTCAGAACGATCTTCAGATGCCAAGTATAGCTGAAGAAATCAAGAGACATATCACCAGATACATAGAAAAACTTTATCAGCACTGTAACAATCTGGCTATCAATTTACTTGATAATTCAACAACTAATAATTTTTTTTTTTTTTATTATTATTAATTTACAATCTATCAATAAGACAATAAGTAAATTAGTTGAAAGTTCATAATGAGAACAGCTATTATATTCAAAATTCTATAATTAAGAGTTTATTTACAATATATACAAAATTTAATCTCTAAAAGGTAAATCTAACACATGATTTATTTTAAGTCTTCGAGTTGTATCGCTATTATCTAGTAGGCCTATTGCCAAAACAGTTAAATGATCATGTAGTTTCTCAACATACCTTGTGCTTATTCTACGTATTTCATCTTTAATGTATGGAATATTTAAATCTTTGTAATTTGGTCACTAGCCACAAACCAGGGGGCGTTAACAATAAGTCTAAGCGTTTTGGACTGATATCGTTCAAGAATTTCAATATTTGATTGGCTTGCAGTTCCCCATAATTGGATAGCATATGTCCACACAGGCTTTGAAATAGCCTTGTAAAGCCGAACTTTGTTCTCCAAACTAGGCTGCGATTTTCTCCCAAGCAGCCAATACATTTTTTTGGTTTTTATGTTGAGTTTCTTTGTCTTGCCTTTAATATGACTTTTCCAAGTTACTCTCCGATTTATATCGAGTCCAAGATAATTTGCGGAGTCACTATGAGGAATTTGTGTATTATTTAAAAATACTGACGGACAATATCCTCTTCTCAGAGCAAATGTGACATGTTTCGACTTCTCAGTATTAACCTTTATTTTCCATTTCTTAAGCCATCGCTCTATTTCAACTATTTCATTTTGAATATCTTGAGATACTTCTGCCGCAGTGTCTTTAGATGCAATTATAGCTGTATCATCAGCATAAGTGGCTACTTGAACATCACTGAAGACAGGAAGGTCGGCAGTGAATATTGTGTAAAGGACAAGTCCCAGAACACTGCCCTGTGGAACACCAGCATGGATACTATATAGTTTCGATGTTTTTCCTTCCATTTGAACAGAAAAGTGTCGATTGCTTAGATACGATTTCAATAAGAGGAAAAATGGAGCAGGAAGCAGTTTTTTTCATTTTATATAACATGCCTGGATGCCACACTCGGTCAAATACAACATGATATACAACAAGATCAAGAAATACTGCCGCAGAATACAGTTTCTTCTCGAATCCACTTGTAATTATATCCACTATACGATGACATTGCTCTGGAGTCCCATGACCTCTCCTAAACCCAAGCTGATGTACCGGTATTAAATTGTATTCATCCAAAATTGGTAACAATCTACTCATAAGTATTATTTCGAATACTTTGGAGAATGTCACCAGCAAGCTAGTAGGACGGTAGGACGTGATTATATTTTCAGGCTTGTTTGGTTTTAGAATCATTATCACCTCCGCACATTTCCATTGTGTAGGAAAGTGATCCAGCCTCAAAATCGCTTTGTAAATTAGTGCTAAAAATTGAATACACTTTTGAGAGAGCATTTTCGTAACTCTTCCGTCTATTTTCTCATAGCCTGGTGACCTTTTTTGATTCAGTTTTGCGAATTCTTCTTTGATTTCAGACACAGTAATTCTACGAATTGGCATGCACATTTGACAAGGTACATCCAGAAACTCTATTATTTCAGTATCTTCAGGCGCAAGATTTGAATTTGGTTGAAATGTTGAGTGTAAATGTTGTGCAAATGCCTCAACCTTAGCTTTGGCGGTTTTACACCATTCTCCATTATGATTACGTATAGCAACATATCGTTTTGCAGGTCGTTTTAAATATTTGGTAGCTCTCCAAAGGCTGTATTCATAGTCTTTCGTGTTAGGATCCAGACTTTTGAAAAACTCTGCAGTTGCTTCATTTCTTACTTCGTGCAAGCGTTTTTTAAGTTGGAATGATGCTGTATTGTACATGGACATCTACTGGTTTGCCAATTTTTCCGAAGCTTTCGCTTATTATTTATAAGGTTCCTAAGCTCAGCTGATATAAAAACAGTATTCGCTATGGAACTTTTGGCTGGTGCAGTACACAACAGACCTGCTTCATGTATAATGTTTGTAAATGATTCCACAGCCGTATCCACTTCTAAACCAGTTTTGAGAGATATATTAAAAAAAAAAAAAGATAATAAAACAAACAAAAAAAAACTTTTAAATTGAATTTGAAGCATTGCACATATAATTATTTGTCTTGTGTAGTAAAATTGTTCTATGAAAAGTAAATGGGCTTGAGTATGAATTGAAAATAAAATAAGTTCCAAATGGAAAATTATTAGTTTCCTGTTCAATGAATTTTTCATATTCTGATGGAAATATTCAACGTTTTTTTTTTTAATGAATATGCAATACCTACCTACTTCTCGTGAGCTTGACAGACAACTCCAAAAATCCATTTCATGACAAATCCATTATAAATCAATTACAAATGCATAAAACTTTGACGAAAAAAGAAAAAAAAGGCCAAATGTCTAAACAAATTAATGCATTCCGAACTTTCGAACCGTGGTTGAAAAGGTAAAAAAAAAAACAAAACAAATAAAATCTGCAACGATTGTAAAACAAAACTTTTGAAAATTCCGAAATTAAACAAAAAAAAAACAAAAAAAAAAACAAATAGAAACCTCCGTAAATATTATTACCAACTTCCGCTTAGCACAGTCAACAAATACAAACATTCCTATATGCAAACATTCAATACAAGTGCATACTAAGTGATAAAGTCAATAGAAACGCGAACAAACAGAAAACTTTTCAAATATTTTAAAATGTTTTTATGGGTTTTTGATTTTTCGACATTTTTATACCATTTTTTGTTTGTGTTCTCGAAACTTGCGCTTTGGGTTTCGGTTAGCGGTGAGCGAAATTTGAAAAAAAAAAAAAGAAATCGTGCTGAATTAAAAAAGATTAATCAAATAGATGCGTTTTTATTGAATGTATCTGCTATGTACGTAAAAGTTGTCGACCGGAATGCATTGCCACGCCCACATAACGCCTATTGCTAAACTGCACGCGCATATAAAACTTTTCTCCAATAACTTTGTCATAATTGAACGGCTTGGGGGAGGAGTGTGGGCGAAAAGTTTTCGCCTAAATGGGTGTCTGTGTGTAACAATGCACTTTAGACTGATTTCAAAGTTACAAATTCGAATTTATACGCATATTACAACAAAATCCATTAAACTTTTACGACTATTGTAAACATTAACTTGCATGCATTCATACACATATACACATATAGTTACACAGACTTTCCTATATCCGATCCGTATAAACATTGAACGCGCATGTAAAATGGTGGCCACGGGAGATATGAAGGGCACTTCAAGTGCAGAAATCCGTAAGTTATGTATACATTATAGTTAAAGTTTTGTAATGCCTGCATTTAATGCATAAACATATATGCATACGAGGGTAGTTTGAAAATAATTGAGCACACAAGATGTATATATACAAAACTATGTAACTGTACTATAGTTCTCCCAGTGATTGAAATTCGAACTTTTGTCTTAAAAGTACACAATTTTATAAAATATAATAGTGCAGGGCGTCTCATCTAGAGAGCTATCGAATGTACAAAGTTCATTGATTTCATGTCTTAACTTTGTAACTGCATAAATTGCTTGCAAATTATAACATACGCTTTGTGTTAAGCTGGCCACTCACTACACACTTGTATGTGCGATCGGTGTATTTTGTCCATACACTACAAACCGATTGTTCGAACATCATTTCGTTTGTTGCTGTTGCTTTGAAAAGTACAAAAGAGTTCGAGTGCGGATGATGCAATTGCCTTCAATTTCTTGGAATTTTATTAACAATTTATTACAAGATTTTTGTTTTTCTATTTTATTTTTGTAGCAATCACTTTTTGTTTGCTCATTTCTAAATAATTCAATAAATTCCTCAAGGAATACTGGGCTCACGCTTGCACACATTTTCCGCAGACGATGTTGCCATGCCAACGTTTCGCACGAAATGAGCTAATATTCGTCAACCACGTCGTACACTACATACATGTCTGTGAACGAATCGACAGAATATGAAATTTTTCAAAAACCTACGATCTGTGTGTGAGCAACGTCATACACTACAAAATCGACTTCACATTCACACCGATCGCACATACAAGTGTGTAGTGAGCGGCCACCTTTACGTTCAAAATATTCGATCGGTTTTGAAAAACATATACATACATACATTCCCTGTTCCCGTTCTCACAAAGTTCTTAGTTTTCAAATCGAAGCAAACCCGAACCGAGTCAAACATAATTATTCGGATTGACTAACTGAATTTGCGCTTACTAAACAAACATATTTTTTTCGGTTTCAATTCACTTGGCTTGGAGCATGTGGTTTCAAAAGTAAATTACTTTTTTCTCATAAATTCTGGGTGTCTCAAAAGAAAATTCACATTTGATTTGCTGATTGCGTGAACGCAACTATTCCGAGAGGGCGCGGGGGGTATGTCAATCGGTAGCCTAGCTTTTGGGAGCGGACCGTGCGTTGTGCGTCGTTGAGTTTTACAAAAACGGTAATTCAGCGTCTGTAGCGCGTAGAAAATTCTGCAGTATTCGACATTTAAATGATGCGCCAAGCCCTCAACTCATTGGAAAATGGGTCGAGAAGTTTGAAGAGACCAGATCATCAAATCGGCGTGGGGGTTCAATTTTTACCATATACCTCCTTATTATTGTGTTTTTGCTCTAGATCCACGAAGAACATGTCAACTTTTTGGATTGTGTGCATTTCTAACTTCATGACCCTGGCGCAAGAGGCGTTGCTTTAAGTCATCAATAGTGGTGGAATGATGTAACCCTTTAATAACCACCATATAAGATCGCTCTTCTTTCAGTTGGTAAGTGTGAAACTTGATTTTTTTGCTTTCAAGCCGTTTAACTATTGCTCTGAAAGTATCAGAGTTCTTAGTGTCCGCGCTGGTAACCTTATCGACAGTTTGCCATAGCCCATTGATGTTTTCTAAGCCTGAAACAAATATTGGTGGAGGCTTGTGAGTCTTGTTTACCGAAACTTGCACTTACTTTGGGATCAGATGTGCCTACCTCCTCTATTTCAGAAAGGATATCTTTCTCATTATCATCAAGTGTACTAAATTTATTGGTTGAAAGTAAGCTCTCAGATGAACCAAATGATTGGCGACTTCTACTGACTCTCTTGTATTTGTATTTGTGTTTTTTTTTGTCTTTTTTATTTATTTATTTTGTTTACGATTAATCGTGCACTCTTGTTGGGTTCTTGATATTCACGGATTCCCTGCTGGTATTTAAAAAATTTAAAAAGACCGTCTAGACGGACAGACAGACATAGATAAATCAAACCGTATCATCGAGCCGATCAAACATATATATATATATATATATATATATATATATATATATATATATATATATATATATATATATATATATATATATATATATATATATATATATATATATATATATATATATATATATATATATATATATATATAAACTATACTGTGTAGGGCTCTACGATGTCTCATTTAATGCGTTACAAACTTTCGGGTAAATTGATAACACCATTTGCACGCTATGGGCACTCATGCAGTTAATTTTCAGACTGATTTTTATTCTATTAGAATAGTTTGATTCAGAACTTCATATAAAAAGTAATCAGATTGTAAATAAAAATAAGAAAAACATATAAATTTAAAATCGTCT
This sequence comes from Leucophenga montana, assembly GCA_035044765.1. Taxonomy (NCBI): domain Eukaryota; kingdom Metazoa; phylum Arthropoda; class Insecta; order Diptera; family Drosophilidae; genus Leucophenga; species Leucophenga montana. The sequence goes on from JAWNNQ010001299.1 coordinate 276,905, forward strand.
TGTAATATATATATATATATATATATATATATATATATATATATATATAAACATGGGTGAGGGGCTTATATAGAGGCTATCCTAAAAAGTGGGAGAAACACGCCCCTTAGTATATTTATGTAAAGCTATCACAATATCGGATTTCAAACTATTGCTCATTGAGCTCTTCCAGCCATGCGGTTTTAACTCCCCAATCGTGGCACGGGTTTTCTCAGTTTTGCGAACATGAAAGAGTAGCAGAGGGTCAAGACCGGTGAATACGGTGGCTGAGGCTTGAATATGTTGTTATTTTTGGGCAAAAATCACGAATAAGCAAAGCAAAATTTTAGCAGTTTCGGTACAAACCCAATGGAACACGTTGCCTGTCTAAAACATTCGAAAATGAAAATTGCATGGCATAAGACAACCGACATTCTCATCAACTTTGCTAATAGTAATTCTCCGTAACACTTTTCTTCACTGTTCCAACGTTTTCATCTGTTGAAATTTTTATACAAAATGGAACACAGATTCTTTTATCCATATCAAAAAAAATCACCAAGTACACCAAAACACTTGTAACCTTTATATCTTTCAAAAAGAAACTAAAATGCTAAATAGCTGATCCTATTTTTCGGAGTGTTTCGATATTTGAAAATTGAAAATTGAATATACGTAGCTAGCGGAATTTGAAGTAACCTATTATATTTTACATAATCTCGTAGAATCTACAAGGCATTAAATCAATTGTAAAACTGCCAAGGAATTGTTCATGCAATCTTTCCAATCTGGTAATTAAAATCAAAAAACTAAAAGCTTTTACATTTACTAAATAAAAATCAAACCAAAACATGTTAGATAGATAGCTATCATGTTGGAAAGCGACAGGGTGTGGCACGCTGGTCTCCGGTGTAAGTTAAAGAATTTACTAACACCTCAGCTGCTCTCACAGATAGTTAGCAGATTTCTGGACGAGAGATCCTTTTGCTTTGCTGCACGACGGCACCAAATCGACAAGAAGTTCAATATGCACTGGAGTACCGCACGGCAGTGTCCTAGGTCCCACTCTCTACACAATATACACCGCAGACGATACGGCCGTGCTAATTCGGAGCCCACTGATCGGCACAGCGGCAAGTGCGTTGCAGGAGTATATTAACAGCTTCACAGAATGGGCTTCCAAGTGGAACATAGGCCTCAACAGCAGCAAATGCGGAAGCGTAACATTCACCAACAGAAGAGGCACTTGTCCAGGTATATCAATGCTAGACAATTTGTGACAAAGTACTGTATTACAATTCAGGAGGAGAGGGTTAGGTTAGGTTAGGTTAGGATGGCCAACATGGGTGAACCTCACATTGTCACTTAGGCCAGCTTAGGCCCCTTGTGATACCATATATGTTTCCAACTTCTACCGCAGCTACTCTGAGAACCACTTTGTCAGTGTGAAGAACGTCGAAATCTGTTTGATCTCTTTTTCCGAAATCTCAGTTAGGTTATCCGGGAAGGGGCGCCCTAGTGACGCCAATCTCTTCCTACTATGGTCCGGGCAATGACATAACAAGTGCTCGACCGTCTCCTACTCATCGGCATTTCCACAGCTTCTGCAGAAGTCCCAGGAGTTAAACCCTAACCTCGCGGCATGTCTCCCTGTTGTGCAGTGGCCTATGAGGGCTCCCACATTAACAGCTATCTTTTCTCTCTTGTGTTGGAGAAGTGTTATTGTTCTTTTGAGGTTGTATTTTGGACAGGTGTATCTTGAGATTCTGCACGTACCAAGGTTGCACCATCTATTGCTTCCTATACCTATTATCTCTCTTGAGATCTGTAGTTTAAATGTAGCCATGGGTATACCTTCTGTGGCCTTCCCTGGAAGGATATCAGCAGTGGTATCCTCTCTGGCTAGTTTATCCGCTTCACAATTTCCCTCTATATTTTGGTGACCAGGCACCCAGATGAGATGTGTAACGTAGTGTTCGACAATCTCGTTAAGAGATTTACGGCACTCTGTTGAGGAGAGGGTTATTCACTTTCCATTCTTTTAAATTTTTATTAAAATCTGCTGATTTTGAATTTTCACCTTCTACAAAGCCTATAATCACCTCCATATTTTTGTTCAATATCCTAAAAATTGGGTGTGGCATGTCAATATTTTTTATTTGACTGCAATAAAAATAATTTTATGTGCCGGGTTACAGCTGGATATCTTACAAATTTATCACCGAAAAGACTAACAGGCAGACGGATATAGCTAAATCGACTCGTCTCGTCGTGCTGATCAAGAATATTTACACTTTATGAGGTATATGATGTATCCATTAATGCTATACATACTTTTTGACAAACAGCATCGAATCTTTTTTTTGGCTTTAGTCTTTTATCAAGCCATAATTTGGAAGATTACCTTTACCGCTGAAAAATGCGCTGGAAAAGTAAACGATGCCACGTATTGCCGCCAATATTGTTGCCTGGTCTGAAAAGAGTATTAATAATATTTTTGTTTATGAATAAAGTTTCCACCACTTTGAAAACTTATCAGACCACTCTTCTACGCTTTTGTGCAACATTTTATGCAAGGCTTAGGCGCCGCCGCAACTCATTCGCTTGCCTCACATTGGCGCAAACAATGATGAACAGTGTATCCATAAATAAACACAAAATGAAAATGAAAATGAAAAAAAGGCATAGTTGAGGTACGGTGTCAACCTCCAGCAGAAGATACTAGTATAGTTAGCTTTAGCATCGCACACTCAGTAGCATTCCTTTGCATCCATGCCCTTAGACGGCATTCGCGTACAATGTCCGACTTTTTGATGCGGCGGCTATAAAATGCTTTGGTAGTCAGCAAACTTCTGCATATACGAGTATCTTTATACCATACATAGATGCTTCCACTTGTCTAGGCGCAAATGCGTTCGAATAAAGGCGAAAAGCCAAAAAAAAAAAAATAAATAAATAAATAGCCTTGCAAAATCGCCGGAAATGTTCCTTTTGAACAGTTTTGGAAAGGGTATCTAAATACTTTGATGTGCAGATGTGTGCATCTATGAATATGGCCTGTAGTTGCTTCTGCTTGTGTGTGCTTAGATATAATTTTCTGGGCATTTTTATGCCGCCGTCTAGAATATATTGAATTTATTTAATGTAATTTCCGTCATAGTATAAAATAGTTTAAAGCAGTGCAGAATTTATTGCAAATGATTCCTTAAATCTATATTTATGTGAAAAACAATTAAAAATCATAATGGGAGGTATATAATTAATAAACTTACGACGATAATTAATAAACTATTCGAAAATTTTCGAACTAAGTATGTAGACGAAATTCCAAAACCAAAGTTTGTGTTTTATTTACATCGATTTTGTACTCCTGTGATTTAGCAGTACTGTCAGTAAAATGAAATTTTCTAAATAGTGTAAGAGCGATCCTAGTCGTAGCTGGCTGAGGTCATTAGCTTTTTAAAGTGTTCTACTTGCATTGGTTTTACTCTTTACTATCCTTAACGATCTCACTATACACATCTGACACACATATAAATTTTTGAAATAAATATCTAATACCATAAAAAAAAAAATTCAATTTCCGTCGTTGAAGCACCACAAAGCACGAAACTTCTTACATTAAAAATAAAACTCAATTTCACACAGAAACCAACTCAACAATAAATATCAACAATGCCGCTGTGTGCCTAAAAATATGCAACATGTCGCCAACAGGACAAAATCTGCAACGAACAAGTAAGAACGCTGCAGTCGAGTGTACTCAACTGTAAGATACCCTGTACAAAGGGTAAGCATTTGTATCTTAACCATAGATTTAAATGAGGATTTTATTTTAGTTATGATGCTTTGATTTTGACCTATGTGGCATGTATGGGATGTATTAAAACAATCAACAACCGATGAAAACGTTGAAGCAATGAAGAAAATTGTTATGGAGAATCGTCGAAGCACTATAAGAGAAGTTTCTGAGGATGTTGGCAAATCGGTTGACCCATAGCATGCAATTTTTTCGGATCTTTTGTTCGTGAAACGTGTGGCAGAGAAGTTTGTTCCGAAATTGATAAATTTTGACCAAATGAACCTTCGCCTGACGATCGCTCAGGAGCTATTGGATGACGTCAAAGACGATCCAGATTTGCTCAAAAGGGTCATAACTGATGACGAAACATGGGTAGAAAAGCCAAGTTCGAAAAAAGCACACCAAGTTTGGTAAAATGTGACGATTTTTCCCACTGTTGGTTGATGGTTGTCACATTCATTTCATGAACTCTGTCTAAAGAAGAAAAAAGATCATCACAATTTAAAGTTTTGAGAATTCACATTCACTGTACATGCAGAATACTCTTTCAGGGTATTTCGACGTAATAAAGTTCTTAGGAGTTACCCTTGTTCAGAAACTAAGCTGAAAAACCCATCTTAAGAACTTTAACAATAAGGCAACAATGGCCCTCAGGATATGCTTGGTCGGATGAGGGAACTTTCCCCGAAGATGATTCTTTGGATATATTGTATACTCCGCTTATAAGACCCATATTTGCCTATACCGCTCTTGTTCAGTGGTGGACACACTTCAACGGCTAGCATGTCTGAGTATGTTAGGTGCCATGCGAGGATGGAGCTGCACATTAAAACCGCAGCAACGGTTTTGGCTTTGAGACTTCAGACCTTAACGAATCTGACGCTAAGTGAATGGGGTTCATCGAAATGTTTTCGACAAATGTTTCTAAGTTCTCATTTCCAGTCGCTCAGATTGGAATAAGGGTCTCCCTGATACTGGACCATCAATTATGAAATGATACACAGACATGGGTATAGGTGTAGGAGTCTTCAGACCCAAAACCAGGAACTCGAGTGCCGCGGTGTTTCAAGCAGAGGCCACACCATTAAAGTCTGCGTCTGATAACTTTTGGATAAGAGTCCTAAGAGGGCCAATATTACCATATTTTCAAAAGCCAAATGGCTATCAAAACACAAGCTTCCTGGTACTTTTTCTCAAAGTTGGTTCTACAATCAGCTGGAATTAGTTAGAATCCTCTATTGCAGACTTCTTTAGAAATTCTGACACTCAGCACTGTATACAACATTATGGACTAAGCTAGGCTAAACAACTAGCTCGTCCCATATACCATTAAAAAAAACCAGCAGGTCTGACTTGAGGCTGTTCATGAGCTACGTGAGTGCTCATCGTCGACTGAGTTATCATCTAAGCAAACTTAGTCTCTCCTCAGAAACAGAGTGTAGACACTGTCTTGAGAGCGATGAGGGTAGCCCATAGCTTCACTGCGACTCTCCAGCTCTGACTAGACTCAGATCCTGACAGGTAAATAACACTTTTAATACCCTTTTCATCAAAGAATATTCTCTGGATGCCCCTCTACGTCTCATCTCTGACACTGAGTCTTAGATAAGTGGAAGCACTTATCTAAGACTCAGTGTCAGAGATGAGACGTAGAGGGGCATCCAGAGAATATTCTTTGATGAAAAGGGTATTAAAAGTGTTATTTACCTGTCAGGATCTGAGTCTAGTCAGAGCTGGAGAGTCGCAGTGAAGCTATGGGCTACCCTCATCGCTCTCAAGACAGTGTCTACACTCTGTTTCTGAGGAGAGACTAAGTTTGCTTAGATGATAACTCAGTCGACGATGAGCACTCACGTAGCTCATGAACAGCCTCAAGTCAGACCTGCTGGTTTTTTTTAATGCACTCGAACCTGTTTCGCAGTAGCCACTTGTTCGTCATGGAGCTTAGACCCAGACACGACGTCACGATTTGGTTTGACTACATTCGATTCCGAGATTTCGGCATACATATAGATAGACAAACGGAAAAGATTACATCAAATAGACTTTAAATGGCCAACAAGGTATCTATATACATTCTGGTGTTGCAGTGTGCTAAGATGCTGCAATTACATGAATTGTATCACAAAGGCTCCGGGTTTTATACTTTTTGGGATATGCCAAACCTCCTTTAGTCTGTTACATACCATTGCTCAACTTAATACACCTTTTTAGCATATAAGTACAGGGCATAAAAATGCAGCGAAATGAAATAAAATGCCCGAAATGAAAAGTACATTGCATGTAGACATTGTATTGGTATAAACTCCAATGACGACGATGCCAAGTGCACCCCAGAGCGTCGTTCTATGTCGAGCTAGTGCTAAGTGGAAGACCAGCAGCTGCCAATTCAGCACTTAACCAGTCGAATTGACAGCGCCGGCGGTGACGGTGACGGTGACGGTGACCAGGACTGGGAGCAATCGACGAACGGACTGGACGGACGGACGGATGGACGGATTCCATGACAGCAAAATGCAATCCAAATGCATGCTTAACACCAAAAGTCAGTGATATGTAAATATAAAATAGCTTTTTCGAATGTGCCTTTAGAAGTTTGGTTTCAGCAACTGATGCGATGACTTTATCAAGTGTAAATTTGTTTGCTTAGCTGAGTCTTGCGCTTATAGTACGAATATGCGTGTAAATGAATTCTATTTTAGACTTTTCACTTAGTTATATATATATATATATATATATATATATATATATATATATATATATATATATATATATATATATATATATATATATATATATATATATATATATATATATATATATATATATATTATATATATATATATATATATATATATATATATATGCGCCTACTAAATAAAATCTAAAATGTGTGCATACCTATCTGAATATGGGAAAAGAAGTTTGAATAAAGACCATTAGAGAGGGTACAGGCTCTTTCGCATTCTTTCTGGTTTTTAAGCAGTTTTTACACCTTCATATGCACTTGAGTAGTTTAGTAGTTCATATAGCACACAATGCATTTGTTTTTCGCACTCAACCCGTCAATTTTGCTGTCAATTGGAAGCTTTATCCTACTACAAATTTTATGAACAGTTTTTCTCCATTTGTAGTACGAAGTATGATACTTGTTGTATTTAATTTTAATCAAGTGTATTTGGTAAAAGAGGTGTTTTGAAATTTACGGATTTCAAAATTTCGAGAGATGGCGCTCGCAGTTTTTAAACCATTTGGTTTCTGACAGGTATCATATATCATTCGACTGCTGTAACATTTGTATTCGTATTAATCCCATTTTTTAATTTGTACAATCATTTGAAGCAAACAACTTTTGTTACACTGAAACAATGGTAAAAATCGAGGTTTGCATAGTGTTTTATCTCTTTCATTTGAAAGGTAAAACTCCGAAAGATATCCAAGCCGAGTTGGATGAAGTTCATAGCATATCTGCACCAACGTTTAAGACGTGGGTAAATAAGTTTAAACGAGTTCGCACATCCACAAGTAATGAATATCGTTCGAGACGTCGGATTGACTACTGAAAGAAATGTAAACAACTGCAATTGAAGGAATTTTTGCACCATTTCGTAACCGTAGACGAAACATGACTCCATCAAAACACATCAGAGACAAGGCAAAAGTTGAAACAGCGAATTTCTCAGAGCCGAAGAAGATCAATGTGGGTCTGTCGGTCAACGAGGTCAACGAGGTCAACGAGGTCATAGCGATGGTTTTTTGGAAAGTACGCGATATAATTTCTATTTATACCCTGCACCCAAAGGGATAAGTGTACATATAATAAGTTTATGGAAATATATGTAACAAGCAAAAAGAGCAGTAGGCCCCATAGTCAGCATCGAAAACTGAGTCGATTTAGCCATGTCCGACTCTCTGTCCCTCTGGATGTCTTATTGTTCCAACAGATGTCAGGAACAATAAGATTTAGTTCAAAGCTGAACCTATTTATTCTTCTTGACCATACAGTTATTTTATATTAAATTTTTTTGGATGCCACGACCACCATCATCGCAATTCGGTTTCTTATTTGTAAGTACATTTTTAAAGGCACTTACTTACTTACTTACTTAGGTGGCTCTACAACAGTCTATTGGTCTAGGCCACACGAATTCTTAAAGGTAGCGTTTTGAAATTCGGTACACATATAAGTGTGTGATTTTTTAAAATTCTTCCAAATTTTATTAATATCAAATGTATACAATGTGCTACAGATGAGCACAAAGTTTCTCTATATATGTAAACATATTTATGCAACTTAGAATTCAAGTATTTTGAATTTATATAGGAGTATATGTACATCAAATAAAAAACCTCTTGATGAGGTAAAAATCAAGTGATGAAAGCATACTTGGAACAGACAAAACTACTGATATAAATTTTGTGACGATATATTTATATTTTTCATTTGTATGGCTGGAATCGATTGTAATATGTAATTGAGCGTTCGTCATGTTGCGAAGTAGTGGTGAATTTTCAAGAATATTCTTGAGTAGAGAAATAAATTGATGCCCTAGTAAAAGAGCTGTATTTTATAGTTTAAAAAGTTTAGTTTAAGTTTCACAGAAAAGTATAATATATCAAAATTTGCGCAATCTCGCGAAGTTTTATCATTCCAAATATGAGCACGAAAATTTGGTTTCAATTTTCGGCAAAATCGCAAAATGTAATTTTCAAAATTTATTTTAAGCTATATTTTTCAAAGTAGGTATTGTACAGCGTCATGCTAGAATTCATTTGAAGGTATTCAAAAGACCTCTGCAACGAACTATTACACGCAAATATTTGCAAAATATTAAGCCGTTTGGCCTCAGTAACCAATTGAAGTTTGAGCTTTTCCCGCCAAAATCCGACATTTTGAAAAAAGTTGTAGAACAAAAGTTTCTTAGTTTTCTGTGTACTAAAATCCTGTATCAATAAAATTTTGATTTTCTAAAGGATTCAAGCAAACAAACAAACAAATAAAAAAACAAACAATTTCATTAACTCGTCAAAAATTTAAAAAAATTCATAACTTTAGAGTGGGATTTTTGCGATCTTGGGCTCGTTGGATTCTTCTCGGCGTCAAGAATAAATAAAAAAAAGTTTGAGGTGATAGACCCCGCACGAGTTTTCTGAAAGTATGTTTCAAGACCTTTTTAATGGTATATAAGACGTTTCGATCGGACTTACCAGTAAAAACTTCGATATTGCGCGTATAATATAGTGCTCGTGCAGCAGCTAGACTGAGGTGGGCTTTCGTCACTTGCGTGGACTACCGTCCACAGTAATATACGAGTATATTCACATATATTTATAGGTATATTCACCATGCAATTTAAATTCAACTTAACGTCGTGAATTTATAACATTGTTATTGATTTGGATTGTTTTTCTTTCTGAAAACACAGTGGGAACTGACTGGTTTATACACAAACATATAACAACAGATGCCGCAATTCGCTTGGCCGCTCTCTTTTATTTTCCTATGTTTTCAATCTCTCTATCTCTATCTCAAACTCTCTCGGGCTCTTACGACGCCATCGTTAAAGAAACAGACAATAGAATGAATACTTCGCCAATGGTGGATTAATGTAAAGCGCCGTATTCGCTCTATTCCTACAATGATGAGAGCGTTAGGGCGAGTTAGAGAGTCCAACCAAATAGGAGAGTAATTGCACGGCTCTCAATGCCGTCCGCCCGTCCGTAGCAATATAACACAACAAAACATTCTCCTTTGCCACGTGTTTTGACAGTTCTTATTAATTCGTTTTTCATCCGTTTTTTCATCGAGTACTCGGATAACACTTTATATACTCAAAAAACAGGTGACAAACAGTGTGACTTTTTGCATCTCCGTCAGAAAAAAACAAAGAAAAATCAAAATGTGTGGACTTTTCACCTAATAAATATCTGATTTTAGTATTTCATGTTGATTTGGGAACACTGTTTTTCGTTTGTTTGACATAGCAGAAATAATTAAAAATTTCATCAACAAAAAATTTTCATCGAACTCAGTATTGGGCTTTAAAAACAATATTTTTTTTTTTTTTATTGAACATTCAGACGCATTTTTTATAATTTAGGTTTTTCAGGTCGACTACTACTACGTATGTCACTGAAATATATGTGACCCCCACTGAATTTGCAGTGTCCTCCTCGTTGTATTCACTGATTACCGATTTAACTTATCTATTCTCTAGGCTTTCACGCATGTTCCCGATAGTTCACAAATTATATCTTTAACGAACATTTCTCGATATCTATATCAAATCAAAACAGCTAATATCAATATTCAAGGTACACACCTATATTTTACTCCGAACACGCCATATTTTTTGGTAGTAGTATATAATATTTATGTAAATAAACCAAAGGTAGGGCTGAGTAACCGACCAAAATCTGTAAAAAGTGTTGAAAATTACATAAAAAAATCGACTGTTGAAGAAATTTTATTGCTTTTCACATGATATTTACAGCACATCTTTTATACCTTCTGGGTATAAAATAAGTGCTGTAAATATGCTCTACAAATCATTTCACATAAAAATCATGTGAAAAGAAATAAAAAAAAATATTGTTACCATGTATGTTGATTATTTTGAACTTCGCCATCGAGCCATAAAAAAAGACCACATAGTATAATGGCTCAAATTAAAACTAAAACGCTAATTCCGTCAAGAATAAAGTTTGTCTTACCACTCAACGAGCAAATGCAGCGAAAAAAGCTTCAGATAAAAGACAAAAAACTGCTCTTAACTATAAAAGTCAACAACTGCATTTCTGTAAATTAATAATTTGATTGAGAAGACGCACAGTCAGAAGTAACTTGGCTATAAGCGCACTCCGATCGCAAAGTTAAAAGTCACGCCAAAGTGTTATAATGCCGGGCGGAAAACTTTTACAAACTGCTTAGGTTGAGCTGAAATTTTTTTTTGCACAACATCCACCCTACGGACTTCGTCTTAGTGTCGACGTGCATCCTTCAGCCATCAGTTCCAACCGTATAATAAAAAGAGTTTTTGTGATGTTTTACTTTTTCATTAAAATTATCATCATTAGCGCCGTTTCGTTTACTTTGAAGCACTTTTCGCTTTTTGACTTTGACAATCAGCCAAGTTTTCTGGCTCGATTCTGCCAGATGGAAAAGTATATTTTGCAATTTACAAATATTTGCAATATTTAGATGGATTGCAGCAACGATGTTAAATGGGAGTGAGATAAGTTACGAATGGTAACAATTAATTTGGTATTTATAAAAACGACAATTTTAAGAGAAAGAATATCAATTTGCATGAACCATATTTTAATTAGCAGGTAAAGGAAGTTGTTTAGAGTTTAAATAGTGAATAATATTCTTAAATATTTGTAAGGCTGAATCACGAATCACGCAACGCAAGCGGTACCATCTCTTGTGCACGAAAAACGAAAACTAAGCCGAATTTGGCAAACAACCAGGAAGCCCATAGACAAGAAGAGGCTTAACCAAGTAGCTAGAACCCTGAAATATACGCTTCAAGAACGTAGAAGTAACAAATTCAACAGATATATTTCAAATATCTCCCAAACAAGGGCCACAAGAAACCTAGGTGAAGCAACATAGCGTATTCTACCTGTTAAGAGAAGGAATAATATAGAATAATGGAAAAATGGACCAGAAACGATCGAGAAAGTCCAGAAAACTTTGCGGGCCATCTGCAGATGTCTTTCAACTTTTTCCAACCAGTAATATAGACGCTGACTAAGAAATACTTTGTTTGTTGGGCTCTCCGCTATACAAATGAATTTGCCACTGACTAACTTCAGCCGTCGTGAAGTAAAAAAATAAGAAAGACAAAAATGCGCCTAGTTAATAGCTAATTACTTGTAAAACACTTAACACCCGACGAGTGACTTTCACATTATTAAACAAATATTTAATACAATCCTGCAATGTGTACATTTTCGAAGTTAGTGGGAAGTTGCACAGATAATAGCCATACCCAAAACCGGGCAAACCACTAGGAACCGTGAACTTATATAGGCCATCCAATATTCTGCAATATATTCGAAAGGTTGCTTTTGTCCAGACCTAGCCCTATTATCAAACAGAACAATCTTATCCCGACTCATCAATTCTGTTTCAGAAAGTACCACCCCACAATTGAACAAGTTAACAGAGAGTATACAAATTTGCAAGAACTGCTCTCCATAACAAAGAATACTGCACCATTTCGTTCCTGAATGTCTTAAAAGCCGTTAATAAAATATGGCACCCTGGATTAATGTACAAACTCAAACTGCTTCTTGGCGTTTTATTTATTTGGAAATGAAAAATGAGTGAACACATTTATTTGAAATAAATTCTGGCGTCCTATCATGCGATTTGCCGCTGTCTCCATACGTATATGTACTGTAATTTTTGCCTTTGATACTGTCATCATGGCGAAAAATAATGATTCTACAGTAGCAGCACGCAAACTTCAAGTGAACCGAAATGATATAAATGTTTGGTTTGATTGAAATCGATACATGTGACGTTCATCCTTAGACAATGTACACGTCCTCCTGTTTTTCTAAACCACTACCATCTGAAAGATGAAGCAAAATATCATTTTATACATCTAGATAAGCGCTTGACTTGGTGTAATCACATATACACAAAAAGAAAGCAACTGGATACACCGTAGGAAACTTTACTGGCTTACAAGTCTTAAGTCAAATCTAATATTAGAGAACAAAATACTTCTATATAAAGCTATTATAAAACCCATATAATCAGACTGAATCCAATTATGGAGCTCAGCAGCAAGAACCAACATAGAAATAATACAACGATTTCAATCGAACCAAGAACTAAAAATTGCAACAATATTTGAAGTAACAAAACTCGTCAGCAATAAATACCGATCACGTCTAATTGCGCACAATCAACGAATTCAGGCGACTACCTGCGTTGCTGGCTTGGGGATCGAGCCGCACACAGCCCCCTCCGATAATTTTGGGTTAATATTACAATCTGTAGGAAAGATAACTGTAACCTTGTAGTTACGAAATAGTATTTTGTGGTATTGTCATAACAACTTAGGTATTATATAACTTGTTATTCGAAAATACTTATAACTTATTTAATAACAATGGTTGTTGTTCAAAAATTTCCATTGCTGAGACATCTTTGTCCGATTAATTGAGGATCGCTGTATCTAAATAGGGCAACACATTTTTTAGAGCAGTTTTCGCGGCAACGTGAAATCAAAAATTTCACGCTTATTCGGTAATCGATAGATTGATTTTCTGCGAAAACTTTCAGCCTTATTTAAGCAAAATCGGTTGGAAAATGACGAAGTTATTTCAATTTTATATTAAGTAAAAATACTAATAATAATACTATTCAAACTCTGTGTGAATAATATAAAAAAGATTGTGGCATTTTTTTTTTTGTTTTTTTTTGTAACTTCCCATTTTCCAATCAATTTTGCTCAATTTATGATTTTAACTGGTGATAATTGTGGTAAAGAAAATCTGTTGCCTGACTTGGATTCAGCGACCCTCGATTATTGGCTTTTTTTGCTATTTTTGCTAGCATCAATGCTTTCATCGGTGATAATTTAACTCTCTTTGGAATTATACAGCGAAATATTTTGCTAGTGATTTCAAGAGTTTTGGTCTGTATTGCTTAGCTGATTAGAACAGATTTTCGAGGAGCTGTATTTACTAGTGGCGTAATAGAAATCGCAAAGTTCAGTTTGAGATAAATGCTTTTATTATACTGGTTTGCAAATATCAATTTTAAAAAGATTCGTCCGGATCCGAACAGCAACAGATCTCGGAGACTGTATGAGATAGAAATTTCAAGTTAAGATATTTAGCATCTCTTTTTTTCCTCTTCATATAACTAGTATTAAGGGGTACTCTCTACTCCATAGTCCACTTTAAGTAGTAGACTCAAAGCTATCCCCATTTTTTCGTTTTTGTATAGACATTTTTTGATTTTCTTGTTAGTTACGCCAGAAACTACAAAACTGGCTTATCTTATGTATACCGCATACGTCCAGATCGGACCATTATAAGGAGTAGTCTTCATACAAGTTTGCCATCAATTTTGAAGTTTTTCTATGGACATTTTATGTTTTTCTTTGTTAATTAAGCTAGATATTCGAAACTCGTGTATCTTACGTCAATCCTTACAAAATATTCCATATAGACCCAGGTCGGACGACTATGTAGAGAAGCCCTCAATCTTACATCAATCCTTACAAAATATTCCATATAGACCTGCACCCCATTCTTGAGTGAAACATTTTTGTTTATGTTTTCAATTAATTAAGCTAGCCATGCAAGTCTATGGTTCACAGAAGGACTTTGAAACAATGTACAGGATATCTCGAAGTCGTGCGCTCTCAAATGCTGCGTTCTTCCTTGTTTCTGGTATAACGTTTCTGGTAAACCAGTTCGAAATAAATTATAAATCATTAGAAAGGTGATTCAATTCCGGCTGCCTGTACACAACTCGTTTCGATCGAATGAGAAATTTCTGAACTCCTATTTCGAACACTTTTTTAAGCAATGGTTTGCACAATAGTATCTTCCAATTCGTTCAAAATGGCTGATTCGTTCGCACAAACCAAGAACATCGCGTAAGCTCAAATAAAATAAAACATGTCTTCAATAAATATCCCCATTCAATTGGGGCTCGAAATAATCGCTAATCATAATGATTGGAGAATCTCTCTCCATGCACCCTTCTCGAAATGCTTTACTCCAAATGCCGTAACCAAAAATGAGCCCTAACATTGAGGAGAATATTGCTATGAAGCAGCTGGTTGACTTCCATTGACCGAACGTACGACGAAAACGGTGATCGAGCGGCTTCAATTTTTGCACCAGCGGGATTTTATAAGGTCATAGATCCTTACGTAAAATTGTTCATAAATTAGGTGCACACAGCTGCAATTGATGCAGCGGATCGATTCACTTGCTTATTACCTTATTATTTAGAGTAAAAGTGGTGCGAAAACAAACCGTGGTTATTGAGTTAATCGCTCGGGTGGACGATTATTGCCCTTTAGGAGTTGTAGCTATCGGAAAAACCTTAAATTGTTTGTTTTCTTTAACTCAAATATGATGTGTCGTATGAGGCTTTTATAAACAGCTGTGCAAAGTGGTACCTTAATCTCAGCTGATAACAGGTAGCTTAGGTATAATACCTAAGTATTTGCATAATCGTGTGCCAAGAAATGACAGGCAGGTAAAAAAAAGTCATTTGCAATTGTTTATTGCGCGATCCTATTCTAATAACAGGTAATAAAAATTGCATATTTTTGCATAAGTGTTGCACGGAAAGGATTGTGGGCTAAGCGACGAAGTTAAATTAGCCGGCGATAATGTATTCCAGAAGCAGGTAGAAGAACTTAATATAAAACGAGATGCATCTGATGTAAGACACTTAATATAAAACGAGATGCATCTGATGTAAGACACTCATTCATCAAACAGATCGACAACAGGAAAAGTCGTGTTTTTAAAATTTAACGCTGAAAGAATTTATATTAAAAAATTAAAATGGCTTTCAAACACTACGCTGACCAAGATATTGAAAATCTTGGTAACTTTGAAACGAAAGATCGCGTGGTAACGTTGATGACCAAAGAATTGCTGATTTACTTTCTGGAGAAATATTACAAAATGCCGGAAAATCTAAGAATCGACATAATGTATTGCGAGAGAGTGCTAAAGGAGCGAGTGGATATCTACAAAGTAAGTTTGAAATAAAATGAAAAACATAATCAATTTCTAATTTTTTTTTTTTAATATATTATTTATTTTCAGAAAATTAAAGCTATAGAAAGAAATGAAGAGCATGCTGCCGCCCGATTTATGATTACATCACAAATGACGGCTGAGATAAATGAGGCCAAAGCAGAAGTAAGAGTTTTGATAAAAGCGGTTCACGAGAGTACGGCAGAGTTTCGAAAGATGCTGATCTGCCGCGGTTTCGAAATTATGCCCGAATTGACAAAGTTCATATTGGGCAAATTTTTTAAAAAGTTCTCCAGCGAAACAGCAGGAGAACAATTATCTCCAATTAATGTGAAGCAGCGCGAATCGCCAGAAGCAATCTGGCAGCGATATTGCGGACTGAAAAATATGAGTAATGAATTACTGCAATGCGATAACTCAAGACAGGTGGAATTTTTGAGGTACTTCGGCCTGTGCACTCATCATGAAAAGGAAGCGATCGTTTTGGAACAGTTGCGTCCAAAGCGCAGAATGCGTAAGGCAGCCAAGAAAAGGCGTACTGACTGTACCTATGATACAATTGAGCCCGAACCCAAGCGTAGAAAGTCCAAGCCTAGAAAGGCTCGCAAGTAAAATATCAACATAGTTAAGTGTGTATTTTTAAGATGAAATATTGTAAAATTAAAAGATAAAAGATTGTAAATAAATCATTAGCAAAAAAAAAAATTTTTATTATTTTATTCCAATTCGCCGAAGAATTCGTTATCTTCGGCGCAATCGAAGCTACAAAGTTTCTGTATAGTAGCAGTAGAATTTTAATAGTTCCAAACAGTGCGCTCCGCAGCATATCTGCTGCACTCGGCTCCACCGAGATCTGGAAATTCCTACGCTTAAACAGCAACTCCAGAGACACATCAGCAACTACAATGAATGTTTAAAGGCTCACGTCAATCACTTGGCTAAGACGTGGCTTACAAACACCTGACATAGAAGGCTGAAGCTCCTTTATTCCGCCTCTGGGATCGCCGTTTGATATTATAAGTAATTATACAATATTTGTGCAGCACTTTAATTAGATTTATCCGTGTAACCACATTCCAGACCCACATTTTTATCATCAAAGGTTACAGGTTCATTGCGACTTTTTTAAGGATTATCTCGCACAGGATAAATTCTATATTCTTATTTCTGTCTCATTCGGGTTTCAGTAAATTTATACAAAACAATGTGGAATTCATATGCTTATTCCACATGCATTTAAATAGCAAAATACAACAGAAAAAAAACTGGGCCAGTTTAAAGAATTCAATTTCATAAAAGCACCCAATGAAAATATCAATTATACAGAAAACCCTTTCGCCTTTAAAGCAACGCTGTCGATCAACATGGGGACAAACACCTTCGTGTTTTCGCACACAGACTATTAAATGCATGCGAGGTAGGCTGCTTGATGTTACGTTGCATTGGTTGGTTTTTTGGCACACTGTACAAACTATGACTCAGAAATGATACATACTTTTGGTGCTCTCCTTTTGGACAGCCCTGCTTTAAGGGCTAATTAATTTAGAATTTTACCAAGCAAAATACTATCAAAAACCCACTCAACTGATGATAGCCAACAGGTTTGCAAGTGCGCCCACAACAGTTTCGAGAGTAATGTCAAGCTCCTCGATAGACAATGTGAATCGACATTTACAGCACGACAGAGATGTGAATATTTTTTCTCTATTTTTCCAACTGAAACCAAAGGAACCGAAATAAACAAAAAGGTAACTGCTATAGCAAATTGAGAAATCTGAGAGAGAGCTTTGTGAAAGAGTCTGTGTGATTGGCCAAGGACGTTACCTGCATGTTACTTATCTTAGCCGCAATACATTAAAAAAGGGAAACTTTTAGTGAAACATTGGGCATTGTTAAAAAACAACAGCAACAAAATGCCGATTTTGAAGACAAAATCATCTTTATTAGTGACGAGGCTCATTTTCATCTCAATGGCTTCGTTAACAGGCAAAATTGTCGCATTTGGGGCACAGAAAATCCACGAGTGATTTATGAGAAACAAATGCATCCACAGCGTGTCACTGTTTGGTGTTGATTTTGGGCTGGAGGCATCATCGGTCCATTTTTCTTCGAAAATGAGGCATGTCAAACACAAACCGTGAATGGTGTTCGTCATCGTGAAATGGAGGACATGTGGTTTCAACAAGACGGTGCCACATGCCATACAGCACAAGAAACAGTTAAATTACTGCATCAGTCATTACCCGATCGTGTCCTCTCGCGTTTTTGTGACCAGAATTGGCAGCCTAGATCATGTGATCTGACGTCTCTAGACTTCTTTCTTTGGGGTTTTTTGAAGTCACAGGTTTATGTGAATAAGCCCACGACACGTCAAGCATTGAAAGAAGAAACTACACGCTGCATCAATGAAATACCGCAACATTTATGCAAAACGGTTATGAAAAATTTCACGAAAAGAGCGCGTATATGCCAACAAAGCCGAGGCGGCCATCTACCCGATGTGTTATTCCATACATAACCTCATGATGTCTACTTTATGTTTCAATAAAAGTTTCATAAATTTTCAAAAAACAAAAGTTGTTTATTTATCAATCAAATCCGGCGTAAGTCCTGAGACACCCATATATAAATTATATCTATTACAAAGAACACGCTAATTACTTTGCTGTGACATTATCAACGAATACCTGCCGTAGGGGACGTAAGCAGCTTCAACCCAATGATCTGTGCCATAACCAATGGAACAGATGATTCTCTTTAATCTAACTATTTGTTACCCTTGACACAATCTGTATTTTGCTTGCCCATGGGTGTGCAAAGATTTGAGTTACCAGTTTCATTTTGGATAATTTTATTTTACTCTATGCATAACAAACGCATGCCCAAACCGTTTCGACTTGATTTAAGCCAGGACTGTTCAAAAGGAGAACACCGAACGTGTTACTGCAGTGCGCTATATTTTATGCGAATCTTTTTGAGTCATAATTTGTACAGTGTGCCAAAATACAGCAGCATTTGATTTCATATTTATGTTTCTCTTTAGCCTCAACAAGACGACTTCGGCATGCATTCGTTCGAATTTGTGTAAAATCACGAATGTGTTCGTCCTCCTGTGGCTTTGGCTGAATAGCGTTGACGCTCCTGTATTATTGATATTTTTATTAATGGGTACTTTTAAGACAAAAGGTCGAATTTCGACCGCTGGTAGAACTCTAGTTAGATTCAAATGATGTTGGAAAAATGTGTTCAGTTGACAATCATAAAAAATGCTTAGTATTTGAACTATCTTCGGGTGTATCTCAGCAAAATTTCATTCGATTGAAACGATATATCCGAACGATATATAACTGATGGAAGACAATATAAAATAATTATGTAAACACTGACTCCACTATCAATAATCTTTGAAATCTTTAAAATTTAAACAAATTTAAATATTAAATCATCAAAATGGCGTCCCGTACTTAAAATATGCACCAATAAAATGTGCAATTATTTAAAAGCTTATCGAATGCTTCAACGAGAACGTGTAAGGTGTCGCGACGGAAGAGGAAGAGTAGCACCAGAAAACCAGGACACCGCATAGCAGACGAAGACGTCGCCATCTTCATATCCAGCACACGCAATGGTGGGCGGACACTAAAAAGCGGGAATCCGTTGCATAGCAATATGGCGCCAGATGGCGTCATTTTTCCGCCTGATTGATATGCAATATATTCATTGCAGCACCGAGCAATGGCGCGGGCGGCAGTGTGAGACGAACTGCAATAAGTAACTAAAATTAATCGCTGCCATTGCAGGCACAGCTTCACTGCATCAATTTCTAAACGACTTTGGGACTTTATTGCTGCTACTTTGCTGCGTTTCGGCCTCAAGTGCTCGCATTGAGTGGTAAAGGAATTTTTATGATTGCAGCGCACGTCGCCAGAACACGTACTACACACACTCACACACACACACACACACACACACACACACACATACACACACACACACACACACACACACACAAAGAGAACGAACGCGCACGCTGACCGTTCCGTCGCAGTGTAGTTCATTGGAGCGAAAGTGAGACAACCGGAACTGTTTAACAGTCAGACAGACGGAAAGACAGACAGTCTTTCGGTTGAACCGCCACTCAAGTTGAACGTGCCTTGATAAAATTTGTGATGCCGCTGTTGGCGCCTATGGCTGCCACGTATTGACAACCAATCCTGCCGATATGCCTGCCCTCGACAACCTGTCCCAATGTCGTTTCGTGTTGCACTTTGTATTTTCTTGACGATTCGACTTCCAGAATATGATGACTAAGTCGCGTCATCAATTCTTTTGACATGTCCTGCGGCTATTAATGCCGCTCTAACGACTTCGATTGGTACACACACACACACGCAGGCATACATCAATCGCATCTTGAATGCTTACATGTGTATGTGTGCGCATTTCCGCTTCTGTTTTATGCTTTACCTTGCTCCTGAGAGTATGCTACAATATAAAGTACGAGGTCCCATTAAAATGTTTTGAAATCGTAAAAAATATTTAATGATTTGTCTTGTAGTGGCATTCAACAATAAATCAGTTAGACTAAAATAAATTGAATGTATCCGACTAGCTGAACTAGACGATAAGGTGCTAGAGTGCCAGATTGAAAGCTGATAAGTAGATTAGAGAGCTAGATACTAGATAGCTCGCTTGACGCATACGAATAAATTCAATTGCTTAAACTGTGCAGTGCACTGCATTTATACAACTCAGTTGGGCTGCTGTGACAAGGATTTTAATTAGCGTCTCCCTTGAATACTTCTAAAACTTATATGCATAAATAGTGGAATCAATATTGGTTCGATGCAAACTCTCAAGATATTTCGTTTTAAACAAGAAACAACGCTGCAGTCAAGTCTTCTTCACTTCGAGATGGTTATTTGTTTGGCGCTACTCATATGAACCACAGATTATATTCATTAGTTGACCGATCTGGACATATGAGGAATATTTCATTAGAATTGATGAAAAATCAAAATGATCGGATGTTCATATTCAGTCCGTTTTCAAAAGTTGGTTTTGGCTGTTGTCAATGTTTCATATTAACAGCTAATTTCGATAGTTTCACAGAGGTTAGACATTCAGCTTATATCGCCTTAAATTTTAGAATAAAAATTTTGTGTTAACTAAGCAGCATTGGCGGAAGATTTTAGTTTTCTGCTTTAATTAGAAGAAATGTGCAGCTGAATTGCATCGAGTGTTTGTGGAAGTTAATGGTGACAATGCTCCAACTGATAAATCATGTAATGGTTTAAGGACAAGCCTCGCTCTGGACAGACAAAACAATTCGAAGACAAAGAATTGGATACACTACTTGATGAAGATACGAGTCAAACGCAAGAAGAGTTTGCAGAATCATTGACAG
Organism: Leucophenga montana; assembly: GCA_035044765.1. Lineage (NCBI taxonomy): Eukaryota > Metazoa > Arthropoda > Insecta > Diptera > Drosophilidae > Leucophenga > Leucophenga montana. Next base: position 297,847 of record JAWNNQ010001299.1, read on the forward strand.
TGACTCAGTTTCTGTACGATTGAAATCAGTGGGAATGATTTAAAAGCGAGGCAATTGGCTGACTTATGAACTGAACCGAGAGACGTTCAAAGAAGAAATTGTTTTTTACATCGAATTGTCACTGAGAATGACACATGGATGTACTATGATAACCCCAAGAAGAGTAAAAAATATGCTATGCCCGGCCAATCGTTGTCATCGGTCTCAACGTCACACCAACACCAAAGCCGAATATTCTTGCTCCGTAGGTCATGTTGTGTATCTGGTGGAACCAAAAGGGTGTTGTGTACTATGAGCTGCTACAACCTGACGATTCCATTACGGCCGATCGGCATAGGCTACAATTGATTCGTTTGGGCCGTGCATTACAATAAGTTGTGAAAAAATATTTGGAATATTTTTCCGCGCCCGCCGTACTCTCCAGACATTTCTCCTTCTGATTTTCAAGATGGAATTCGATAATGGTCTGAGAGGTGATAAAATTATTCATCACAAAGTTTGTGTTTGACAGTTATTGGAAGCAGACATACAATGCAGACGTCCATCTGTCTGCCTTCTATGCTTGCTGTGGCGAAATTGACCTCAAACGTAATCGTGTGGTAACTTCGAAGTAGTGTTTGATGTCGGTTAATCGCAATATTCTCAAGTTTTTGCGCTGTTTCCTAAATGTGTATAAAATATGAATCCCTTAAAGCACATCAGAGACAAGCAGTAGATAAAACAATAATTGTCTTTGGTCAGATCAGCGCGGCAACCTTAAAGAAAGCATCGGAGCCCCCATAAAGTAATGGTGTCTTCAATAATTATGTTCGAAATTTGATTGCTTATAGTTCTGTTATTTCAGGTGGCAACACTGTCATGCATTATTGGCAATTGGAGCCAAATTTTGACGAAAAATCATATTCAGTGATAAAATACATTTTTGATTGAACGAATGAATTTGGCAAAAGAGTAATCCACAGCAGTATCAATATTCTCCATTGCACCCAGAAAAACTTACGGTTTTTTTTTTATGTGAAATCAGTTTCAGTGGCTTAAAGTCAAAAATTAGATGAAAATATTGAATTAGTTTTTATACATTTGCTTAAAAAAGAATTCAAAGTCTATTGACATTCTCACCAAATACAGTTTTTTTTAAAAAAGTAATCACAATATTGGAAGATATTTATTTTTGGCAGTGGCGTCTTCCGTCATCGTGACTGGCATTTGTCAAGAAGACAATCTTAAATACACGCCAACAAGTAGGGAACGCGGAAAAATCAATGGACCACAACATCTTCCGATTTTATTGCTCCAGACTTCTTTCATTTATAGGTGTTAGATTAGAAGTCTCGAGTTTGTATGTGAACCTTGGCACCCCAAAAAAAAGTCCATTGAAAACGAAATGGCAAATATGAATAACGACTGAAGTACTGGGAATATGCCCCATTGTGTTTCAACTCGAAACAATATAATTTTCTCGACTTAATAGAAATGAATGCTCCAAATAATTATTATTCGCAAATAAAACCGATTTTGTTCACCTACAAAATGAAAGATATTTTTTTCAGCTACAAAATAAAAGACGTAGCCTTAGAAAATAGGGTGACTATATATACATAAAACATGGAAAACGAAGAACTCGGCAGATTACATTTGTAAACGAAAAATTATGTGTACCTAAATTTTATCTTTGTTTTGAACGTTTTATTGAAGTGCCTTTTTAGAAAAACTTATTTATGATTCGTTGAGCAGAAGTGGTTATTATGACTTATCACTCAATTATATAGGGTGTTCATTTTTAGACGTGTAGTTTTCAAGAAGAAATAAAACGCATATAATTTAATATTGTGGCCAAGAATTTAGCTTTATTATAAAGATAAGGGTTTGCCATTATGTTTTAAAAATGATTTTGTACGATTTGCAAACGTTGTTCCTGAGTAAGTCTATTCATTATGAAATGGCAAACCAAACTGAACATAAATCAAGTGACAGATGCCAAACAGTGTTGCCAGATTGAAAACCATACGTCTAAAAAACACCCTTTATATTAATAAGTAACTTATAACGTGATATTAATAATTTTTGCGCATATTTGCGTCATTATGAAATATTTGACAGTATGAGTGAGATGAGATCCTCCGTCTTCAATTTAAAGAGAAAATTCACTTAGATTAAATATAAAAAAAACACATGTAATCAAAACACATGAAATAGAAAATTAACAAGAATTATATTTTAATACTTTTAACACTCTGTGCGAAAAGTGTAAAAAAATAATAAAATTTAATGTAAAAATCGACTAATATAAATTTTATTTAAACCCTGAACTGATAAAACTGGCTGAAAACAGTAACAGGACCGGTGAAGTTGAGCAGGACCTAGACCTGAAAGCCATGGTGGAAGCTACTAGTAGCCTAGGCATCTGCAATACGGACAAAGAACCCTGTGCAGAAGACCACGAAAGATCAAGAGATAGACTAAGGCCCATTTGGTGGACTCCAGAGCTAAAATACAAAGGAGAGATGTGCATGTAATCTTCCGACTCGCAAAATAGGCAAAGGAGCAGATCAACTAGGACGATATATATATATATATATATATATATATATATATATATATATATATATATATATATATATATATATATATATATATATATATATATATATATATATATATATATATATATATATATATATATATATATATATATATATATATATATATATATATATATATATATATATATATATATATATATATATATCAGACTACGCAACTTCAAAAAAGAGGTACGTCCGATACAGCGAGACTTAGGAAGACATACTCGAGCCAGTCTTCCATACAAATATTGTGCCAATCGCTCTGGTGGTGGTGTTCTCATATCTGTCAAATCGTTTCTATTGACTGAGAAAAATAGTATTATCTACCAGGACAATGAATTTATATGTGTTAAAACTTCTTTTCGTGGTTTCAACAACTACATTTTTTGCTCATACATTCCTCCTTCTTCGAAATGGGCATTTACTGTCGGCATACAGCTGCGATTTTATACATCTGCACTATTTTACATGAAAAAGATCATCTTATTGTTTTAGTTTATTTCAATCTACCTACTTACTATAAGATGGTCAAATTTGATTGATACCTCTATGCTGTCCATGCAACAGTGGAGCAATGTTCGCAACAGCTCTCGAAAACTTCTTGATCTTATTTTTGTTGATGTTAGTTTCGATGAATTTATTAATAGGATTCCTCCAATTACAATGGCTTAAGATAATCACCATTCAACCTTGGAAGTCTCTTTTCCGTTTGACTGTATTTGTCGTTCACGTGACAAAAATAAATCTGAATTTGTCAAGTTAAATCACTTACTTTTCAATACCGATTGGTCTGCTCTCGAGCGCTGTACAGATATTGAATTAGCAACAAATATTTTTAATTCCATCATTCTCGGTTGTGTTTGGTACATGGTGAAATAGCAATACCAATAAACGCATAAATGCAATAATATACAAAATTATTCATAGATTACGGTCAATTAAGTCGACCGCTGACCATACATACTAGTAAACTGTAATACTAAATAAGTAACCCTCGCATGAGTGTGTGAAGTTTCTTTTGCTTAACTTGCAACAATTTGTTGCTGTTGTCTTTGTCACGCGATTTTTGACATCGACTTCTTCGAATTCGATGGTTTCTTAGGCTGCCGACTCCGACTTCCCGCACACAATTTTCAACTTCCATAAGCTGATTCGCTCACTCTATCTCTCGGTTCAACCGAAAGCGGAAGTATTTCGTAGACATCAGACATTAACATCATCAACATGAATGGCAATGATGAAGTCAGGTTCCTGTGCGCAATTTTCGATATGTATATATAAGTATAACTACATGTTACTTCCTTCTGCACCTTCTTCAATGTTCGATATCTGTCGTCAGCTCATTAAAAATTCACAATTCATTTGTGTGCAAAGTATGAAGCGCCCTGAGACTTTGCGAGCAATGTGACACAGAAACACACACGCACACAGATACGTGTGTACATTGGCGTTCTCTCAGGCATGCATGCATCCATACATACATATATATGTGTGTATGTATGCAAGTATCTGTGTATCCATAAATGTATCTCGGTTACTTATTGTATAAAATGCTATATTAATGGCTGTCAATATTGATATTCGTCGTTGTCCTCATCGTCGACGTTGTTGTAGGCATTGAGAGTCGCATGGGATACAGCAGCTGAATCGGCTGCTTCATTGAGCGTATTGAGGCCGGAACCTCATTTGTACATATCGTATCGTACTCGAAGCCTGTCCTAGCTTGAAATCTATCTGCTTATGCGTTTTTATATGCATGCATTTGTGTGTGTGTGTGTGTGTGTGTTTATAAATATATGTAGACAATTTATGTGCAGCATTGACTACTACTGCATTGATATCTTTTGCATGCGTGCCATCCAGTAGGCTTCACCTCTGCTGAAGCATCTGTTACAGATCTGTGTCCTGTCTCGTCGCTTGTCCATTGATACCCGCATTGTAAAAGGTAGCAGCACGAATTACGAGCTAGATTGTATATTCTTAACTTTCAATACAATTGCAGAATTTCTTTAGAATTTTGTACGGAAGCAATTTTTTCATTTCGTAATGGCTTCGTCAGCTAACACACATCTGGTGTAATTATTTCTTTCAAGCGAATGCTCTTTGTATTGTATATTGAAGTAGAAAGTTCCTTTAAAAATGAGTGCTTAAGCTCACTTTACATACATACGAATCAAAAACTTCACAGGCGCGATCGGTTCACATATAGTTTCAGTGAAGAAAAAGGAAACAATGAGAACAACAAAGTGTTACCCATTTCCATGAGCAGAAATTATGTAGTATACTTTAATATCATTAATATTCCGCCCAAAAAAGTTACTTATTTTTTTATGTCGCACTACAACCATATAACGGTCTTGGCCAGACGCAGGCAGCCAATACAAGATTTGGCCATTCCAACGTAAGCACCAATTAAATTTAGCTTCTCCTCGAAAACCTTTAGTGCTTTGAGATCAATCCGGATAAGATGACCTGTTTAGTGCAGCCGCTTGTAACGACGTCACAGGCTGGGATAGCACAAGGTGTGTCCAGGTTTTGTAGCGACAAAAATTTTGTTTGATGTCGAGATCAAGACTAAATCTAAAAGACTTCTGGCATGGCCGCGAGCATACTACAACAATCCCTTCCGTGATTATTATCTCATAAAAATGCAGCACGTGTCTTCCTTAACGTGGTAACATTATCAGTCGAAATCCTCTGCATATGTCATCAATAGTTCGGTGCGGGCTTAGTATATACACCCGGTCGATGGTCGCTCAGTATTGTTCTTTGAATCCATTTCATCCACTGTAACGACGTCACAGCGCTTGACGCGACAGAAATTCATTTGATGTCGAAACCAAGACCAAATCAAAATCTGGCTTCCCTGGAGGAATAAAAAAGGCATACGTTATCACGTTTTTATGCAAGGCTTTTATGGCATATAAAAAAATGCTTATTCTACATATAGGCTTATTCTATATGAGTATATATCTAGCTTAATTGTACCTAAACATAGTCATGAGAATTGACGTGCTATGCGGGCCAGAAACGCCTTACCAGACTTTGGTTCCCTATGCGTACCAGATGAACCGCTACTCTAATCGCGAACTTGAATGAAAAACAAATTATTAATTTGAAGCATCCTACCTTCTTTTTTCGTTTTATTGTCAGTCTTAATTTCTTGTTTTTTTATTTTTTATTTCCTGAGTAGGCGTTTCTTCCTTCTCCATTTCTCTCGATATTCCTCTCTAATGGCACGCTTTTCTCTCAACTGTAGAGATTTTCTGCGTCTTTCACTGCAGTGCTTGGTGACACTTTTCGTCATACCAAAGGCAACATTTTCTGACTGTTTTGTCAAAGCTTCCTTCTTATTGTCTTAGCCCGGAACTGATAAGTAAGGAACTGATATTCAGAGACTAGCCAGCTTCGTTTTTAATCATTCAAAAGTTAATGGCCATCAATAATTTATCCACTGATGTGGACTTCTGCATACGATCCCATCCCCCAACCTAAGCTTACTTTAAAAAGTGTAAACTTTCCAATGAAAATGTCTAGTAGATTTATATTTAGAATTTATCATTTATCAAATACTATTGCAGTATTTTCGAAAAGTATGCCGTCACATTATTTTCAAAGTAGAAAATGTCATATACTCTTTGAGAACAAGTCTTTAAACGTAAAAAAAAATTTCTGTTTTTAAATATTTGTTCTTTTAATCTGTTTGGAATATGGACGTAACCGTTCAGTAGTAATAAAAATTTTTATTTTATACAAAGAAAAAAAACAAAATTTTCGTCCAATTCGCTGCACTGAAAAACCGTGAAAATACGTTCAGAATTCTTTTATCCAAGCCCAACGAATCTTGTGTAAGAGCCAGCCAGTTAAATACATAAATGGATACATATACGCGCGACTCGTGCCCCATTCGTATTGTGGATGAGTGTGGCGGTGCGTTTACCATGGGGATAATCGGATCTGCCATATTTCAGGCTGTGAAAGGTTACCGAAATGCACCATCCGGTTTTCAACGCCGCAGCTTGGGCTGCATCTCTGCGGTAAAGATACGTTCGCCGATTGCTGCTAGAAAATTCGCTATATGGCGGTGCACCTTTAGCGTAGTTGACTGTGCCATAGAGCACTACAGGGGCAAGGAGGATCCCTGGAACCCAATTATCAGCGGTGCTTTGACAGGCGGTGTTTTGGCTGCACGCAATGGTATTCCGGCAATAGCAGGCGGCGTAGTAGCGGGCGGGGTACTGGGAGCATTAATGGAGGGTGCAGGAATTGGTTTCACTTACTTCTCTGCCGATGAATTTTCCCCAATTCCGCCCAGTTATGCAACAACAAACACATATGATTTCTGGTGAATTGGCGCGGCTTGGCAAATTGCGCAGATAATTTAAAAAACAAAAAGAAACTAAAAATGCTATCGTATAAAAATTAATTTCAGATCTGATAACCAATTTTTAATGTGAATGGAACCCAAAGTACTGGAAGTGTACTGCGGCTGAGAGAAACGTTATATATTTTAATCAACTAGCCCTAAAATTCATTTGTATGATTTTTTTTAATTCTAAAGTTATATTTAAATACATGTTGAACGTTTAGTTATTATGTCTTATAAACGTTGCAGAGACACCGTGCTCTGAGACACCGTGATGCATTCTGAACCCGAACTATTGAGCTGGAATCATGTGACTTTCGTCCAGCAGTGTCCACACTCGATACAGAAATTTTAATTCGAATTGTTGGACAGTATTGTCATCAAGCTTATCAGACGGTAGGAGCATGGTTTGTGCTGAGGTTTACCAGGTTTGACAATCAAGATGATCTTGACGCACTTACACTGCGTAGGAGAGTGGCTAAGTGACTGTGTCCCAAGATGTCATTGTAGATGTCCGTTATATGAAAGATGGAATAATTAAAACAGATTCAGAAATGTTTTTTTATGGAATGCCTATCACATCGCATGACTAAGTTTAAAGAAAAATACTGTTTCTGGAAACAAAGTTTCTCTAACAAGTTAGCAACCAATATCTCCGATAAATTATATCCGTCGATCATCACTAGAATTGGGCACTTTTATCTCCAGCGAAAGATAAAAGTGCTCACGGTCTTTCCTTAGCCGTTAGAAGCAATTATAGATCAATTAATCTCCCACCTGTGATAAGGAAAGTTTTTGAATCATTGCTATTGACTAAAATTAGGTCAATTATCACTAAAAGTAGTCTCATTCCTAACAAACTGAACAAACTCATAGAGTTTTCCGCACCATACGAACCGCGATGAAAAATCGCAAATATTGCATAACTGCATACTTAGATATCACTCTGGCCTTCATAAAGGTCTGACACGACGGGCTTCTTAATAAACTTAAGAAGTGCCTCCCATATCCGTACTATGAAGTACTAAAATCGTATAAATGCAACCGTTATTTTGTTAGAAAAATCAAACGAGAGCATTCAAAGAAGCAGGAAATTCATTCAAGCGCTCAACAAGTAAGTGTCCTTGGGTCCGTATTATTTACATACTATATAGCGGATGTACCTTTTCCAGCAGATACCTGCAACATAAGATTACGATACAGCCATTATATCTACACGCTCGACTCCAAAAGTGGCTTCAATGCACCTACAAAAGTTACTAATTGTTAATCCTGCCAATTCAGTACAATGACTTAATGACTTTTACACTTTGTCGAGAGCGCCAACTATTTGGGGCTGCACATATAATAGACGACTTACCGGGCAGAAGCACACATTCTCCAAACGTAAACAACTTGGACTTAAGTAAACAAAATCATACTGGCTACTAGGTCCCAACTCTCAGCTCTCACTAAAAATCAAACGTTTAATTTATTATACAATACTTGAACCAGTTTGGACACATCAAGTCCAATTGTGGCGTTTGGAGTCACAGTCAAATGTGTCCACTATCCAGCGTTTTCAATTCAAAGTTTTGCGAATCATCACAAGTGCACCATGATACGTCTTAAACAATAGGCTTATTATATAATTTGTTTTAATATTGTAAAGAGGTGTTACATTGACAGCTTCCTCTCCAAGATAGCTAATCAGTTTATTTTTAGATTAATTATATGACACTTGCGTAATATCATAATGATTGTAAAACGTAAATATGAGGGTTTAAATAGGGGCTACCCCAAAAAGTGGCCGGGCCACGCCCATTAGCCTATGTATGTTAAGCGGCTATCTATAAAATGGCACCATATCGCATTTCAGCCTAATGTTGATTTTAATAATGAAGTTTTCATACAAAAAGTCAAAAGTGGACAGTAGGTTTCTATGGGTCAGTGTATATGTATGTAAAGCATCCGTCCACTAAAATTTACCAAATAAATTATAAATTTGATATTGACTACAATAACAAAGTTTTTCATACAAAAACTAAAAAGCGGGCGTTGGGGGCTATACCAAAAAGTGGGCGTGGCGGGTCAATCTTGATACTCTATTAAACTGCAATAAATAGAAGTGTATGTGCAAAATTTCAACTGGATATCATAAAAATTGCTCCTCTAAAAAATGCGCAACAACATACAGACAGACTGACAGAGAGATGGACAGACCGATGGACGGACATGGCTAGATCAACTCGCCTCGTCAGGATGCCTTCTTAAATGTGTTACAAACTTGAAGACAAACTGATAATACCATTTCACACCATTAAACACTATCAAATATACACTCAAACTGTTGTTCACCAACATGCTCGCAAGTGCGTGTTCGAGCCTAACGTCGAGTTGCTGGAGCGACATGCTTTACAATGTGAATCGCCCTTTACAGCAGGACAGAGCTAGAGAATATTTTCTACACAATTTTTCGATTTGTTTATCAAATGAATTTAATCTAACTGATGCATCTCGAAGCTTCATACGAAGTTATTCTACCTGTTTTTGGAGTGCATTGTTATCGGCAAATCAAACTCCGTCCTTTAACCCACAACATATTGCATGCCACAATTCTGGAGAAATACGCAAGTGCGCAATTTTTATTACCTGTAATTAGATGAATTTCCGAACTGCGGTGATTCTACGGATTTTATATGATCGCGCAATGAACAGCTGCGCCTACCTAGCTACGCCTTTTGCGCCTACCTACCATTGCTTGGCACAAGAGTAAATACCTAGGTACATTGTTATCAGTTGAAATAGAGTATGCAAGATCGTTATTAAAAAGCAAGTTCAAAGTTCTCCGTTTTACTGTGCGAAACATACAAGTAGTTTACGCGAAAAACAAGTCATATAAAGCAGAGTAAAGAAAATATTTAATTTTAAATGATTCTAGGAATCAATCATGTATTGAAATAAACATTTTGGAATTGTTATCTTTGAGGGGCAAACTTGGATTTAAATCTAATTCTCGACGAGACGAATCGATCTAGCCATGTCCGCCTGTCTGTCCGTCTGACGTATGTCCGTCTGTATGTTGTTGCGCATTTTTTGGGGACTAGTTTTTATGCTATCCAGTTGAAATTTTGCACGTATACTTCTTTTCATTCTTCTATATACTTCTTTTCACCCCACTTTTTGGGGTTGCACCCACACAAACTCACCGCCCACTTTTGACTTTTTGTGTGAAAAACATTTTTATTGTAGTCAATATCAAATTAATAATTGATATAGTAACTATGCTATGCTTGACGGACGGGACCCGCCACTATTTGGTGTAGCTCCCATACAAACCTATGGTCCACTTTTGACTTTTTGTAAGAAAACCATTTTTATGAAAGTCAATATTAGGTTGAAATACGATATGGTGCCTTTTAAGAGTCAGCCGCTGAACATGCACATACAATTGGGCGTGGCGCGCCCATTTATGGATGTAGCCCCCATACAAATCCACCGTGCAATTTTGTGTTTTTTTATGAAAAAATCCTTCATTTAGATCAAAATTAGCTTGAAATTTGATTTTGTGGATTTTAATGGACAACCGATTCATATACATATACAAATGGGCGTGTCCCGCCCACTTTTTGAGATAATCCCATATAAATCCACAGTTCACTATTATGCATTTGTATGGAAAACGCCAATATCAACTTGAAATTCTATATGGCGGCATCTTACACATCTACTAGTGAGCGTGTACCACCCAATTTTTGGGGTAGCCCCTATTTAAACCCCCACTTTTATGTACTACAATACTATTTAAAGTTTCGTGTGAATGGTATTAGAGCTACGGTTCAACCGAAGTTAACGTTTTTTCTTGTTTTTTAATCATTTTCCTTGGAAACTTTGAAACAAAAGTTTACTGAATGTAAATGTAAATCATTCATTGTAATCCTTTCCAAACTAAACAATTTATATATAGTTTAAATTGAAGTCTACTCTGGTTAAGTGTATCGTATGAAAAGAATAATAAGTTCATTGTTCTCTGATAGGCACTCCGAAATGTGATTATCTGATAGACAAGAACTTTGTAACAGTTTTTATTACTGAAAAGTAATTGCAGTATATATTAAGTACTAATCTACGAAAAAATTACCAATAATATGGACCATATCAATTTGTCTGTTTTTCGATTTCGATGTGTTCAACGTAAGCATATTTTGAATGGTATTCAATCTCTATCTATATTTTATCAAAATCCGTTGAATATTTTATCTTAAAATGTACAATCATCACTAACTCTACTAAACAAACATACATAGGCTACACATGAAGTACTATAAACGCAAACGCAAATATGTATTAAATAACAACATGCCAGTTATAAGTTGATAAGACTCTATGAGTGCGAAAAAGTTAGGAAACTGCGTGTTTACTTTGTATGCGCTTGGCAATTATTTTGTTGCCGGTCTCTCTTTTTGTAATAATTATAACAACAAATGCATAAACGCAATAATAGGCAAAATTATAGCTGTATTGGGGTTCGATTGAGTCCATCGCTGGCCATACATACCAGTTATAATAAATACTATTCATTTTGTAGGGCATTGGATTCACCTGTACCCTCTTTGTTTGTGGATGAATAATCTCAAAACAACTTTTATTTTAAGAAAAATTGCTACATTAAAACATTTTCAATACAATAAAATAGTGCTCATATCATGAGCATTAAAACGGTATATAAAAACTATCAAATCTTTATCTCAACAATTGAGGGACTAGTATGCGCTATTGCAAACATCATAAAGATAGACACACAGACGGAATAGTATAGAATTGAAACGAATGCAAATGAGTGCATTCATGCAAGTCTCTACTAAGAGAACATTCGAGTGATTTATGAATATATAAAAGTAATCTCTTTTCACATAGGCTTCACATGGAAGGACCATTAAGATAACGGTCGAATTTGGAATTTAATGTACTGGTTTCAACAGAACTTAATGTACTGATGGCTGGCTTCCATATTCATTATGTTATCGTGTTACTAACATTCCGCCAATAACATAAAAATCTCAACAGAGATTCAAATAGTAGAGTAAAATATACTATAATTTCAGTTTTAACAAAGTTTCTGTTTGCAGTTCTGTTTTAAAGATAGATTTTTTTATACAATTTTATGAACTCATTTGCACATTGTACACGAAATGAGCACATTTTAGTCGACTTTTAATATTTTACTTCTTCAAAGTAATGAAAAAACATCCAACTTTTGCGTCAGAGTTAATTGCCATTTAATCAACTTATGTATATTTTTGTAGCTTCAGAAAATGTTTTACCCATCTATGGCTTTTAATTAAAATATTCCAAAAACAAAACCAATACAGCAATGTATGCATTGATATGCCTAAAACAACAAATAGCAACCAAGATACAACCGAGTGTCGGCGGTGCAGACAACTTCAATTCACTATGAAAAATTTGCAGCAATTTACAATCATTTTGCTTACGAATATTTAATACAAACTATCATTCGTTTGTTGATGGGTGGAATGGATGGAAGGTTGCTTCAATTTTGAATGCTCTTTACTTAAAATTAATTACCATTAAAAAGAGTTTCTACTTCGTTGCATTTCTTAAAATTTGTAAGTTTGTTTTATATATTTTGCACCGGCCAACAGACGTATCTATAACGAAGAGAATATTTCAATGAATGCTTAACTTGGTTCTTTGGGTGAATAGCTGGATGGATGGAGGAATGACTTATGGATCTATGTATATATATATATATATATATATATATATATATATATATATATATATATATATATATATATATATATATATATATATATATATATATATATATATATATATATATATATATATATATATATATATATATATATATATATATATATATATATATATATATATATATATATATATATATATATATATATATATATATATATATATATATATATATATATATATATATATATATATATATTCACTCTGTCTATCTGCCCACGTACCTTGGAGAAGCCAATTTGGTGTACTGAAATTCAAGCAAAAATAGACTAATTACATTAACTCAAATGTTGTCTTCTTCTCAATCAACGTTGGCCATAGAAGCGCACTTGCCGAGTATTTACTGAGGTCTCTAGATAAATATTTATTTAATTTTTCAGCAATGGCAACATTTATATTTGTGTTTTGCTGCTTTATTTATTGATGACTGTTGGCTTTTAATTTGCTCTAAAAGCCTATTCTGTATTGTATATACATATATATCAACAGATTGACTAAGAATTTAAGAACACATTTGAGAAAAATAACCATTACCTTGTAATTGAATGACTTCAAAACACTTGCTAAGCGGCAAATGTTAAGCATGAAAATTATTCGTATAATTCTTGAGCTGAGAGACGCTGCACAACGTCTACATTTAAAAATGCAGTGTAACCGGCAGTGCTCGGATGTTGAAAAAATTGACTACATCTCATTAAAATGTGTTCGTTTATATAGAATGTAAAGATTTCCAAAAAAAAACATGCAGCGAGCGAATGCGCAGTTACAAACCAAATTAGAGCCCTGAATGAATGCAACTGAATGAATGAATCCATTCATATTAACTAAATAGAAATGAATGCTTTACTTATTTTATGAATGCAAATGAATAAGTTATTATAATTTATTAAAAATCAATATGATTTCGTTGAACGATTTCACACTCGGTGGATACGTAAATAAGCAGAATTGATACATTTGGGTATTGTAAAAGTTCCTGTGTGGCGCGGATCTTTTATTGCAAAACGACTTTAGCTATATTGCTCGTGAAGTTTCAATTGATCGGCTTCTGATACACGTGTTTCAAGCTTTACTACTACTACCTATCATTAATTATGAAAAAAACAGCTCACAACTATGCTTCGTGTTATTTCGAATGTCTGACTTTTTGTCGCGCATATGTGACCTGGAGTAGCATCGCTCGGACTTCTCAGATGAAAAAAATTATAATAACAATTTGGAAGGCCCCGACCATAACTAGTATTTTCATAACATTCGCAAAGAAACTCATTATTTGGACCGGCTGCATAGCAGAGTTGGAGCTGTGATGTGTGGTGTGGGTGTGGGTGTGGGTGTCCATTTCATCAACAAGAAAATGCGCCAATACATACAGTACAGAGCCAAAATGTGAATTTGAATATCATCTAAAATATTTGGGAATGGTTGACATGTCAAGTATATGGATCAGAACAACCATATTCGAGTACACACAAAGCCAACGAATTAGCTTTGTGCTCGATTTTTCTAAATTATTTATCCAATTTGTATACATCACTTCCAAAACGAATGTGTGAATTTTTGGAGCAGAAATGTGACTCAAATCTAAAATACAGAATTATCTAAAATGTTTTTTCGTTAGTGTCCTCTTCAAGTGGCGCTAAATTGGGACCACGCATTTTTCCGTTTTTTTGGTTAATAGTTATTATAATTTCATTTTTTGTTAATACTTAAAGCGTTAAATCTTCCTTCTTGTCAAATGATAACAATTTATTGAATATTAGTTAAAAAAAAAACAAATTAAATCTCTAGCATGCTTGGTTTGGTCAATAGAAAACAGAGTAAGGGGGTTGTTCTATACAAGTAGCGAGGAGTGTATGCGCAGTGCCTGTCTATAAAAAGCCACCATATCAAATTTAAAGTTGAAATTGGGTGTAACAAGCAATTTGTACATACAAAAACCTAAAGATGGGCAGTGGATTTCTATGGGGGTTAATCAGTAAAGTGGGTGGGACACCTCCGTTTGAACAAAGAAAGCCACTATATCATATTTAAAGTTGATATTGACAGCCCATTGATGTATATATAAAGCGTCCTTCCATAAAAGGCACCCATTATCAATTTTTAAGTTGATATTGACTGCAATATATAGTTTTTCAAACATAAAGTCTAAAGTGGGTGAGGGTTGTATGGGAGCTACTTCAAAAGATGGGTGAGGCATGTCAATATGGAGACCAGTATGGCCGGGTATGACTGCTAGTAACATTTAGAAACCATAAAACAAAATTAATTCGAAATTAATTCGAAATGAAATTCATACAATGATACGATTATTATTGGAATGATACTGAATTCAAGCGTTTAATAAATAGATCATTCACATTCATAAAACGAGTAACTCATTCATTCTCATTTATTTGGAATGAATGCATTCATCTATTCATTCGTTTATTCATGCACACTTCTAGTACAAACGTGCATCATTCCGGCGCTAGAATGGTTTACATTTCCTTTTAAAAATATATAGCCGTACATAGTACATAGATGCAATAGATGGTATGTGGATTATCTTGCTACCAAGCAGCTGCGCTATAAATTATGCATTTTGCTACTAATGAAATGTAAAGAAATGCAAAAGCATCGTTCAAATGACACAATTTGTTCGCACTATAAGCATATTTCTTTTAGACACACGTAGTAGTTGCAATTTTAATTTAAAGCAGACACTTGCTGTTTTATTTGTTTTCCAATTTGTAAATAAGTTGTAAGGAAAAGATTTTAGGTAAACTTGTTAAAAGTGTGAGTAGTAATAGTACCTTGCATGAGAAATTTAAGATCAAAAGCGTAAGTATAAGGATATTAGAGCTCTGTTGTTTCGTCGTATATTAAAATAGTATTCTTGTGAAAAATATGGAAAAAGAAAGTGGTGAACACAATTCGTTAAAAGTTTCATTCGTATGTCATATTTATCAATTGTGGGAATTGAATTTGAAATACACAAATCAACACATTGGTGTAATGAGGTCCTAGGCGAATATGAGGATGAATGTTTTCAGTAAATGCCAATTCGCAATATTTCTCTCTCTCTCTCTCTCTCTCTCTCTAATTAAAGAGGACATACATTTTAAAGGCGACCGTGGGAATTCCCAGTTGTTTTCAGAGTCCACATTAGAATGGAGAAGTGCTTCGAAATGCTTAAAGAAAATTTTTCAAGCTTGAAGAAAATTTGGGTGTGCATTAAGAACAAAAAAAAGCCAAAAGTTTTTTTGTAACTGTGTTGTCGGGTATTCTATTCTGCACAACAACTTCAACTTCTAGAAGATTTTGGTGAGCTTAAAGAAATAGAAAGTGGTATTTGCGGTGTGAAAGAAAATGAGTACACATCCTATAACTTGGAATCATCAACATAAAAAAAAGAACTGTCCGCATTTTACTTCGAATGTACGTATACTTTGGTTCTTTCTCTTTGATCACGCACACATGTCCATATGAGAAAAACACATGAACGCTCTACAATCTGTGGCTTTCAGCTATACATCATGTTTTAATTATCGCCATCTCGCTCATACTAATTTCTGCTTACTTTACATTACATTTCAATTACATTTACATTTACTCATTACATTTATGTGTATATATTATAGCCTATGTTTTATTCTGATATATGAGCTATATTATTGTAAAACTTCATTAAAATCCATTCAGTAGTTTTTGCATGAAAGAGTAACAAACATCCACACATCTACACATCCATACAAACTTTCGCGTTTATACAATAATATTAGTAGGATTTCATCAGTTTTACGCTTATAATACGCTCTCTGTGTATGAGGAATTGATAGCTTAGCGTAGGTCATCACTTTGAAGCGAGTAAGCTCAACTCAACTCCGGTCTCTGTGTGCGGCGGCCTTAACGTTGGGAAAATGAACTGCATTTACAAAAAAATAAAACTTCACAATTTGGGGTGCTGGCTTTACAAAAATATAGTTAAATTTTCAAATAAAATGTTCTACTATATTAAATTTTGATTGGTCGGCCAACGAAGTTAAGCCATGGACAAACATGAACTAAAGTTAGGCAAACGAACTGCACTTATAAATGTTAAAAATTCACACACGGGGAGTCAGATTCACTAATTAAGAATTGGAATTTATAATGGTTTTTTCTTTTTATTATTTTTTGAATGTGGGACAAACGAAGTTCTGACTTGGACAAACCTTGACTAACGTTACACAAACGAATTGCATTCAAAAGAATAAAAATTAAACACGGTTCATGAGTTCTCAAAAATACACCATTGAATAAAATACCTAGCAGTCTGTTTTATTCATAGTATATAGCTATTTTTAGTGTCGTTATTAATTATATTAAACCTTATTTGTTACAATTTACTGCAAGACTTACATGCACGAAATATTGCATTCATTGGATAATCATTGGAAATATGACTTGAGATATAATTTTGAATCAAAAGTTGTGACTGTAAATGACTTGTGTCGATATTTAAACTTGTCTGACGTCCTAATAGATTTATACGATATATCAAGACAAAGCTATATTTTATTCAAGTGAAAAGTTCATTACATGCCAAAATGAACTCAAGCGTTTAAATATCGACACATTTCTATGCAAACACAAAGTAATTGAGTAATTTATACGATAATGTGCAGAGAATATTTCAAGGCGCCAAGAGTAAACCAAAATTACAGACACACGCATACACAGTTAAGAGTAAAAGTACCAGCAATCAAACATCTAAAAAACATGTCTGCAAATGCGTTTAAAAGCTAAAAACAGAAAGACACATTACCACATCATTATGAGACCGCAGGGAGCAGCTGCACTGACCACCACTAACACCCTATAACTCAGTGCACGCACTTAAATGCAAATACTTTAGATGGGGCGGGGCACAGTGGAATAGTACAGCAATATGGCTGCTCAAAATTCTTTTTTGTTAAATTACTTAATAACAAGAATATGCATCTATACAATATTCAAGAGACAAATATGTAAATAGCTTATAAACTTTTTATACTCCAATTGCTTTTAATAAGCAGAAGTCTCTATACCGAGTTTCAGCTCGATTCTCTAAAAATTGTCGAATAAAACGCAAATCCCGACTGTCTAATATGGCTAAACGAATTGTCTAATTGAACACAATATATAGAGTGTGCCAACAAGAGTGACCGATTCAAATCTGGTGCCACTTTTATGTCTGTACATGTGGCAACTCTGAAATTTGGTAAGTACGATTGTTTCTATTATTAAAAATTAAACAACGTTCGTTCAATGGGTAACGGAGCAAAATGAAGTGAATGCCGAAAAAAAATCATTTTCACCAATGAAGTTTTTTTTTATTTCAATGGGTTCGTCAACTAACAAACTCGTAGAATTTGGGGCTCAGAAAATTCCCCACGTGATCCATGAGAAACAAATGCATCCACAACGAGAAACTATTTTGTGTGAGTTTTGGTCAGGCGTCGTGATTGAGCCTTACCTCTTTGAAAAAGAGGCCAGAAATGGCAAGATTCTGGACGACGAACTGGCCGAAAAAGGTAGCAGCTAAGCAAATTGAGAGAGCTGAGGGAGAGAGAAAGAGCTTTGTAAGAGAGTCTTTTTGATTGGACAAAGGAATCCATAAGACTCTGCATCTTATAATTCACAATCAGTTTATATTTTAGTTTAGCTAATTTATATTAAATAGTGTATTTTTGTTAATTGGTTTTCTTTAAGTTACTTTTTATTAATTCTGTTTTTTTTTTTTCTTCAAGTTTAAGATTTATAAATAAAAACATTTTTTTTTTTTGGCTGTTACGGGTAAATCGATGCCTTTTTCGGTTAATATCATGTGGAATAAATGTATACATTGGCTCTAAAAATGAAGCAAAGGGTCTAAAATAAGGTAAAACTGTATTAAAAAAAACCGAAGATGTTCAGGTCGTCCATGTAAAAAATTGTATGACAGGCTTCTATGATGCATTTGAAAGCATTTTATTTGGAATGTTCCACGAGTTATGGACTACATCGACGCTTTCCTACGTCCACCATCCTTATCAACTAGTTCTCATTGGCTAGATTACAAACAGCAACACAAAACTTCTTTAGTTAGTAAAACCCGTGCTACTTACAAGCAAATGAGATTCAGCTGTAATCTTTGGGAGTGTTCGAGAGAAATAATCCTCGTAAGATCATTTTAACTATTGGAGTTGTCGACGAGACAGACGTAGTCTATGTCAATCTTATCCAGATGAACAGCGGAGGTCAAACATGCAGAGTTTACGAGGGGTGCATATACCGTTGGACTGACCAAGTCTGGGAAAACCAAACTATGTATTGGCTGCGGCTGACGCTAGCGTAATCAAAATTTTAGCGGCTGGTGCGCCTTCCTACCTGCGGCCACTACCGATAAAGTCTTGTAGAGCCACATAAGTAAATAAGTATATCTTGAACGGGAGCCGAGTCGATATAGCCATGTTGGTCTGTCTGATAATATGAAACGCTACATTTCACATACTAGAAGTATAAGTATTTGCATATATTTTCACCATGTATATAATAACACTATGGTGTGGTAAAGTATACAAGTAGTATTATTGTGCTCACTTGTTACCATTTACCATTTTTCCTCTTTGGTTTGGTGCACTCTTTTGTTTACTTTGGTAAACGTTAAAACAAATATCTAAGATCCGCCGTGCTGGGGAAATTCGAGCAACAGCAAACTATATTCACAATGTTCCTTATATCTGCCCTATTTTTCTCTCTCCCTCCCTTTCTCTCTCTCTCTCTCTATCTCTCTCTCTCTGTGGTTTATATACACATACGCAAAAACTGATACAGGGTATTCAACACGATTAAAGCGTTCTTTCTTGTCATATATTATATCTTTAAGTCAGAACAAGGTATAAAGAAATGGTAATTTGATACGATTTGACGCACTCCCACAAATAATAGTGCGGCGCAATGCACAACCGTTAATACTTTTTTCATGGTTTTTAAGAGACCTATTTGTATTGGCGCGTGCTTCAGAACATTTAACGGTGTGCAAATTAAAATCATTCATAGATTACGATCGACCGAAAAGCTTTATAATTTTAATATTGACTTATTTTAATTGTTTTTACCTACAATCATATATTTAGTATTAAAAATTTTTTGCCAGCGAATCTATCAATTAGTCCACTGTGCATCGTTGGTTTGAGGGCGACATTGTGGCACCAGAACGCGAGCAACTGTACAAATAATATCAGCAACAACAAAAATAATGCCACAATTGCAATGCGAAGGACACTTGCAGGAAAAACAATAACAAATGCACAAATTGATGGTGTAGCGAAGACGATGGACGGGATGGGTACTTGTGAACTGCAACATCACCCAAATGCGACAGCTTCCACCAGCAGACCAGACCAGGCCAGGCACCAGAGCATCATTAAGTCAATTTGTGAGAAAAGCGCAACTTAATGTGCAACGTGGGAGTTTGAAACAGGAACAACAATTGCGATATATATATTACCAAGGATTTGAATCGCCTCAAAACTAAAAACTGTCCCTCTCTCTTTTTTCTCAGTAAACCGAAAGTGCTGCCGATTCATTTAAGCAGG
The DNA here is from genome assembly GCA_035044765.1 of Leucophenga montana. Taxonomy (NCBI): domain Eukaryota; kingdom Metazoa; phylum Arthropoda; class Insecta; order Diptera; family Drosophilidae; genus Leucophenga; species Leucophenga montana. Next base: position 318,156 of record JAWNNQ010001299.1, read on the forward strand.
AAGTTTTTTGGATTGTTCTATGTATCCTTCTGTGTATGTGTTTATGTCCTTTACGCATGCATGCAGAAGATTGCGCTTTTGCGGTTGTGTTAAGTTGATTTCCGGCTGGCTGGCTGGCTGGCTGATCGCCTACTGCTGCCGCCTCATCTAAAATATGCTGCCTACCGAAGTTTGCACCAACTGCCTGCGACAATGGTGCTGCGGCTTTAAAGGCAAAACCCCAAATAGAGGTTGTATTTAGGCGCGCGTTGAGGCCAAATGAATGCGTTGTGCGGTTGGTCCGTCCGTGCAGTTCAGTTGAGTATAGTTAGAGTTCACTTCACTCCATGCGACATTGCATTCAACTACAATGATGCTCACGTTGTTGATGGACGAATGGCAGGACAAATAGAGAAGAGAATGTAGCCTGTTTTTGTCTGCTGTCAAATGCATCAAACTGCTTGTGTGTGTGTGTGTTTGTGTGTGTGTATGGGCGTAGGTATATGGTAGTTACCTACTACATCCATAAGTTCATATGTCCTTCCGTATGTCCTCTGTCGAGTTGTCACCGTCCGCAAGGTGTACTGTAAATTATACGCTTTTGCGTTTAGCCTCTTCAAGTGCATTTTGGTAGTTTGATGTTTTGCGGTTTCGTTAGCATTTCTGACATCCTTGATGATGATGTTGATGTCGACGTTGCTAACGTCATCGTCCTCATCGCCTTGACTGTTCTTGTTGTTGTCGTCAAGTAGCTAAATTGGTCGGCTTTAATATTTAAGTCCTTATGTCCTGGCGTCCCATGTATTTTCGGTTGTGTGCTTTTAGGCGCAATTTTCTCCACTAATGAGATTTTGAAATTTTCTTTTGTATTTCGCGGTGTAGCAAATTGTTGCTTGAAATTTGATTCGAGTTGACATTAAATGAATACTACCAGTACAGGGTGTTGCTCTTATATCGATCTTATAGATCTTTCAATAGCCGTAATTTTAGTTGTAATTCTCATCATTTCTTAGGTTCCATTTTCACGGATAGTATTTGAAAGAACTAAATACGTTCAAACATCTAAAAGTTATGGTTATTTTGTGCGATACGACCAAAGAATCAAACCAAATAAATAGACAATGCAAATGAACGAAACAAACAGAAAATTCTTTCGATTCGGTTGGTTTTTGACAATGCATCTCTTTCGCACTCTATGTTTGAAACTATGGCATATAACGCTTAGCTTTTGTCTTTTTTGTTCCTTTCGGTTGATTTATTTTCAGTTGGCAGAATAGAGATAAAATATTCTCTATTTGTATGTACATCCTATGCAATTGTGTCTTTCATGCAGACTAGAGAACAAACGATCAAATTCTACATAAATACATAGTTTTGGAAGAAGCCAAGAGGGGAGACGGGAGAAAGACAGGCTATAGAATATACTGAAGCATTTCACAATTGTTTACTTCCGTGTGTTCTCATTTTAACTTGAAATCTCAGCAGTTCAGGGATCAGGTGGAACAAAACGAGTCAATTGTAATTTTTCTTCATCAACAACCAGCAGTTATGAACGCCGTGGTTGTTATTTCCCACACTTGGACCGATCCGAAAACATCAAATGGTGCTTTTCAGCTTTTGAGAATACAAACTTTAAAATTGAAATTATCACAAATTCACATTCTCCATTCAAACAATTTGAGTCCTTCAAATTAAGAATCAACATTTAGTTAACAGATATTGCAAAGAATGAATTAGGGCACAGAAAAGATATCGAAATCAAAATACCGAGACTCACTTCACGTCAAACTCAAAGTTGTAAATTAATGGTCACTGATCTTGAAGATTATTATTTAATTTATATTCCAAACGTCGATTTGTCACTCATCTCCAAGGCTATTTTCTCAAACACCGTGACATTAACTTCAGAAGTCTATTTCCGAGTAAAACTTCAAACCCTGGATGAAGAAGCTTGCGAACAATTATGCGAGAAATATGCTACAATTTTAAGAACGAAGTCCCCAAAGTAGAGATTTGTGAAGTTAAAATTTGGCGTTAACGGATTTCGGATAAAAATATTGAAAATGCACTCGAAACTTGCGATGTCTGCAAGTATATCTTACAGTATTGGACTATAGGACTATTTCTGGTGCCACCAATATATTCTTGTCTTTATACCAATCTTTTGTAATCGCTCTTAACAAATGTAAATGAAAGTTACATAATTTTGTTTAGATTTGCTTAATGATGGCTATTACAAATCGTTCAGGGCGCCAATCTGTCATTTAGTTTGTTGTGCAGTGCTCGTCTTTGTCTGTTCATCTCATTTGAATTTTGCCATTTTTACGAGTTTTTGCAGATTTTCTTCAAAAACTCAACCATTAAAAGTCGCTAAAGACATGTTAAAACGAGTCAAGTCCGCCTCCACATTCATAAAACGCATTGTAGCTTGTGAACCAACAACAACAAGCTGCGGAATGTCGCCTTCCAACTGACCCGAATTCTTGGAATTCTTGCCAGAAGGTAAATAAAGAACATTATCCAAGAGATATGCGACGTTTGATCGAGTAAAGTCTTTGGAAAAGGCCAAATTTTTGGAAAGAAATCTCTTGGATTTTGCACCACGACCAGGCACCATCTCACAAGGATATAATTGTGAAAGTGTTTCAGACCAAAAATGTCAACAAATACCATCGGAAAACCAACGTATTCACCTGCTATGGCTCCGTACGACTTTTTTCTCTTTACAAAACTAAAATTACAACTTCGAGGCACCCGTTTTCAGTCGAAAGAAGAAGGGGAATATTGAACACACCAAATTTGGAGAAATAATAATCATTTTATGTTTTATAGACCAATTCCCGGAACTTTTTTTGACAGAGTGTAGTTTGATCGTAACAAAATTCAATCAATTCAGAAGCATTTTGTTCTTCAATAAAGTTATTATGTCCGGTGAAACTAATACAGTTTGTATTTTGCATAAATTTTTATTTGATGTAGTCACTAGCTAAGAAACTTCAAACGTCCTACCTTATAAAAATGTAATTATATATTTTCTGATGACTACTTAGCATGCAATACACGTGTCAAATATACGACATATAATATTCAGTACCATGTTTTTCTAATTAAATCCTTTTAACTAGTTTCAGTGGTTAGCCTCAGAAAGCAATAAAATTGTTTTTTTTTTTTTTTGTTCTTTATAAAATATTCTGTAGAACCAAAGAGATTTGCATTGCTTTGTGAAATGCTGCGAGTGCTTAATTTGTTATGCACATTTTTAAAAGAACTATTTCCATTTCATTAGCTTTTAACCAAAACACTTTTCTCCCATTTTCCCATGAGTCATTTCTCCGCCATACAAACTCCACTAAATGAAAAAACTCAAGAGGAAAAAAGAAGTTTTGAAAAAATGTAAAGAAAACCGCAAACTATACAAACCAGACACATGCTGACTTCATAGTGAAAATCTGCAACTATATAACACTTTGTTGTCTATGCACCTTTTTATTACGAGTATACCCTGCACATATATAAAGCTTGAAAGGGTATTATCAGTATGTAAGAAAGTTTGTGCTTCTACAATTTACTTGTAAAATAAGCAAGTTTTTGTATTTATGAGTTTGTATGCCGGAGATAATCTCTGGAACTAGTGGACCGATTTCGAATGATATTTCGCTGGACAAATAACCTCGTTGGTCCGAACGCACATACAAGTTATGATCTAAAAATAACCGAACTTTTAATTTAAATCATAGAACACGTAGCGCCATCTATTAAATGTTGGCAGTGTTAGAAAGGTACATTTTTCTTGTTTCCGAAAGGAGCTAAGTTCATGCAAATCGTTTGACAAGTTACAAAATGACACACGTTTTAAAAATATTTTTTTAAGCTATGTATGTTCTGCTTTTATTTTTACGAGGGGTACTATTTATATTTCGGGAATAGCAAATAATAACAAACATTTTTAAATGAAAATGGCTTTATGGTTTTTCAAAATATTCCCCTTGATGATCAATACACTTTTGCATTCGTTCAAACCATTTGTCATGGCAGTTATTCCATTCCTCTTGAGACACCAGCAAAACATGGTTTCTGAATGCTTCAACTGCTTCTTCGGCGCTCGTAAATCGTTGACCACGCAGTTTATCTTTGATACTCGGGAACAAGAAGAAGTCATTGGGTGCCAAATCAGGACTGTACGGAGGATGAATCATTAATTCGATGTTTTGATTGCTCAAAAATGCACTTGTTTGACGAGATGTGTGAGAGCTCGCATTGTCATGATGGAGAATGATTCGCCTTTGGCGGTTGGTTTTACGAATTTCTCCGAACACTTCCGGCAAACAAATGGTCGTGTACCACTCAAAATTGACCGCCCTATGTTGCTCAATCGGAACAGTGGCCACATGACCCATTCGGCCGAAGAAACAGGCGATCATTTGCTTCGCTGTGCTTCTTCCACGAACAACTTTTGTTTGATTTGGCTCGTCTTGGAATACACACACTGTCGATTGCTATTTGTTTCCCGCTCATACACATATATCCATGATTTGTCACCTGTCACGAATTTATACACGTCTTTTGAAGCACCACGGTCGAACTTTTCCTCCTATCATTCCCTTACACCAATCGCGCGAGCCTTCTTTTGAGCGATTTTCAAATTATGGGGTATCCAACGAGAGCAAATTTTTTTTACAGCTAAGTGTACATGCAAAATCGAATGTATTGAAGTGGAACTAATGTGCAAGGATGCCTCTATCTCACGATATGTCACATTACGATCCAGCATTATCAGTTCACGCACTGCATCGATGTTTTTGGGCACAACAACCGATTTTGTACAACCTTCACGAAATTCGTCGGCGACCGAACTACGACCACTATTGAATTCTTTATACCAGCGATATACTGTAGTATTTGATGGTACTTTGTCGCATTCAAACGAAAACCTTCTCTTGAAATTTCCATTTTTTGGACAAATTGCTTTTCTTAACTCACTGTAAACAAAACAAATAGCAATTGTACATCAAAACTTTGTGAGTACGTTTATGCCAAAAAAATGTCAAACGTTATTATGGTGTTGCCAGATTTTAGCTTTTGACATTAGTATTGCCAGTTCCCGAAATACAAATAGCAGCCTTCGTATACAGTGTACCTCGCTCTTTGTGAATAATTATATTGAGTGATATAATTATATTGAGTAAACGAAAAGACGCAACGTTACTGTGTTGTTGTAGTTTTTGCATACAAACACACATTTTTACAAACATTTCGGTTTATATCGTGGAGTAAAGTTCAATATTTGTAGATTATACTCGTATATAGTGATTCGGCAGATAGTTGTATCACACTCGATTCGCGATTCTCGATAAAATGGAAGATAAGTATTAGCGAAGTAGCAGACCAATATTTTACATAACAAGTTAAGTTTGAGAGATGTGTTTGAGAAATGTTGCCAGTGATTTCTTTCTGTTTCCCAACATGGGGCGGCGAGCTTTCATATCTACAGAGAATTATCGTATTTCAGAGTATGGTAATAGGCTTTAATTAAGATACAAATATCGATTACGGTCGACAGAATACGAACCTAAGATATAATGGAACTTTAGAGCTTACTAAGTTCCAAAGTGAATAACGTTTAATCTAAGAAACCAGTGGGTGTTTGAATTAATTCGTAGCGTTTGTTTTCGAAGATTGGAGTTTTTTTGAAGAATAGATACAAATAGATTATTTAAAGTATTGCCCATCGCTATCCACTACTTTTTCCAATATTTCTGGTAGCATACGGATTCCGCGTCTTTGTAATTTATCCGCATTTTTTGGTTTCCTAGTAATTACGAAAGTGCAATAATAATATCAAAATAATCGAAAGGAGCAATGTTTGAATGTCTTGAATACAGCTAGTGGAGTAGGTCTTTCCATTTTAGCGTTTCCTGCGTGATTTTAAATGGTTTTGGACCGAGAATTGTCCATTGCTGTGTAATCACTTTATCATGTCTCTGTTCGAATTGTAGCCGTTTGTTGGTACTGCTCCCCAGTAATTGTTTCATTCTGTTTTATTAGCTTATAGTGGACTACAACATGCAGAAGCGAACTAATACAGAGCATTAGCTTGGATCCATGGATATTTTTTTCTTCGCCGTTGATGTTGATGGTTGGCCGGGCTAAATTTGACTTTAGTATCGTCGTTGCGGATCTACTTTTCATCACCAGCGCTATACGATGCAAAAATCCTTTATTTTTGTTTCGTTCACTGGTGAAAGAACGCCTTTCCACGTCTCTTTGTTTCAATTCGTATGGGACCCAATTTCCTTGCTTTTGGATCATACACAAGGCTTTAAAACGTTTGCTGGCTGTAGAAAAGTTAACTAACCCATAATTCTGCAAATCCTTACAGCGTACGACATGGATCTTTGTGCAGCAATCACACTAATTATTCTTCTTCACTTCTGACACGTTTGCTCAGCTAGAGCATGTTCTCCATAAATTACGATGACTTTCGGCAGCACTTTTCTTTATGTTAAAGTAATGAAGTAGAACTCCCCGCAAAAATTCTTTATCCAGCACAAAGTTAGACATATGTATACAATGATGTCAAATTTTGTCTTTCTTTTGAGGTGACATCGGCAAGCAGTAATTCGAAGAGTTCTCGGACTCGGCGGGCATCCGAGTACATCTCTGATATAGATCCTCAGATGCATTATCGGATATAGGGTTTATATTGTAGATGAATTAATGTATCTGTTTGGTAAAATAAACTGTCTTTAAGTCTATAGGCGTGGTAAAGCCCATAATGTATACATATTGTCAACGTCGAGGTCTCGGAAACTTTAACATATAGAGGCTTCAAATTTCAATATTTAGATTCCAATTTCATCTTCGGATAATGTGTAAAAAATGATCGTGCCAGACCTACTATAAGTGGCCACCCACATACAAATCTTCCCCCCCCCCCTTTGAGTTTTTATGTTTTTGTTTTGTCTTCGTTGTTAATTAAGCTAGAAACGCGAAAATTTTGGTTTATTATGCCAATCTACTCGTATATAGAATAGAATAGAATATAACTACCATACAAATCTTTAGTTCAAATAGAGATCGTAAGATTAAGTACAGGGTATTTCGAAGTCGAGCACACTTAACTGCTCCGTTCTTTCTTGTTTCTGTATTAGTTACACACTGTTCCAAAGAGAAGACATTGGTAGATAAATAAATTGAAGGTATATGCGGGTGTACTTGGTTGCTTGTTGCTGTCATTTGTTATGTTATTGGTTTGGACATTTTGCAAATTGCTTATTTAGTAGTGCGTAAAATCCACATATGCCAGGACACACTCGCTGAATCCTTTTTTTGTAGCAGCGAGAAGAACTTGTTTTACTTGACTGCTGCTGCGGTTTTTGTGTTGCATATCTATAAAGCAAGCTAGACAGACAGACATACAGGCAATGGTACCCATCGAGATGAAGATATATAAGCGCATGTCACACCAGCTACAACTAGTCCTATTGCTGCACACTTTGTTTTTACTGCGTACGACTTTTTGTGTGCAGAACGACTTACTTATACTTCAATTTTTTTTTCTAGTGAAAGACTTTTCCTATTTTTGTTGCAATTTTCATTAGTGCTAACCACCAAGCCAAGTTAACAGCATGTCAAGCAAGTGGTCGCCAGGCTTAAACCAGTCAGTAGAATATTCTTACCGAAACACACACTTGCCCTCTCGAGCTGTCATAGTTACCATGCAGAAGAGTAGATGACCACTGTAACTACCAAACCAACAAAGCAAACGATTTCCATATATAAAGGAGCCTGCTATTGCTGGCAGGACTATAACTTCATCGCCTCGACTACATTTATCCAGCGTCCTTCGTTTGCAATGTCACACCATGCCTGGCTGCACCATCAGCTTGTCATTGAGTTTGTCGTTCATCTATCTACAATATCTATCCATCTATTCATCTCTGCGTTTATGCACCTACATAGATCTCGCACTTTACACTTTCACTGCCATGCATCTGTGGTCGAACACCTCCAAACAGCCCACCTCAGAACTCAACGCTTCGTTTCAGTTTGGTTTGGCTTGGTGCACTTCGATACAAGCGCTTGCAGTTATTTAGTCAAGTGTTCGAAACTGTCATGCATCATTTTCTTCATCTTGGTTTGTCATTCACAATTTCATCATGCCTGGCACTTTTCTAACCTTATAGTTACAAAATGTATCTTCTAGCTAAATATTCTTGTATGTGCACATATGTGCATTTAATTGAGTAGTTCCACATGAGTTAGTCTCGAAGTTTGGTGTTTTTTTGTTCTCTTGGTCGACCACAGGCTGACTCGGTTCATATTTGTGGTTGCTTAATTAGTTGCCAATTTCATTCATGTAGCAGAAAATTGATTCAATGCTGTATAATATAAATGTATGCTATTGTGAGCCTTACCTATAGACTATTAGTGAGTTTATGTGGGAGAAAATTGCAATTATTAACTCATGAGTTTTAAAAGAAATGCGCTTATATAGTGAGTTCAAGAATTCTAAGGCGTACAATTGTCGTTCCAAGTACAGGTGGCTAGCACGACCATGACGAAATGACCGCTATATAAGGGATTAAATTGTTGTGCTTTAGAAAATCTTCTGGACAGGCGCGAAAGGGGAGTAGGCTTTCCCCTAGCCAAGCAAGCCTACAACACCTTAATCGAATTGAGGGAACACTCGGTAAACTGCACTTATGTCGTTGGGTAAAGGGTATAAAAAATAATAATATTTCTGTTAGAATGCGGAACCAGAAAAGGTTCATTGCCCCGATTACACTAGTCTACAAAACAAAACAAAAAATTAAAATGCATTTGAGGTCCAAATTGTTCCAAATTATTGAAACCGTAGGCTTGAATTCTCTCTTATTTAAACGTTTTGTGCCCTCTTATGCTCAAGCCATTCAAAGTATTCAAACCCGAAACTTGAATCATTTTCCGGTTATCTTATCTTATCTTATCTTATCTTATCTTATCTTATCTTATCTTATCTTATCTTATCTTATCTTATCTTATCTTATCTTATCTTATCTTATCTTATCTTATCTTATCTTATCTTATCTTATCTTATCTTATCTTATCTTATCTTATCTTATCTTATCTTATCTTATCTTATCTTATCTTATCTTATCTTATCTTATCTTATCTTATCTAATCTTATCTAATCTTATCTTATCTTTTATCATTTTATTCTTTTTATTTTGACCTTTTCATCCTTCTACCCTTATACTTTTTCAATTCGATATCCGCACTCAAAAATACCATCATATATACCGTCTATATTTGCTTTCATTAAGTCATCTCTAATCAGAGAACTTTCCTCTCTAACAGACATACGGACGGACGGGCGGACGACCATAGTTACATTGACTCGTCTTATGTTAAATACATCTGATAGTTCAACAAACCGAATATACCCTGTTACAAATATTTGTTGCACAGGGTATCAAAATTCGCAGACGCTATATAATATTATACCCTATGTCCCGTGCCAAAGAAAATACAGGCATAAATATATACTAAAGCACTGCACGAGTAAGTATAGCATCGACGATGCCTGGTACGTTTGTATTCATAACACGAGTATGACAACTAAGTTTCCAAAATGACATCGTCGCATTGTTTTCCAAACGATGCCAATATCAAATTAGCATCGTGACATCGTTTAGAATATAATGTAATGGAGAGGATTGGTTTAAAATGGTATAAAAAAGTGAAGAGTTGGATATAGTCTCAATTATTTCATTTCCAATTCCAAAATTTGACTGGATCAAGTATTTTTCACATATATAGTCCTAAGGATTGATCATATCTTCACTATAACTTGTAAGATCTAAAGCAATACTATGTGAAATTGCAATGTTATGCCGAAAAAGTTGCATTTTGATGCCATTTTCTAGAGAGGATTGAATATAAAAAACCCTCGAGGATACCAGAAAGAAACACTTCATTTTCCACACCAGTGAAAGATGCCACATGCTCAAAACAAAAGATCGTTTGGTAAACCATGCGACAATGCATTGCATCGTTTCCCAAACGATGTCACGATGCCAATTAGGCATAGGCATCGTTTGGAAAGCGATACCCCGAGTAATTACCGATTATTTTTAATACATACAGGTGTGTAAACAAAAATATGTGACTTTTCTAATTTCGCAGGCTACGTACATTCAATTTTTATTTTTATATTGGTACGCATCTTCCCAAAAAAAAGTTGACATGATCAGATATTTTGCAGTTTTAATTTGCTTTTAACAGATATAAAGGTATGTGTGGAATGGTTTTGTGTGCTTAGCGATTTTTTGCTATCGAAAAAAATGGATCAAAGACTCACGACTTCGAAATTCATTAGAGAATACGAATTTCCAAGATATGCTATTGGCGGAATAATATTGAGTAGTGTATTTCACAATTGTAGTAAGTCGATTTCCAATAGACCTGTAGTATAAATATATTTGTTGTCTGTTATCGTTGAAAATCGGTCACTTTTGTTTTATTTAGCGGTCAGCTGCAAAATACTGAAGAGGCGGAAATGCATATGCACAAATATAAGCACATAAACTGAACAAAAAATTAGCTATTAGCTATATAAAGACATATTCAAGTCGTAAAAATGGCCCTTAAAAAGTTAATTGTGGCATATCGTGAATCTACTTTGAGCAAAAAAGAATTTTACAAGTGGTACAACCTCTGCACAGAAGGCCAAGAAGATCTTAATGACGGTGATCGCCCCGGACGACCCACGTCAACAATCGATGAAAATATGGAAGCAGTGAAGAAAATAGTTTTGGAGAATAGTCAAAACACTATTAGAGAAGTTCGGCATATCGGTTTACTCATGACATGCAATTTTTTCGGATATTTTGCTCCAAAATTGCCAAATTTTGACCTTGCTTCTTCGTGATGACAAAAAAACAACTCCGTAATCATGCCTCAGATACCGCACTTACCGAACTTGGCACCCTGTTCCCAAAGGGAGGCGTTTTGCCACGACTGAGGAGATAAAGACATTATCGCTGGAAGAGGGCAAGGTCATACAAAAAAGAGCATAGCAGAAGTGCTTCAAGGATTGGAAGCGCTGGCACAAATGTATTGTAGATGAGGGGGATTACTTCGAAGGAAACAAAATAGATATTGATGCATAAATAAATATTTTTTCGATAAAAATGAAAAGTTACTTCTTTGTTTTTTTTTTGGTACACACAGTTTTTTATTTTTTTAATAATTCCTTCTTGTTCGTTTTAGTACATTATAAAACATTTTTTTTTTTTTAAATTTTCTTCACTATTTTATTTTTAACTAAGCAACTCCTATCTAAAGAGCAAATTAAAACTTATGTCATACTCTCAAAACTTATAATGTTACGCTCGCATTCATTTAATTTGAATTATCTACGCCTAGAAGTATGCAGTATTCAATGCCGTTCGAGGCACTTAATTACAAAGTCAAGTGGTACCCGTCAATACAAGGCAAAGCGCAGGATCTACTATGCTAAAGTTTAACTCAACCACTTTTTCAAAACTCCTCCTTTATTTTCTCTTTTCTCTATCTATCATTCAGTATATCTTCCTTTCAATATATACTTGTATATATATCTATATATCTATTTGACTTTGACTATTCAACATCGGACGATTACCCATCATTAACAGGATAATAGCATTTTCCACAAACTTCAACGGAAGCTTTTGTCCGCAGACAAATGATTGCCTAACTACGAACATTGTTACAGTTTCGCTTTAATTGTACGATATTTATATACGTTTATTAAATCATTTTTTGTTTTTTTTTTTATTCCTATTCAAAGTTCTATAAAGGCACTCTTTGAAATTGCTATGGTTATTTTCAATTTAGTTCTTGTTCTTAACTCTTTTGGTGCATAAACTTCCTTGCCGCCTTACAGTTGATCTTCTGCCAATTTTTGCGCTATTCTGTGTACTACTACTACGACGAGGGTTGCCTTTTATATTATGCTCCTATTAATTAAAAAATGTTACTTTAGCATTGTTTTTCCAAATATTCTTCATGAAGATCTATACTCTATTGCATGCATTGGACTCAATGTCGAAATACTTTTACCACACAGAAGTGAGTACTTCCAAAACGAGATGTTTCAAGACTTCCACAGCTTCTTCAGGCGCCGAAAAATATTAACCTCGCAATTAATTTTTGATGTGCGGGAACAAAAAGAAGTCAGTGATGTAAGGCGAATAATCCATTAATTAGAAATTTTTCTCAAAACCTCTCTTGTGAGTTTCGATGTGTGAGAGCTCGCATTGCCGTGATATAGGATGATCCGTCTTTCGCTGTTCAATTTTCCCAATTCTCCGTAAACTTCTGCCAAATAATTGGTTGCGTATATATGACCAATCTTTACGAAAAAATATTTACTTCGAAGTGCTTTTTGCGGTAACAACTTTTGTTAGTTTTGAATCGTTTTGGAACAGCCGAACAGTCGATTGCTGTTTTGTTTCGGACTCATATGCATAGATCCATGATTCGACACCTGTTACGAAGTCATAGGCGTATTTTGAACCACCGTGGTTGTATTATTTCATCATTTCCTTTTACCAATTAATAGTAAACTTTGTTGGGCGATTGTCATATTATGCGGTAACCAATCCTAACGAATCTTCATTACAGTCAGATGTTCATGTAATATCAAAAGTTTGCTGCTCCCATGGTTGTCTCAATCGCACCATATGTCACATAGCGATCTAGCAATCTCAACGCACGCAAAGCATCGATTATTTCTAGCACAATAACCATTTTTGAACGACCTTCTCGAAATTCGATATTGAGCGAAGGACGTCCGCAATTAAACTTGTTATACCAGCGTTTAAGTTTTGTGCTAAAATATGTCAGACTTCTATAGAAATGACTGCTGGTACCAAACAACACTTAGGGTTGCCAAGGCGCACAATATACAAACCAGTCCTCGTACTAATTTTATTCCTTTTGCCTTTTTATATAGCCTTAAGGCTTTTCGACTAGATTTACCTGACGCTACATTTATTTTTGTATAGCAAGAAGTTTTCTTTTTGCCTACTTTCGCATATACACTAAAAAGTTAAAGTTTTTCACTGTTGCTACTAAGTCTTAAGTATTTGCTGTACTAACTAAACTATGTATTTCCATAGTATGTGCATAGGTATACATGTATATGCTTGCAACAATCCCTTTGTAACTACGAGTACATACCTATATGCGTTAGAGTTGCTTCTAAGTTGTTGCAAACAGCCAATTCTGAAAAAGTTCTTACTACATTGACTACTCTATTGAATTGGAATTGATTTGGCTTTTTGTACCTACAACTGAAATGCACATATATACTCGTATATGTACTATATGAATACAGTCATAGTATCGTCGAAGCAAGCTCAGAAAATAGTTGCCTTTATTTCGAGTCAAATAACTTGACTAAAAGTATTGATACATGGTTTTTTTTATTAGGTTTATAACTACGCTACTTCCGTCTCTTTTATATACTATATACTGTATACATACATAGTTGGCTAGGTACTTAAAAACTATTTGTATTTTGTTTGTTATTAAAGAAGGTCTCAAGTCAGGTTGTACATATATAATTTTAATGAAGTTTTCGTTACTTCCTTGCATATTTTTTAGCTGTCAATAAAAAAATGTAATATATCTAGTACCACATAAAAAAAAAAACATCTTGACGAGGTAAAAACCAAGTGATATTCTGATATTAATTTTTTGACAAAAGATTTATATATTTCATCAGCATTGTTGTCATGATGTCGATTAGGGGATGAGTTCGTTTGCAGAAATGGAAAGTTATTTGGCCATTCTCTTGGGAATAACCAGATTACGTTTCTGTTGCAAAAGGCCCAAGCAGCCCACAATCATCCGGAACTTCCGTGGTAAGAACATTGCGAGATAGTAACAAATCCCCTTAATTAGGGGCTTAATTCCCGTCACCTAAAACATTTACCAGTGAAGACACAATAAACCCTCGGATACGAACCCCCTTTGATGACAATTTAAGAAACATGATGATAACGGCATGATTATGGTCCCTCCATAGGGCTGGTGCAGATATGCAGCTGGTTGATGTTCTTGACAAACTCAAGACTGACACAATGCTTCCTGCATTCCTACGCGATAGATAGGACATTGTTGCTCAAAAAAAAAAAAAACACACTGCGGCATCTACTATAATTGCCTTGCGAGGAAACACGAGTTTAGGTGCAGTCTTGTAGTTAGTAGGAAACTATGCGGTCTGGCCTCTAGTTCCATACTTCTGGACGAGCCTATCAAGGTTAAGTTCTTCAACATTATCCCGATTTGTGCACACGCCCCGACAGAAATGCCTTTCAGACGTAATATAAAAGGAACAAGAAAAGCGTGACCTTCAGAGTGTTGAGTTGTTATGTAATAAGAAATCCCTGCCCGAAGATATTAAGCCCGGAGTTTGTTTCTGCAATGACGATAATGGAAGTCTGGTTACAGATGCACAGGACTATAGAAAAGTCACTTCTCTAATATACTTGGGAGCGGTAAAGAGAACAATATCGTCGATTGAGAAGCATTTCTAGAACCACCAATTGATTCTTGTGGAGCCACGAGATCGACTCAGTAAGTAAAAAGAAAATGAATAACAAAGCGGCAGGCTCCGCTAAGTTATTCAAGACCGGTGGCGAAGAGGTAACTCTTATGCAAAATATGGTCCGATGAATGTACTGCGTACTGTGTAAACGGCTAGAGCTATACACGGATGCACAGATAGGACAGTATCAGTGTGGCTTCAGACCAAAGAGATCGATCAGAGACGAAATTCTCATTCTACGAGAAATCCTGGAGAAGACCCGTGAGTTCAACCAAAACACACACCACCTATTTATCGCTTATAAGGCAGCTTTCGACACGCCGATAATAACGAACATTTTCAACGCCCTATCTGAACTTGGTACCCCAGCAAAGACCGTTCGTCCTTGCACGATGACGCTATCACACACCCAAAGCGTCTTCAGAGTATGAAAGAACCTCTCCGAACCCTTTGGTACCAAGAGAGATTTCAGGCTTTATCGTGCGAATTTTTTAATCTCTTGATGAAGTACATACTACGTCAGTGCGTAGAACGTTCGGGCACGATCTTCCATAGAGAAGTGATACCTCTCGCATATGCTGCTGATATTGACATTAGCGGACCCAACGATCGGCGAGTTAGCAAAGCGTTCTCGGACATTGAGAAACAGTCACGTCTCATGGACCTAGCGGGTAACCAGGACGAGACGAAGTACTTGGTGTCCATTCGCAGACTCTCAGCGTGTCTTGGACGGTCTGTCAGTACGAAGAAATTAAACTTCAATGTTGGAGAGAACTTTGACTACCTGGGAGCAAAATTCTTCAGCGACAACAACGTCAACCTAGAGATCAGATGAAGAATCAAGCTTGCTAACCTCAAGCTTAGCAAGCAAATTAGTAGATGATAAAAATAAATAGTCCCGGTCCTGCTGTATGGATGCAGATGCATGTATCCCGACATCAACGGCTACAGCGTCTTTGGGAGTGTTCGAGAGAAATATTCTTCGTAAGATTTGAGTCCCCTTGGAGTTGGCGTCGAGTTTAAGACCAGTATGAACCACGAGCTGTATGGGCTGTATGATGAGGTTGCACTGGGATTGCCAGTGACTGGCGGCGGCGCGCATGGAGCTACACCGAATGGTGCGCTTTCGTACCTGCGGCCTTGACCATTACACGGTTGTAGAGTATCCTAAGTAAGTACAAAAAACTGTGTCTGTATCCGTGCAGAGTTTAAAAATACTTGTATATTGCTTCTATTGCGAAAATATGGTACAATGTTCAAAGTGTTGAACATTGGCTAGAAAGCCAACAATTGTTCCCATCTTTCTCGAAAACATACGAATTGCGCTAAGAAAAATACCCTCGTCTCTTAAGGTTATGCAGGAATTGATCCAATTTTTGCCTCCTAGTAATTAGGGAACTGGTGCTCAAACTGGCTATGAGACATCGATCAAAATAAATGTTAAACAAAAGAACCAATGTCTGTAGAATATGGCGTAGAGCCTGCCTCCATTGCTTCCAATTCTTCATCTACATATAAACAATTTTTGGCCCTTAACTCGCTTTATTTCGGCAGAGAACTGACAGCTGCTGTTTACTACTTTTGGCAACACTTCACAGCACTGTTAAAAAAAATGACTCGGTAATCTAACACGACATAGAAACGGAACTATTTCCAAAAATGTCTCGCGACATTGCTAAGGATTTTTCATGGTTGCACGAAGTGGCGCGACTATTCTAGTAATCTGACACGTTAATATAAGTTCGTCTGACCAGGACTTAAGCTTTAAATTGAGCTGGAGAAAAATTCGTAGTCTTTCAAATTAAAAAAAAAAATAGTTGCTCACCCTAGTAGGCTGCCCGTTAGAATTCAATCGAAAACTAATCGACACACTGTCGATAGCACGGAGTTGAATAAAATACTTTTTTCAGTATTGAAATAAGAATTGATTAAGCATTCGGTATGTCGCCTCTGAAAGTTTATCTCTCAATTATCGTTGTGGTCGTTAGCTTTGAGTGGTCCTACGGACGCGTGAATTATTCTTTAATCCCGACTGGAGTACGTCGTTGTCCATCGTCCATACTAAAGGATATACAGAAAACCAACTGGCGCGATTTACTCAATGGCAAATGGTTTATTGTGATTGGCGCTTTCAACGGCAAGCATTACGAGAAACTCAACTTAAACTGGATAAACATTTCCCCAAACATAAAGAACACGGAAGAGCAGAATATCGAACATTTTGACAATTTGAAATTTCAATTAGGCCGCTTTTCAGCACATGAATACCCGCGTATTTATTATGTCAGCAACAAGACGTTATATAAGTGTCCAGTGAGCTATACGGAGATAGTTCTCAAGAATATCCTCGAAGATGGCTGGCGTAATAGCACAACACAACCGTTGTGGCAGCATCCAGAGAATATTTTGAGCGTTTTACCAACCTTACTGGAGAAACTAACTGCCGCCTTCGATTCGATGGATCTTTGCGGATACAATTACATGGTGGCCTGTGTGTGTGTCAGTTGTTTACTAGCAATGGTCGGCTACACTGTTCTCTGCTATTTCCTCGGGCTGTGCTTAGTCATATATGTTTTGTGCGTTTATTGTAAACGTATTTATGTTTACTTTAAGCATAGAGATCAAATACTAGCTCGTATAGAGCAAATACCTCCTCGTGTAGAACAAAGTGAATCATTTCAATAAAACAAGGATTTATCGGCTTGACGATTGCTTGACTAAGAATTGAAGGACGATCGAATAGGGGAAGAGAAAAATAGAAGTTAATTACGAAAAAAATATTTTTATTTGCTTTTGAACGAATTTACAATTATGTATTGATTTTCTTAAACCAAATTGTATCAATACTTATGTAAAACATTGTGAATTAAAAAATGTTCCAAGATAAGACAATTTTTTTAACCATCGGAACACAAATTTTAAAAAAAACTGCCAAACCAAAAAAAAAAAAAAAAATCAGCTGTAAAATTGGCTAAAAACATCGGTCATTTTACTATACTTCCGTTCATATGGACTTTTTCATAAGGAAGCCGCTTTTTATCTTGTGTTCTACGGGTATAGTCACTAATCAAAAAAAAAAAAAATAAATGGGGTCCATGTTTGTACCGGAACTACCCCTTAAAGGGATATTGGCATTTTAATTTAATACCTGAAAATGGAAAAGGAGAGTCTAAATAATAAAACTCAGTCGGACGGACGTACAGGCATGTCTATATCGACTTGTCTTCCTGCATATATTATTGTCTAAAGTTCACTAAAATCAGAGCAATACAAGAATAAACGGCTTAGGTGATACCAAAGTTTAAATACTCTTGACACTTGTTCTTTGAACAATTTTCTTAGATTAAACCTTTTTTAATTCAATAAGCAAATTCATGTATTTATTATTTGGCATGAATTTTGACGATTTCGTATGAGATAGAGGGTTTGGAACAATTTTGTTGGGTGTGCAATAATTACACAGGACATCAAAGGGAAATTGAGGTGGACATGTTCTAAGCGTAGGTGACCTTTATGTTTTTGGGGTCGCTGATTACGATCCCGATGTCTGTATGACCCTATCACGTCAGCATCAAGGTCAACTCAAGCTCAAACACCTTAATTCAAAATATTTAATTGGAGAGTTAGGAGTGTCGTGTACTTTTGTTTGCAAAAGATCTTCTGAGAGATTGTCTTTTGTATTCATTCGTTGTATCTCTTGTCAAAGACCAGCAATAGTCTGACCCTGCTCTTCGCTAAAGTCCACCAGATTTTCAGGGAAGTAAACAATGTGGGAATGAAGAAAATTAAGCTTTAAATAGTATTTCATCACTGGTCATTCTCATTTCGAATTCTTCATCTTCCATGAGTTCTCTTAATTGAGGGCCATCGAAAACTCCTTCATTTATCTTCGCTTCAGAAATTTTGGGAAATTTCTCAACTAAATACAGGGTGTCTCAAAAGAAAGTTCACATTTGATTTGCTGATTGCGTGAACGCAAGTATTCCGAGGGGCGCGGGGGGTATGTCAATCGGTAGCCTAGCTTTTGGGAATTTAGTCACTATGGAGCGTTTCTCGGGAGCGGACCGTGCGTTGTGCGTCGTTGAGTTTTACAAAAATGGTAATTCAGCGACTGTAGCGTGTAGAAAATTCTGCAATATTCGACATGTTCGTTATTTAAATGATGCGCCAAGCCCTCGACTCATTGGAAAATAGGTCCAGAAGTGTGAAGAGACCGGTTCAACACTGGAAAAATCAAAATCCGGACGTCCAAGGTCTTCGAGAACGTTAGAAAACGTAGACAGTGTTACTCAGTCTGTTCGTGACAAGCCGGACCTTTCGATTCGGAAGCGAGCTGTTGCTTTAAACGTGCATAGATCATCATTGTTCCGCATTTTTAGCAACTTCACACACGTCCAACAGGTCTCTACCACGAGTTCATGAAATTTTTCCTGGCAAATTGATCTCCAGGAGAGGTGACATAAATTGGCCTCCACGAAGATCCGATTTAACCTCTATGGACTTTTTACTGTGGGGTTACTTCAAATCAAAAGTTTACGGCAAGAAAGAAAATATCCGTCACGAAATGGCAGCCATCACGGAGAATACCTGCCGAGCCGTCATAGGAAAGTGCCCGATTAAATGAATACCCTGAACGCAACGGTTTACATTTGGACAATATCATTTTTAAGAAATAAATTCCCAAAGTGTGTATTTTAATATGTAATAAACATTTTTTCAATAAACTACATACTATTTTTTATTGATTTTTTAAATGTGAACTTTCTTTTGAGACACCCTGTACATGAATGCCTCGCTCTCCGATACTCTCATTGCTTTGATAAGCTGTTTACCTAAGCCAAGTTTGACGTGTAAGGTTGGAAGGATGACACTCTTTGTAGGAATGAGACTCTCGTGAACAATGTTTTTAACTCCTGGAGTTAATTTGTGTCTGAGTGGCCAGTCTTTTTTAACATAATGTTGATCTCGAGCACGACTGTCCCACTCACAAATAAAACATGGTCATTTTTGTTGACCTAATAGAATACTTGTTATTTTCAAATCTCCAACTAATTGCCACTTGTGAGTTTCATACTTTAATTTTTCATTCGATGTATCTCTTTTCATTCAGTCATCTTGAAAGTGGAGTACTTTAACAATTATAATTATATAAACTATGTGCTCCTTTATACACACATAGTATGAAATGGTATTATCAGCTTGTCTGAAAGTTTGTAGCTCATTAAAGGAGGCATCGTAGACCCAATTAAGAATGTAAATTCTTGATCAGCTCGACGAGACGAGTCGATCCAGCCGTGTCCGTCTGTCTGTACGTCTGTCCTGTCTGTCCGTTATTGCGCATTTTTTGGGGACCAATTTTTATGCTATCCAGTTGAATATTTGCAGATACACTTCTTTTTATTGCACTTTAATAGAGTATTAAGATTGACTTGCCACGCCCACTTTATTAAACTGTTTTAGCTGAAGAAGAATAAGTCTTTAAAGTTATCTTTAAAGCAAAACTTGTCATTTTTACTTTGAGATATACTTATGTGCATTGAGAAAAATAACAAAAACAAACTTTGTTCGCAAAGAATGTTAAACTACGTAGACAATTTTTTTCGGGTTGAGCTACAAGCTCTCATCAGTCCGCTGGCAATTACATTGCAAATTTTGCTACTTCCATATATCAAGCTTCTCTTCTATGTTTAACTACTACTGCTCTCTTCTTTTTTGAATATTTCAAGAATAATATTCGCAATCAAAAGTACAAACAATGTTAATCTAAACTCTCTTTAAATTCCTGAACATAATTTAGTAAAATTTAAGTAATAAAATTTGGCATAGAACCATTTAAAACTCATTTTAAGTTGTTAACCAAAATGAGAACAACACCCGCACAACAACAGCAACAAATATTGTACATAAACATTTGTAAAAGTTTTTTTTTTTTAACGTGCGTATTTATAAACACATACCCGTACACCTATATTCCCATATACCAGGGAAAGTATTGTAGTCGTATTTATTTCCCCAACTGAGCTAAGTAGCAAAATTCACTTCGTATAATTACAAAAAGTGAACACATTTCATGCAGCGGCAGACGTTGAACAAAACGAGGCGAAACAAGAAACTACATTGCAGAGGAGTGTACTCAACCACTAGATACCCTGTATCCAGTTTGAGTGTCTTTATTAAAATCATAGTTTTGCTTGGGAAGTACACATATGATATTTTTAGCATTTAAAAAACTTTTTCATTTGTTAGGTTAGGTTGCTATAGCCGGCGTAGAAAGAACCCGCGGCACCACTTACACCACAACATATGATATTGTAGTACTCCTACTTCGTTTGTAGCTCTTACGAGAACGATAATTAGTCTGTGCCGGGATCTTCGATATACTTATTCTCTTTTTCAGATATGTCTATGATCTCTAAGATCTCTATGATATCTCTATGGTCATTCTCATTTCGAATTCTTCATCTTTCATGAGTTCTCTTAATTGAGGGTCATCGAAAACTCCTTCATTTATCTTCGCTTCAGAAATTTTGGGAAATTTCTCAAATAAATACATGAATGGACTCCCCAGCAGAACTAGTTTCTTCCTACTATGAGCTCTGCAATGGCATTCCCATAACATCTGCAGAAATTCTTAGAGTTAACCCCTAGATTTCGTTAGGTTACAAAGCTCGGGCAACTTACAAATGCCCACCCATCACTTAGGTCGCACACGGCCCGTTGTGATACTAGATGAATCTGGTATTGTTTTTTGCACCTTACAAGTTGACAGTGGTATGCCAATCAACTCGTTATCCTGTCGAATATGGGTTGTTGTACCTAACCTTGCAAGTTCATCTGCTATACAGTTACCTTCAATATTGCCTTGCCCTGGCACCCCGAGACAGATAATGCTGTGCTCAGTTAATTATCTAATTACGATATTTGTGACAGTCATTGACGGTTCTTGATCGATTTAGACTAGAGTCCAGCACTTTTATAGCTGTTTGGATCTCTGAGCATAACTTGACTAATCCTACATGATTCTAATCCTCATGATTCTAGGTAAAACATTGCCTCCTGGATGGCAGCGACTTCCGCGTGTTAAACGCTATAGTAAT
Organism: Leucophenga montana; assembly: GCA_035044765.1. Taxonomy (NCBI): domain Eukaryota; kingdom Metazoa; phylum Arthropoda; class Insecta; order Diptera; family Drosophilidae; genus Leucophenga; species Leucophenga montana. The sequence goes on from JAWNNQ010001299.1 coordinate 339,813, forward strand.
CAGGTAGTCTAAAAGATAACCATTTCTGGGATGTATATCCCACCACCGACTCTGACCTACTGGCGTATCAGTGTGATTGTTCTTTTAATGCTAAAATTGGGTCAGTTGACTTTAGATGTTTTACAAGTTACTTTATATCTAATGTTTGCTAAACGGTTCGATCTTAATATTATCGATATGTATTTCAATGTTGGCAATGTTACACTCTCTGAACAACTTATCTACTTCATAATTTCGTATTACGACAATCTCATTAAGAGATCTCCGGCACTCGGTAGGAGATTTTGTTTTGCTGCTGAATGAGACAAGCTTTTTGACTATACGAGAAAACGTACTTATGACCTTGATTGTATGGATGTAGCCTGATAAAGTGTGTAATCCCAAAGTTCCAGAGATCATATAACTAATCCGACTCGCCCGTCAAGCTTTGAGCCATTAGTTAAAATATTGATGGCTTTCTCTTTGCATGTGGTAGAGTCCCCCAGTGTCTCCTACTATACGATGTCATATTTTTTAGCGAAGGCCGTAATCGACTCACAGTAATCCGAACTGATGAGAGGGACTCTTGTAGTAGGAGTATCTTTGAGTAACAGTAAGTACCACAGCGCTCAGATGAAGTTTCCCTCAACCTTAAGGCTATGACTCTCTCTCTTTCTCTCTCTCTCCCCCCTCCTCTTTTGCAATGTAAGATTTGTAAGAGTTTTACCACTATAGTGATGTTGGTAGGTTCACTTTATAGGTACACTTGTCAGAGGTCTTTGAAGAGTCTAAATACGGAGATTTGGTGATTTTATTACTTGATAGTGTCCGAGCTCAAGGTGTTGACGCAGAACCTGGTCAAGATTAAATATATTTTTCTAGCTCTACCTTACTTCCTTCTAGCTGTTACATATATAAATTTTCACAAACTTGATACACTGTTTTCCTCATTGGGTATAGGGTATAAATATAGAAAAACAAAAAATATATATTTTGTTGAAAAAGCAGAAAAAAGTGTAATTAGTGGTGCGAAATTAGTGTTATCCAAGCGCACGCAAAACGCTCAAAAGGAAACGAAGCAAAGCGTAAGTAGGCAGATACGGAGAGTGGGCGTGGCAGTTGAAACTACAAAAAAAAAGTTGGCAATGTAGTGTAGGGGAGCACGCGGAGTGAGTGTAGTCAACTGAAATGAAACAAGCTTTCAACACACAATTAGATTGTTGTTTCTGTTGCAGGCTGACGCAAAGTTGGACGGAAGAAAGGTTTGGCGGACAGACAAACAAACTGACGCTTGGCGTTTTTGCACATTTCCGCTGTTCGTTTTTTTAAGGTTTGTGCTGCAGGTGTCAAGGGGAGTGGGCGAGAAAGCGAGAAAGCGAGTGAGTTAGAGAGAGAAAGTGTGCACATGTTATGGAGATAGATGCGAGTGGTGCTTTAATACTAACCTAAATTTCAGATTCCGAGGCCTCTGTGTTTATATATCCCTATAAATTGGTCAATGTTGTAAGTGGCTTTGGCAAGCTTATATAAAATCTACTTGGTTTCATAAAAGCTATTTAAGGATTTTCGATGTTCGTACATCGACTTGTTTCTTCGAGCAGCTGTTTTGTCAAGACTATAAAAATTGTGCCCAAACTTGAAGAGTAGACATTACCGTTGTTAGGTAAGAAGCAAATTTCAACTTTTTCATCATCATTTTAAGTGGTCCGTTCCGAACATAAGCGAAAAATTACAATAAAATCTTTCAAAATAAAAACAACAAATTTTAGTATATACAATAAAAACTTAAAAATGGGTTCAGATTTGTGTGGGAGCTACCTCCTAAAACGAGGTTGGCATGTTCAGTTAAAATACTTCATCTAAAGAGGGAACAGGAGAGTCTAAAAATCCAAACTTGAAGTCTCTACTATACATTTATCTTCCGTTACATCTTTTTCAACTTTCATAAAAAGAATTTACTGTATTATCGATTTGGAAGAAGTCATTTATAATTCATCTCCACAAGCAAAACAGCAAATCTGCTGTATCTAACTATAGAGGTATTGCCAAGTTATTTGCAATTCCAAAATTTCTTGAAAAGGTCATTACTGAAGAACTGTAATTTTCTTGTAAATCACTTTTTTCTTCAGCTCAACATGGTTTCCTTAAAAATAGATTAGTTTCTACTAATTTATTGGAACTTACGTCCTTAGCAAACCAAGGTTTTGTTAATGGTTTACAAACGGATGTTATTTACACTGATTTTAGTAAGGCTTTCAACTGCCCAAATCATCAGCTATTGCTCTACAAACTTGCCAGTTTAGGTTTTCTTCAGCTTTAGTAAAATGCATTTTATTTCATTTTATTTGGTATCTCGCACACAACGCTTACTGTTTGCCAGCACTAGTACATCGAATGAAATAGACGTTCTTTCAGGAGTACCACAGAGACCCTTACTTACTCTTTACTACTTCTTTCAGAAGTATCACAGAGACCCTTACCTGTTTACTGATGATCTCCCAGATGTTTTATCCAACTGCCATACTTTGATGTATCCTGATGATGTTTAGTTATGCTTAAGTTACAATGGTTCAATTGGGCATGATAATTTGCAAACCGACTTTTATGGGCTTCGTTGCTGGTGTCAACGTAATGGTCTAGTTCTAAATTGTTTAAAAGTTTCTAAAAGTGCAAAATAATGAAGTTTGGTCAAAAGAGTTTAATGGTCCATATATCAAAATTGTTGTTGTTGTTCACTTCATTGGTCAGCTCAATACTTGAGTATGTCGCTTATGTTTGGAATCCGCAATATATGTTTCATCGGGCTCAGCTAGAATCTGTTCAGAAACACTTTCTTTTGTTTGCTTTGCGGCAATTTGGGCTGGAATCCAAATGTTAATTAGCCACCGTACACCTGTCGTCTGCATTAAATTTAGCTTCCCACACTGAAAAACGGAAATATTTGCTAGGAGTGTTATTTAACCAGAAAATTAACTCTGGTGATATTTACTCCGCCTACTTGTTACAAATAAATTTTTCGTTTCCCCTCAGAATCACAAGAAATTGTTAATTGTTATACTTAGCCTCGTGCACATGATCCTTTTCTACGTATATGTTCTACGTATAAAAGATTTTATAATTTGAATTTAGTCCCTCCAGGCCTTTCTTTAAATTCTGTGCATAATTGTATAATTAATTCGAACTTGTAAGTATACGCATAATTATTTTTAAATATATATAAAAAACATTATCATTTATATAGTTAGATTAGTTTCTTGCTATAATTAGTAATGTACAGAGAATAAAACCGAATGCATTTCGGTTTTGGTTCCGCTTTTGGAACGTACCAAACCTGTGTTTCGGTATAAGGTTCTGTACCAGCTGCAATTTATTTCTGTATTCGGTTCCTCTACGGTTCTTTGATTTTAGTTTCGGTATGCCGGTACGGTACCGGTCAATATTAAAATTCTAAAAACAAACAAAAACAAATAACAATTTCCAACGTTCCAAAGACCATATATCTGAAAATAAAATATATTTGAAAATGAATCCGAAATGCTGTGAACATGATGATGAAGTAGTTCTTGTAACCTCAACAGGATGGTGTGGATCTGGACAACATGTAGTTTCAGCAGGACGGCGCACAGTGGGCCCGAGAAAATGCGTTTGGCGCCAAACAAAATTTTTAATATCGATAACTAAGAGCCCAGGGATGATTGCAATGTTGTTTTTGTTTTTTTTTTCATAATAATCGCAATTGGCACAGCTGCAGCTTTTAAAGTGATCATATGGTTTGCAGCAGATCTGCACTACGTTTTGCACTTTTTGCATGGTGTAAGCAATTTAAAGTAAAATCTAAAATTTTTCGATTTTTATCAAGTTTCTTTGTTTAATTTGGAGTTCAAGTTATGTATTGTGTAAAAAAAATATTTGCGTGGACTGTCTTATGTTGTAGTTCCTTGAAAATTGGTTGGAATTGAGCCATTGTGGTATTAAGCTCCAAATTACATTTTACAACTTTTAGTGGAGTAAAATTAATATAGATTGGTTTTTATTGGTGCTAGTTCTTAGTGTTTGTGAAAATGTGAGTCTTTGTGATTCTAAATGTTCAATATGAAGCCTCGGAAACGCCCATTTTACAAGATATTAGTTAGTTTAGGTACTATGTCGGTTTCAAAGCGAGCACTTTTTTCGGTATGGCGCAAGAAAAAGGGTAATTACGAGAGAAATATGTCGCTCGAGATTTATGTTTTTGCGAATATTTATGCACCAAGGCAAACAGATGAAGAAATAAAAGCCATCAGGAAAAGAATTAGAATTTTCGCTGGACCACTTCTATTAAGATGGAAGAGGTCTGGAAATCGGGGGATCATTTTGAATAAAAAATAAGGAGTGGTAAGACACACCATTTATTTTCATTCAAAAACTTAGCTGTGCAGGCCGCCCTGGGAAATCGTTTGCAGATTGTAGTAGTGGAAGAAGAGTCCAAAAGGTTTCCGAAATATTTAAGGTTTCCTCGTGCGAAGAACTCATGGTAGCGGCCAGCAGCAGCTTATACAAAGCAGGCAAAAGAAATGCTGCCAAAGTTGTTAATATGTTGAGTAAATATGTTGAGCTCTGACACTAATAGTGGATCACAAACTATATGGCAGGATGTGAGACCATCTTTCACTCGGTTTTGTAGACCAATCAACAGCATATGCCAAAAAGAATCCGCCGACCTGGTACGCAAGGAAATAGAAAATATTGAGCTACAAATCTCGAAAATTGCGCCGACAAACGTAAACAATTTCAAAATTTATCACGAGTTCCACATGACAATGATTGATGGAAAGATTTTCAGTGTCGTTTCTGAATCATCAACTCAAACTTGTGGAATTTGCAATGCAAAACCAAAAATGATGAACGATCTACATGTTGTGAAAATGCTTCCGCAAAACCAACAATTGTACAAGTTTGGCCTCTCAACTCTGCACGCATGGATCAGGTGTTTAGAATGCATTCTTCACATATCATATAGACTGCCTACTAAAAAGTGGAAAATTCTAAAAAGTGATAAGAATGTAACCGACCAAAAAAAAATACTGGTTGAGGACATTCCAATTGCTGGGGATAGGCACGACAAATAATGGCAATACAGCCAGAAGGTTTTTTCAGGATCCAATTTTGGCAGCTGAGTTTACGAGAGTCATCGAATCATTAATATACCGATTCAGCGTGCTATTGCGATCGATGGCCTCCGGTCATGAAATTGATCCGGACGCTTTTCGGAAATACGCAATGCAAACGGCACAAATTTTCGTTGATTTATACCCGTGGTACTATTTGCCGTTCTCGATCCATAACATTTTATTGCACGGGGCTGAAATAATAGCTCAGGTTCCACTTCCTATAGGAATGATATCGGAAGAGGCTCTTGAAGCTAGAAATAAAGATTTTCGTATAATACGCCAGCAGCACACTAGAAAAAATTGTAGGAAAAATACAATGGAGGACATTTTTAACGCTCTATTTTCCTCATCTGATCCATTTATTACATCAATAGCTAAAAGGTTTCTAAAGCATTTAAGCAAAACTGTCATAATTGATGAAGAGGTGTGCAGATTATTGCTAGATAAAACTTTAATAGAATTAGAGTAGATTAACCTCAAGTATTTTTTTAATAACAGTTAATATATAAGTTGAAAATTAATTTTGTTGTTAATTTAATTAAATTACTTAGAAAAAATTAGTATGAAAAAATAATGAATATTTTAAAACTACAGCACATATCAACCTAGAGATCATTTTAAAATTAAGGGTTATATGGGAGGTATGAAAAATAGTCAGCCGATTTTGCTTAAATTTGAACTGAATATGTTTTTTTAGCTAAAAAGCTTAAGTTCTAAATTATCTTTGCATTTGCGTGACTTATTAATTAAACAGCACTAGCTGGCGCCTCGGGTCCACTATGCGGCGCCACCTGCACACACACAGAGCATAACTATTATAGCAACATTATATTTTCAAATTAAATCGTCCATTTTGACTTGAAGTAAGTAAAAAATTCTTAAATCAAACTCTGAGAGTAGAAAAAGCCAGAGAGGAAAATACAAATTACTCTCTCTCTCTCTCTCTCGAACAGTAAATGGGAAAAGCAATGTGTTGTGATTCGGCAACTCCAGGTGTCGGGAGCCGAGGTAGTTAAGACGATGACACTTTTCAGCGCCGTTGCGTTGGTGGAACTGCGAGAGAACTTTTGAATAGTTCTGGGAAATTTGTGGAATTTTCTAAACATGTTTTGTTTTGTTGTTTTCATAAAGTGAGAACCGAAACTGTACTGGTATAAATGTTTTGGTTCGGGTACGGTTCGTTTCTTATATTTTATTGCAGTAAAATGTTCTGGTTTAAAAAATAAAATTAAATATCTGTTCTGGTTCCGGTTTCGGATACCAATTTTATCGGTTCATTTTGGTTAACGGTTCCGGTGCCTTTTCTGGTTTTATACCGTGATAATGTATTGATACACATACATATTAAGTTATTGCTTATTAACATATTTTCAATTTATTTTCAATTTTTTCATATTCATCATATTTATATTTATATTTATATTCATTGGCATAAGTTAAATTGCCTTTTTACATATTTAACTCAAATATGCTGCGTCGTATGTGGCCTTAGTTGTAAAGTGATTCCTTAATCTCAACTGATTACGAGGTACCTGAGTCTCTTCATAATCTTCTGTCAACAATTGGTAGTAGTATGTGTAGAAGTCATTTGCAGCTGTTCATTGCGCGATCATATAAAGTGTTTATAATCTCCGCAATCCGCAAATTTCACTAATTACAGGTAATAAAAATTGCGCATTCGCGTAATTTTGCATTTGTGTGGCGCGGAAAGGGTTGTAGGTGAGAGAACGGTGCCAGATTAGCTGAGGATAATGGATTTTGAAAACAGGTAGAAGACCATCGTATAAAACGAGATGCACCAGTTCGACAAGGTTCATTCGATAAACAGTTCGTCAACAGGAAAAGTCGTATTCAATTTAAACTATGAGAAAAATTCGTATATAAAAATTAAAATGGCGTTCAAACACTATGCTCAGAAAGATATAGAAAATTTCTATAACTTTGAAGCGAAAAATGGTGTAGTAAAACTGATGACTGAAGAATTGCTGAATTACTTTGTAGAGCAATATTATAAAATGCCGGAAAATCTAAAAATCGACCTAATTTATTGCGAGAGAGTGCTAAAGGAGCGAGTTGAGTTGTACAAAGTAAGTTTGAAACAAAATGAAAAACATAATCAATTTCTAATTTTTTAATATATATAATATATTTTCAGAAAATCACTGCAATAGAAAAAAATGAAGAGCATGATGCCGGCTGCAATATGATTGCAACACAAATTGTGGACGAGATAAATGAGATTGATGCCGAATTTGGAGTTTTGATGGATCGTCTTAACGATAGCACCGCAGATTTTCAAAAGATGCTGGTGTGGCGCGGCTTTGATATTATTCCCGATTTGGTAAAGCCCATATTGGAAAAAGAATTGGACGACATAAACCGTGTAATATACGGAGAACAACTAACACCTATTGATGTGAAACCGCGCGATTCGGTGGATAAAATCTGGCAGCAGTATTGCGATATTAAATCCAGTTCCGCCAAAAAATATGAATTGGCAAAATTTGATTTTATGAGAGCCTTAGGCCTGTGCACTCAACAGGAAAAGGAAGCGCTCGTTCTGGAACAGTTGCGTCCAAAGCGCAGAGTGCGTACGGCAGCCAAGAAAAGGCACAGTGACTATGTCTACGAAAAAAATGAGGTAATTATAACAAAATCCATTAATATGAAGAAGTAAAACGTCTTTTTAAATTAATATTTATATATCTATATATATTTTTTTCTTGTTTCATTTCAGCCTGAGCCCAAGCGTAGAAAGTCGACGCTTAGGAAGTCTCGCAAGTAAAATATCGACGATGGTAAAATATCCAAACCCATGAGTTTTTGAAATTTGTATTAATAGGCCTATTCACAATGTTGTCTAACGTTTTAACGTATGAAAATTTCATAAGGCAACAGAACATGTTGTCATACGTTAACGAGTTTTAAGAGAACGAATGAGTCTCTTAAAACTCGTTAACGTATGAACACATGAAAATTTTAACTATTGAAAAATTTGAAACGACTATAAAAAGTGTACTCAAAATCGAACACTTTTCCTCAGCCATGGTATAAAGTTTGGTATTTTTGTAGTTTATTTAAATCGATTACACGGATTTCACAATTAGCAAACAACTTTAGAACTCTTTGCGAAGTATATTGACTTGAATTTTATTTTTTCCGAACGTTCGTTTCTGTGCCAATTTACACAGTATCCCAGTATCTGTCATCAGGTACTGATTTTAAACCGATAAGCAGAACAAACGTTAAAATATGTGCTCGCAATATAGTTTTAAAATTTCCATACGTTAAAACAACATTGTGAATATGGTAAATGTTTTGAAATGATTGTACTATTGAAATATTGTAAACGATTGTAAATAAATTATTAGCAACTAACAATTATTTTTTATTTTATCTTCGGTGTAATCCATATTTTTATATAGGTATCAAAAGAAATTGCCCTACGCATGTGTTTTAAACAACATTTTAGTTGTTAAATAACTCCGAACTCTGTTTAAGACTCAAAAATAATAAGTGACCGATTTCTTATGCAATCGATGTTTTCAACTTGATTGAGAATTTAATCCGTCCTTTCAAACTGCGAAAAAAACCAGCAACCGAAAATATTTTAATTATCTGGTTTTACCGGTTCGTTGGAAAAAATGGCGCTATGCGGAAACTTTAACAAACAGAGTACAATGTACATACGTATTTACATACATATACATCCATATCTACAGCATAGCAGCCCTGTAGTTCGGCCGTGTACCAGTCCCCTGCCTATCCACATTTGACTGTCGAATTTTATACGACAGTCAAAATGTTATCATTGGAAGGCACCGAGCGCTGCGACGCTGCTGCCCTAAAAGACTAGCCACTTCACCAACCATCGGTAGTTTATCGATATTGGTTTTAGTTTAAAAATCGAAATGACAAAAAAAAAAACGTTAACTTCGGTTGAACCGAAGCTCTAATACCATTCTCACGAAATTTTAAATATTAATGTAAAACATAAAAGTGAGGGCTTAAATAGGGGCTACCCGAAAATATGGCGGTACACGCCCATTAGTAGATGTATATAAAGCGATGTTGTAGATGTGTATGATGCCGCCATATCGAATTTCAAGTTGATATTGACGTTTTCCATACAAAATGCATAAAAATGAGCTGTGGATTTATATGGGACTACCTCAAAAATTGGGCACGGTCATCTGTATCTGTATATGAAGCGGTTGTCCACTAAAATGACACCATTTCGCATTTCAACCCAATATTGACTTTAATAAAGAAGTTTTCGGACAAAAAGTCAAAAGTGGGCAGTAGGTTTATATAGATTTATATCGGGCGGGCCACAACCTTTAGTCTATTTATGTAAAGCCGCTGACCATAAAAAGATACCACTTTGCATTTCAACCTAATATTCATTTTAATAAAGAAGTTTTCATAAAAAAGTCAAAAGTGGGCAGTAGGCTTGTATGGGGGCTACCCCAAATATTGGGCAGGTCCCACCCATTAATGTATATGTCAACCATCCGACCACTAGAAGTTAACATATCAATTATTAAGTTGATATTGACTACAATAAAACAGTTTTTCATACAAAAAGTCAAAAGTGGGCGGTGAGTTTGTATGGGGGCTACTCCAAAAAGTGGGTGTGGCGGGATACTCTATTAAACTGGAATAAAAAGAAGTATACGTGCAAAATTTCAACTGGATAGCATAAAAATTAGTCCCCAAAAAATGAGCAACAACTTACAGACGGATATGGCTAGAACGATTCGTCTCGTCGAGCTGATCACGAATATATATATACTTTATGGGGTCTACGATGGCTCCGTTAATGCGTTACAAACTTGCAGACAAACTGATAATACCATTTCACACTATGTGTGAATGGTATAAAAAACAAAATTGGTTTTCTCATTGTGATTCGGCAGGTTTATGTGTTGATTGCCTGTTAGCCGAAGTAGTTCAGATGGTCAGCTTTGCGTTTCAGCTCCTTTTAGTTGTTCATGATTCGATACCAGTTTCCTCCAGCGAACAAAATTTTTATAAACTGTATAAATAGAACAAAATTAATATAACATTTTATAAGAATAGTACAAAAAAAAAAACATAAAAACAAAGAAAAAATACATTTTAAAACATTTATAACAGCAATTAAGCAATTATCTCGGAAGGCTCACCTCGCATCCAAACAATCTGGCTTCTAATCTTCTTAATAATTCCAATACACAGCACAGTCTCAAACGACTTCATATTTTGGATCTGCCAAACTGTCAATTCTAACCCAATTCGCATCTTAAATGCTTTTCACGTTTTTTTATTGTTAATTTATAATGTATTTTAGTAACTATCAAATTTGATTGTAGTTCCTAGATCGGACAGCCCTTTTCTCTAGTGAAATTTTCAGTCTGTAAGACTGGTGCGTGCCCGAGATAGTCGTACCGCTCTGTCCAATGACATCGCCGTGTTAAATTCTACTGTCAAATGCGAACCCGGTACTGGTAGCTGCCACTGGTGGCCGATACACTTGTACCTCAACTACGTTACAATGAACGCCCAAAACTCTGCGTTAATCACATGACGATTTTCTGCCGTAGAAGACTGATGCGTTTTTAATCTAGTTACCTCTGGACTCTTCACTTCGGAAGGAATCATTTATATTTGATATCTCAAATTATATTGGTATTGCTAAATTTAGTGCGATTCCCAAACTCCTTCAGAAAATTATTTCTGATCAATTACAACAGTAGTTAAAATCAATTATTTCTCCATTCCAACATGGTTTTGTTACAGGCAAATGCATCCGTACCAACCTCATAGTACCTGTAAATAAAGGTTTTTATTCTGGATGCCATTGACAATGACTTCATCTTTTATTTAAATTAAAATTGATGGTTAACTAAGTCTTACTTAACAGGTATGTAAAAACTGTTGTTGTTTACTCTGCTGTCCCTCAAGGCAACATTAGGTCCAATATTGTTTGACATTTTTATTAATGAGCTTCCTTTGGCTATAAACTATGCTCCTACATTAATAATAATAATGTATTTTGATGATATTAAATTATGTCTGATATTAAATTATGACGTTTCGCAATGTAGTTGCAGGCTGGTGTCGCTTAAACTATCTTAACCTTTACATTTCAAAATGTAAGTGTAGTAAGCCGTTTATAGTATCATACTCTTACGATAATATTCCGCTCTGCATAGAGTATATTTAATGATCTTGGTATTCTCATGGAACCAAGACTTGTTTCTAATAACCATATTAGTTCAATTGTAAATAAAGCTAAAGGAGTTCCTGGCTTTGTTATGCGTTGGTCTAAGGAATTTATTGATCCTTATATAACTAAGTCGCTCTTCACATCCCTTTTTCGCTCTGTATTATAATTTGGATCCTGTGTTTGGAACTCATACTATTCACCAAAATCGTATAGAGTCTGCTCAGATGCCGTTTCTTATATTTGCTTATAGTTGCAAATATACAAAAATAAATAAAAATCTCTAATGTAATAGATGTAATGTTGCTCCTTCATTTGTATGTTTAGAGTCTCAGTAGACTTCTATTGGCGTTGTTGTGATGGTGATGATGATGTTGACGTCTCTGCAGCTTTTGTTTTTCAAGGTGCTTTCAATCATCGCACGGCTCACTAAAAGCAACGAACTGCTGTCAACGGCAGCTGCCGAGCGCTGCCAACTTACACAAATAACAACTCATGGGCAATAGAAACAACGTCAACGTCGGAGTAGTCGTTGCCATTTGTGACTTCGAGCCGCGTGAGTTGTCTTTGTATGCATACATGTGCACGAGTATGTCAATGTAATTATGGGAATATGTTTGAATTTGACTTAGCCTCATATGTACATATAAGAGTATGTAACTACTCGCTGTGCATAAAGCTCATCGACGCTGAAACTATGACGCTTAGCATGATATTTAGGTTAACTACCTGTACTATACAGTTGGCCTGCCGTCCTGCTGCTCCTTGCTGATCATTCTAGAACGTGCATTGCAGCACGTTGCTAGCTATGAAAGTTTTTATGAACTGTTAAATTTCCAATTAGCGTTGATTGTTTCGATTTAACTAAGTAAAAAGTTAAAAATCAAACATAAAGTAGTACGAGCAGATAGCAGAAGACAAACGAATGCGCAAACAAAATCAGGGCGAACAAAAAAAAAACTAGAAATTTCGCTGTAGACGAGTGTGCTCGAGTTTGTGATACCCTGCTCCTGCTGTTCCTTATACGAATCACAGATTAGATCGGAACACATGCGGAATATTGCATTAGAATAAATTAACAATTAGAACTAATCTATGAGTATATATATATAAATAGGCAAGTGAAAAAAAGGTCACACAAATTTTAACCAGCTTAAACTTAATATCGCGCGCTTACTTTTTTGTTTGTTGGAAAGTTTGTGAAAAAAGGTAGCGCAGAATCTATACTTTTTCAAAATCGGTTAAATATTTTGGACGTTAACGAATTTTACCATCGTTGCACGTAAATTACATGTTATAATTTACAAGCAGTTTATGTAGTTACAAAGTTAAAAAAACGACTTGCTTTCAAATTAATCGGTGTGCCGCTGAAAATAATTTCACCTCAAAGTCTCAAAATTTTATTGATAAGGCCTAATACTGAGATCGATGAAATTTTTTGCTACTGAAATTGTAAATTGTTTCTGCTACGTCAAACAAACAAAAAACAATGTTCCCAAATCAACATGAAGTACTAAAGTCAGATATTTATTAGGTGAAAAGTCCACCCATATTGAATTTTTGTTGTTTTTTTCTGACGGAAATGCAAAAGCTCACACTCTTTGTCACCTGTTTTTTGAGAATACAAAGTATTTTCGGTAGCAAACATGTTTGTTAACTGAGTACTCGATGAAAAATTGACCGTGCCGAAAATGTTTGATTGTTGTTTGACAGCGTTTTTTTATATGATGTTTTTTCGGTATCAAAAATTTTCATCGATCTCAGTATTGAGCATAAACCTTACCATTATAAATTAAATTTGGACATTTAAGATTGGTCATACATAAACTGTCAAAAGTCAACATGCAAACACACCTTCACGAGCTGAGAATCAGTAAAATCACAAAAAAAAAAAAAAAAAAAACAACAGAGAGCTGCTGTTCACAGCAAACCGCACAGGATGACAAAGCACACCGATACAAACTCACTTTATTCCGCTCTCTTTCTTACGCCATATTTGGCATTTCTAGCTTGATTTAGAGCAGAAACAAACAAAACATCATATTCAAATGGAGGGCAAGTTTTTATAAGATCTATCTCTTACAGTGGCCTGATATGTACCTATGCGGTACATTTTGTAAGGTTTATCGTAAGACTCCGGCAAATTTTGGGCTTACTAGTGCAATTAAAAGCAAAACCAATAATAATTTCCATACAAAATATAAAAATGGAGTCCAAGTTTTTATAGGGGCTACCCCTTAAAGTGGGGTTCGCAGGTTGAGAAGGGAAAAGAAGAGTCTAAATATTCAAACTTCTCTATCTCTAATGGTGCCCGAGATCTGTTTCTTTAGACAGACAGACAGACAGACGGACGTACGGTCTAGCGGAGTCTATATCGACTCGCCTTACGATGCTGATCAAGAATATATACTATACTCCCAAGCCTCCTTCTGCCAGTTACAAACATTTGCACAATCTTAATGTACCCATTTACTCAATGAGTACAGGGTATAAAAATAACCTGAGTTAATTTAAGAGAAACGAATGAAAGCCGTTCGGAAAAAAGAATGTGCTTCATTAAAGACAAATTGCATTGAAATGAATCGAATTGAATGCATTGCATTGAGTTGCATTGAATTGAATTGATAGCGTTGGAAACGTTTTAAAATGTGAATCATTTCATTGAATTGGGTCAATTGATTTGAAGAAATGTACGCTTAAAAGCTATACACAAATATTTTACAGGTGATCGTTTAAATGTTAAGTGATGTAAAATTAAATGAAGAGTGCAAAGGATATGCAAACTGTGCTGTAAGTATTTATATACCGGCAGCTGTATTCGTAAAGCTCTTAAAGCTTGAATTATGCTTGAAAGTACATATGTGGCAATTGTTCGCAAAGTTTACACTAGTTTACAAAGTACAATTTTAAAACGATAGAAACTTTCTCTTACACTTTTTTAGAGTACGCTGAACACGAAAAACATACTGAGTTTTTTTCATTTGGGCTATACACATATACGAGTAGATAGGAATTAAAACCGTAATGTATTTCGGTTTTGGTTCCGGTTTTGGTATGTACCGAAACGCGTGTTTCGGTATAAAGCTTTTTACCGGTTCCACTTAATTTCGGCTTCGGTACGATTCTTGGGTTTTAGTTTCGGTATATCGGTACGGTACCGGTGCCGGTCAATATTAAAATTCTTCAAAACAATTGCCAACATTCCAAAGACCATATATCAAATTAAAAATATGTTATTTAAATTTTTTAAATAAAACTCTTCTTTTTTCAAGTAAGTAAGTATATTCACACATATTTAATTTTTATACTCTTCACACATAGTATGAATAGTAATATAATTTTGTCACGCAATAAACGAAGCATCGGTGATCCCATATAGTATATATATTCTTGATCAGCTCGACGAGGTGAGTCGAACTAATCATGTCCATCTGTCTGTCTATACCTGTCTCTATAAATCAAAACTAGTACCTCAGTTTTTAAGATATCAATCCGAAATCGAGTATGGATACTTCCTATGCTGAATATATCTCACAAATTGTATGCCATGCAAATCCACCGCCCACTTTTCGAATTTTTAATGAAATGTTTTTGCGTTGAACCGATTACTGATGAGCGGATTCGTAATAAACTTGACGCCTGAAAACAAACGCTCTACACGTACTTACGTAGCAGGAACTGCGAGAGTCACTTTTGACTATTCGAATAGTTCTGGAAATTTGTGGAATTATCTAACCATATATGTAGGGTATCAGCTGTGCAAACTGTGAACATTAGTAAATAATTTTCTTTAAAAAAAATGAGAGCCTACACTATACAGGTACAAATGTTTTGGTTCCGGTACGGTACCAAATGGTTCCGGATTTAAGAAAGTTGAAATATTCGTTCTAATTCCTGTTTCGGTTCTCAATTTAAACCAATTAAGTTCAGTTAACGGTACCGGTTTTATACCCTGGTTACAGTTTCTGGTGTCATACATTTTTCACATTTGAGTTGCTTTTTTCAACGAACAAATAGTTCCAACAACTAAAGTTTCATATTTTTACTCGATAGTTCAATCCAAAAAACTAATTGGAGTAGATCAGATAAACAAGCAAGAACTGAGAAGTCGTGTGTGTTTCACTTTGAAATACCCCGTACATTGTTTAAGGTTCCTTATATGAACTACAGATTATATTCTTTAGTGATCCGATCTGGACTTATGCAGATTAGAATTAATTTAAAAAAAAAAATGCATACTAAAACTAATAAATGGCCCGATCTGGTCCTATACGGTATATATTATTAGGATTTAAGTAAGATACACCAAAATGGGCGTTTATAGCGAAATTAAGAATAAAACCAAAATATTTTGTTACAAAAACTTTAAAATGGGGGCCTGGTTTGTATGGGTGCTTTCCCTTTAAATGGAGTTGATATGTCCAATCGCTGCGAGATCATTTTTTTTTTCGAATTTTGTTTTGAAATTTTGACCTGCTGAATCTAAAAATGCAAACAAACATTTTGTATCAAATGGTACCATATGGTACCGTCGGAAGGACACGTTACAAAACAATTGAAACCAAACGAAAAAAATTGTATAGAAAATTTATGTATTTTCAATGATTTTTATATGTATTTGCGGTATTTGCAATTCAAAATATATGAACAAGTAATAGAAAGTATTGAAAATTAATGGAAAAATTATAATATATGAATTTGTCCGTTTTGATCACTTGACATTTGATCATTTGAAGAAAAGGCGCGACACATTTTCCGTAGTTCTACTCGAATGCTGGATTTATACGAGGATTTCTACCTTGCTATATTTCAAAATTGACCAAATATGCATCAGGTGTATTCAAGCACCATACTTTGTAACCGAAACGCAAACTGTTTGCAGCCATGTCGACCAAAATATTTGATCATGGATTCATCGTACGACAAATGTTCTTCTGGGTGAAAATTTTTCATAAAGTTTTGCTTCAGTTTATCTGTGAGTGGTCGCAGTTTCCACATTTTATCGATGGAATGAATTGCTGTTTTCGGAGCAAAATGAATACAACGTTCAATTTGATGAAATCGATCGCGAGTCATAGCTATCGAAATAATTTTATTATGCAGATCACTGTCACGGACGCAGTCCGATTGCTTACATGAAATGTTATTGTAACCTGTAACAATCATTATGCCAAAAAAAAAACTCCAAGTTCATCTTTTGTAATTTTCGAATTTTTTTGCGAAATTTGAACTCCATATTGGTTGCTTTCATGGCAAATCATTTGCAAAATATCATCGTCAAAGAATTTTTCCAATAGGACATAAGCTTCCTTGCTGCAATGCAAATAATTTTAATTTTTAAAAATCAGTTTTGTGGAGTAACGTGCAGAGTTCGACCATTTAAATTTGTCCTTCAAATGTGGTACTGCCGACGGTATTTCGATATCTGGACCAACATAGTCCTGTATAGCACCAATAATAGGATTTGAGGTTCTTTATCGATTACAAGTTCTACTTCCTCTTCTTCTTTTGAATCGTTAACAAATTAAATTTTTGCTTCCTTTTCATTCATTTTCATTTGCATCATCTTCAGCTGAATTGTAGGCTGTATCCGGTGGCTGAATATAGACAGCAGAAATTTCTTCAGATTCTGAATCATCTTCCATATGGAACCGTCGCAGCGAATGGTAAGTCCGATCTGATAAGTCCGATTAAGACGTTTTATATATTCGTCCCAAAAAGTCTTGAAACGTACAATCAAAAACTTTTCAAATATACAACATCGGATCACATCAGTCCGAAATATACAGTGTTGAAAATTCACGAACGATTTTAGGACTCGTGGGGAACCATCGCCCCAAACTAATTTTCTTCATGACGAACGCTCATTTACATACTATTAAGGTCAATTCCAAATTTACAAATGAAGCATAAAAATCTTGATACCCAGAAGTTCATCACGATCATAAGGAACTAGAGGTGGGAGCAGACCCTGCGACAAATTATCGGAAAATTATTCGTTATCACTTTTACAAATAACTAGAACACAAAAAATACCCCGGATGCTATAAAATGAGCTGAAGACTATATCAGAAAGTGCCTCTAAAAGGTGTTTCGCGAACTGAAAAAAATACTAGGAAATGTGTCTTGTATCAAATGAAGCCTATTTTGAAGGCGACAAAATAAATTTTGAAGATTAAATAAAAATTGTGTATGTTTTTATTAATGCAGAGCCTGCATAAGTCTACATTCGAAAGGCGGTAGAGGATTTCGAAGTCATAAGCTCACGACTTTTTTACTTATTTGTTTTAACATACTCGTAACTTTTATTGCAATTCAATTAATAATTCAAAGATGTATGAATACTTCTTGGCAGTATCCAGTTGTATGTCTATCCGATCGCCAGTTTACTTCATTTAACTCCATTCACATGAGTTGCATATCTTTATATTTTGAACAGTTTTCTTACAAATTTTTGATTCGTTGGTCCCCACAGAAGAATGTCGTTTATTTAATATTTATGAGCATCGAAATGTTATCTCAATACATATTATTATAAATGAAATGTCAATTCCATACAGAAGAACACTGAAAACCGCTTCAGCAAAAACAGAAACAACTGAGCCAGATACAAGCAAGTAGTCGCTGAGTAGTAGTGAAACCAGTCAAAGAACATTCACTCGTTGTCCTAAAGTTCTCTCCTTTGCCATATTCATATTCTTTAATTTGTATATAAGGATTTTCTTGGCATGGCATTGTGCGGACGACTCTGTTTGTGACTTGGCAGCAGCCAATAATAAATATTTTCTTTTGTGGTAGGCGTCGATTTTTCACAATTTGGAGCATGTGAAATTGGAGAAATTTAAGTATTGATTTATTTAATTTTTATTTGACTCGATGCGATGTGAGCATAAAAATGGATTTACTTTTTTATATATCAACGAGCATAGTTCAATAAGTCAGAAAAACTTACATATGTAATTATGCTTTGGATAAAAAATATTTGTAACTGGGTGTATTTGGTTTTTTTGAACTGTCACAAGATATACATATTTAACATAGCGAAAATTCTTAAATCAATCTCTGAGAGGAGAAAAAACCTTAGTACAACATCAAATTTACTCTCTCAGCTGATCCAATTTCTTCGCACCAACAGTAAATTGGCCAACTCCATTTGTCGGGCGCCTGTTAGCCGAGGTAGGAAAGACGATGACACTTTTTCAGAGCCATTCGCATATGTCATTGTTCGATACCAGTTTCTTCCACCAAAGAACATTTTTATAAGCCGTGTATAAACAACGAAATTAAATTCGAATTTTCTAAAAATAGATTTAAAAAAAAATATAAAATAAAGACAAAAAAAACGTTAACGTTGGCTGGGTTGGTTTAAATAAGAGCCACCCCAAAAAATGAGCGGTACACGCCCACTAGTAGATGTGTATCAAGCGATCATCTATAAAATGCCACCATATCGAATTTCAAGTTGATATTGAAGTTTTCTATAGAAATGCAAAAAAGTGAGCTGTGGGTTTGTATGACACTACCACAAAAACTAGGCGGAACACGCCCATTTGTATATGTATATGAAGCGGTTATCCACTAAAATCCACCAAATCAAATTTCAACCTAAAATTGATTTAAATAAAGATTTGTTTAAAAAAAAAAACACAAAAGTGAGCGGTGGGTTTGTATGGGGGCTACCCTAAAAAGTGGGCGGCCCCGCCCATTAGTTTATATATATTAAGCGGCTGTCTATGAAATGGCACCATTTCGCATTTCAACCCAATATTGACTTTAATAAAGATGTTTTCATGTTTTCAAAAAGTCAAAGGTGGGCAGTAGGTTTGTATGGGGGCTACCCTAAAAAGTGGGTGGGCCACAACCGTTCGTCTATGTATGTAAAGCGGCTGACCATAAAAAGGCACCACATTGCATTTCAACCTAATATTGACTTTAATAAAGAAGTTTTCATAAAAAGACAAAAGTGGGCAGTTGGTTTGTATGTGAGCTACCCCAAATATTGGGCGGGTCCCACCCATTAATGTATATGTCAACCATCCGACCACAGTGGACAATCTTGACACTCTATTAAACTGCAATAAAAACAAGTGTATGTGAAAAATTTCAACTGGAGAGCATTAAAATTGGTCCCCAAAAAAATGCGCAACAACATACAGACGGACAGACAGACAGACGGACATGGCTAGATCGATTCGTCTCGTCGAGCTGATCATGAATATATATACTTTATGGGGTCTACGATTTCTACTTTAATGCGTTACAAACTTTCAGACAAACTGATAGTACCATTTCACACTATGTGTGAATGGTATAAATGGAATAAATGTGTGAATGGTATATTATTATATAATTCTACCATGCAATGAAATGTGTAAACAAGGAAATGGACATATCAAATTCCTCTTTTTCATTATGTGTTTGACTTTTTTGTTGTCATTTTTTAGAAAATTGTAAGAGCTGAGTGAGAAAGATAGAGAAAGGCAGAGTGAGAGAGAGAGAGAGGGAAGCCAGAAATACCTGAGCTCTCTCTCTCTCTCTCACTCTGCCTTTCTCTATCTTTCTCACTCAGCTCTTACAATTTTCTAAAAAAAAATGACAACAAAAAGTCAAACAATAAAAACAGACAAAAATGTGTTGTTTTGATTTGCCGTCGCTGTATACACATAATGAAAAAGAGGCCAGAAATACCTGAGCTCTTTAACTACCTTAGACGCAATACTTTAGAAACAACCCTGCACCTTTTCACACATAGGGTGTGGACGTTTTGCACTTGCTTTTTTATTTTGATGCAAGACATAATCAAACCTCAAAAATTCATACCGTCAAAAATATCTATTAAAAAATTGTTTGTACTATTTAAACTATTGTAATTATTTCTAATTAAATACAATTTTTCTTCATTTCTAGGACGCATTCTCTTAAAGTGTCACACTACGTACAATATATAAAAAATGTTAATTATCATTTCTCTAGACCCAATTCTACTTAAGTTTCAATGAGTTCATCGAAATAATATGTCATGCCCGAACAATAGCGCCAACAGCTGATGCCAATCTAAATAGCAACAATAAATAACTGGCAAGAAGCCTTAAAGTATACAATGAATTTCGGCAAAGTATTTGTATCTGTGTGTGTATATTTAGAAGCGAAGTTTATTTGGGTGTGAGTATCTGTATGTGACAGACAGACATACAGACAGACAGACAGACACAATCGCACAGTGTGTAGAGCAAAGTTTTATAAATACTTATGAATTAGCTGTAAAAGATCGAGCAAAGTGTTGAAATGTACGCACCGAGGTATGCAGCTACTACGATATACACAAGTTGAATACGAGATGAAGAACTTTTTCTGCACATTGTGTGAAGCATAATTAAACAAAAGAAATATCTATATATAAACAATAGCACCGTGCCGTATATTTGTTAGAGTCTTGAATTCTATTAGACACTTCATTACCTAGTTACGGACGCTGAAGCAGCGCACACAATGTGCTTGGCAATTTCTTAAGCAATTCATTTGTGAAATCACTTTTTTCTTACAATAAGTACAAAAAAAAAAAATAAACAAGTGTTCGGAGCTCGAAATAAAACAATAAGCAATGCGGCAGACAATAGGCGAACGTCCTGCCAACTTGCTGCTCCGAATGCCTGTTGGTAGGCAACACTTTTCGAGACAAAACAAGTATGTAAATAAAAAGATGAAAGGAAAGGAAGGGAAATTTGTTTATAAATTGTATTACGGCAGGCAGCAGGCACCTGGCTGTCAGCCTGCCTAACAAAATCGTTCAGCTTTCGTTTATACTTTTATTTTTGCCAAGTCTAGAAAGGTTGTGTAGGTGCAGCTGAAAATGTAAGCAGCAGCTTGCAAAGGGTGTTTTGATTTTGAAGTATCCATTTTCCGACAGGAATTAAAGTGTCATAAATTGGTCAGATCTGGCATCGCTATTGTCATTTGTGTTCAGTTTGATTTGGCATTTTATCATGAATAGTTCAATGCCAGAACAACGCTTGCAAATTGTGCAAATTTATTTCGAATATTGTGATTCAGTTCGGACTTGTTACCTTGCGCTATGTACATTTTACAGTCCACATAATCGCCGTACGATTTGTGAATGGACTGAAAATGAACTGGTTTTATTGCAATATTCTGTTTAGTGATGCGGCTCATTTTTTGCTTTAATAAGCAAAACTGCCGCATTTTGAGTGAAGAAAAAAAACGAGCTTCGCTGTTTAAATTGCGTGCTTCATCGAAATGCACAGCAATACCTACCGCTACACTCATAATTACCCGATTGGTACTATTCCCAACCCATGCGAAAATACTATTTTTATTTGTGTAGGAAACACAAAATTTAACAAGAGCTTGAATTATCGGTGCAAGAGACAGAAATAAAACTAACTTTAGCTAATTTTGATATTAATCTATACATAAAAGTCATCTATGTATATTACGTATGTTACCTACAATCTCAGAAACTACTGATTTTAATTGGGTTTCACAAATCGACAGGCAGGTTCCCGATAAATTTTTATGTATACAAGTATATAATTGGCGTTACCCCGCCCCCTATTTACGAGAAAATTCCAAATTCAATATATCTCAAATACTATTGAACACAGCTGGATTAAATATGGTTCATAAGTAAATGGCACCGATAGATAGATGGGTGGTGCCACGCTCCAATATAGGAGTTGGGACATGAGTAAAGCAAACCGAAGGAAATAAGATTCACTCAAAAAGTGGGTGGTGCTCCGCCCCAAAAATATATCTCACATTTTGTTTCTCTGGTATATCTCAGAAAAAAATAAGATGAGATTTGGTACGTAAATGGAACCGATAAAAATATAATTAACAGAAGAAATTGGCGGTGCCCCCATACTTCTAATATTAGAGAAAAATAAAATTGAAACTATTGAAACCAGCTGGATTAAATTTGGTACAGATGTACTTTGTTAAATCTATGACGCAGTTGAATGAGCTTTGGTACAACGTGAAAAATAATATATACTGGCAAAATTGATGGAGCAACAATATAAAAAGGGGATGTAACAATGAACACCGGGTTAGCTAGTAATGGCATAAAATTGTCTTTCTCATAAAGCCAATTTTTAAATTATGTTATATCAGTATTTTAATTCAATTCAAAGTTCTAGTTAATTCACCTCTAAAAACACCCTGTATGTGTATTCCAAAGAGACAAAGGAAGTACCAGTATATACACGTAGTAGACTGCGTTTCTCTGTCCGCCTGTACGTCTGTCTGTCTGTCTGTCTGTCCTGGCATTTCTTTTATGCTTTGGCATTTGTCTGATGTCAACTTCAGATTGTAAGGCATGCAACCTAGAGACTACAACAATTCATATACCTAAACGGAGTTGCTCTTTTATACACATAGCTCTTGTGCCTAAAAGTAGACAACATTATGACACGCTAGCAATTTCATTTTCAAGTGCAATACTTTACATTTTAATTTTTTAATGCATTAAAAAGGACAATTATGCAACATTTCTTCGCTTGGAAAGCACTCAAGCTTTTAACATTTGTTTGAAATTAATTTTTTTCCTTTTCTATTTTTTTTTGTTTTTTTTTTTAATTAAATTTCCGCTTCATTCGTTGCTGAAAGCACAAGTGTACCGCCAAATATGGCCGCATGCTTGATTTGTTATTATTTTTTTCTACATTTTTACATTTCAATAAGCAATTTTCATTAAGTGAAAAAAGCAAGTTATTTAACTTTACACTTTGCCCTTCGGCACCGCGTACTGCAGAGGTCAGCTCAGCATCATTGCCATGGATATCATCGATGCTCGCGGTATTGTTTTAGAAATTGTTGTGAAAGTTTCTCCGCATTTAAATTAATAACGAATTTGTTTGGGAAAATTTACATTGCATGTTTCTGAGTTTGCTTTTGATAAATGCTTTGGCATTTTAGCTTATTTAGGTTTATTGTGCAAATAATAATTATTGTTGCACACTTTTAGGCGTTTTACATAGAATTTTACAGTTAATTAAACTGATGTGTACAATTAGGAGAAACGAGAAGGAAATCTTAGTAGTCTTAATAAGGCTATACCGCTAATTGCAAGTGCCGAGTGGGTAACCACAACCATTAGGAAAAAGGCACATTCAGGCTCGCCCCAGTTCGGAATCCTGGCATTCCTATTATGAAACGTATTGGTAAACGAACTACATAAAAAACTTCACAGGAAAGCTCCCAAGTTAACTGCAATGGCATAATCTGTGCATCGCTCTATGCATCACAAAAGATGCTGAGCAGCACATGGGACCTTTCACCAATACTGATGTACTGGATCTTCAATTCAGTAGTACAACCGATAATATTTCAGGAAGTTCTGGTATGGTGGTAGGCCTTGAAGAAGTCCACATACGTAAAGCTTATGGAGAGAATCCAACGGCAGCCTTTAGTCTGCATCACGGGGCGCTGGAAACGATGCTTAAGTCTACTCCCTGTACATCTACGTTTGCAAGGAGTTCAGCAGTAGAACGGACTACATGACTCCCACAACCCAACTTCGCCCAAACACCAATTTCACTGGGACCATATGACTGGCACAAAGTACTGGACCAGCGCGCAATACAAATAATTACAGATGTCTCCAAAATAAAGTCAGCTGCGGTACACTGCGCAGAGCCCGATCTGATGCTCTCTTATAAGCTAACCGGTTACTGCAGCATATTTCAAACGGAAGTATACGCAATAAGGAAAGTAGCAGAAGTAGCCCAACAGATGCACACTTCACAAGAACGAATAAACATGTACGTCGACATCAAATCTGCGTTAATAGTCCTGCAGACGGCCAACATCTCTTCCAGATATGTCCTGGCGTGCACAGATGTAGTTGATGCTCTCATGAACTCAAAAAGGTGCACATCTTCTTGGTTCCCAGCCACCGAAGCATAGACGATAATGAAATGGCGGATAGTGTACCAAAATCAGGCATCGGACTACCGCGACAAGTAACAATAGAATTTCTCTACTGACGCTATATAGAAAACAGGAAGTGGATGCCTGGACTAAAGCTGGAGAGAGGTGCTGGAACACCTCTAGCTGAACAATATCTAAGATAATGTGATAAAAATGCAACAAAAAACTATAGCACTACCTGCTGCAGCATCTAACAGGACATTGTCTAGCAGCCGCTCATGAGAAAAAGCTAGCCGTAACCAACATAAACGGTTGTACGAAATGATATGAACCGGAAGTAATGGAAATTCTGGAGCACTTCATCTGCAGCTGTCCAGCAATCACATATTCAAGATTAAAATACTTTGATACCATCATGCTCACGTCAATGAAAGAGCTGACCAGAAGGATTTCTAACAGGCTACTAGCGTTCGCGAAACACGCAAAAATTCTACAAGACTCTAATAGCTACTGAACGACCACCATCATCGGCCGCACTAAGGATCATAACGATCAAATTGGATGTGTGTGACCTCTATCATGGGGTCAGCCGACGTAAGCTAACCTAACATAATGAAATATGTTATTTTACGATTGAAGCAAAAAATCGTATATCTTCTAAAAAGAATATTCCCCAACGGACTAGGAAAATAGAATTTAAAATTTACAATGCACTTTAGTTTTGATTGCAGCGTCAAAAATATCCAACTTTGAATACTTAAAAACGTCAACTTAAACCGGTCAATTATCCGTTATATGGATATCTGTTTCTAAACAAAATAAAAGCAGTTTCAAATAATTATAAAGGGTTACCTATGCCAATAAATACTACTTAAATATGTACAGATTTGTTATGTATGTGAGAAAGGGAGACAGAAATATGTGTGAGCTGTGCCTCAAATTTAAATTGAAAAGAAAATGTGATCCAACAACGGAAAATGCGAAAACAAATTTTTAATTACAAAATGTTCTTTTCTTTTATATACATATATGTATTATAATTAGTTCGTAGCGTTTTCTAAGAGATTTCGTGACTAGTGCATTTCCAGTATTCCACGTGAACAGAAGCACTTTCGAATAATTACGTTCAAAAATTGGGTAATTGATACTCGAATAGTTTCTAGAGACGAGTCATTTTTTTGACGCTGAATCGGCATGGTGCCAGAAAATTTGCAGAAAGCAGTGGCTAGCGATGAATAATACTTTGAATAATCTAGTATATGTAACCGATTTGTTCACAATAAATTAAAATCAATTATGGAAAAAAAATCACATCATTCAACACAATATTCTGTATACGTGTCAACTCTGTTTATCTTTTAAGCTGCAAATCTTTTCTTTTAGTACGGATCTAAATCTTTCCTATATGGAATAATCAAGTATTTTGATAGTGATAAGCTAAGTCTCCTGCAATCCATTGGTCGCCGCAAAATATTTACAGTGGATATTTTTTAAAATCCTTTGCATCACATGGTAGGTCCCTGGATACCCTACGACAAGATCTCTTATGCGAAATTTAGTGTAGCACACCACTTGCAACTTTATAGAGAATATATACTTCCGGGAGAAATACTATTCGTGATTTGCTCTCGGTTTTTCAGCGTGCTTTATCTCGCTTCCATCAATATAAAAAATTCTTGAAAAGCATCTGCTTCTATCTTGCCGCGTTCACCTGCATTGAGCCAGTAAATATATTTCCGTAATTTTTACAACATTTTTCCGAAGACCGGAATTGTTATTTTGGTCAAAATGCCTTCATCATCAATTCCAAACATTTTTGCAATTTTGTTAGACGCGCTTCCGCCAGAAGATCTCAAGTGGAAAAACACAATCGCCAGCTGCAAGTCCTTTGGGAATGGTTTGGTGCAATTCACGTTATTAAAATTGATATCATTTTTGAGCAAAGATAATAGTAGGGAAAAGTTGACTCTGCTAAACCTTAGCATTTGCTGAAAATATCCATCATCAAAGCTACATAATATTTCATTCCGCTAATGTACAGACTTAGGAACTTCAACATCAACTCCTCGATGGCAACAGTGGTTTATGAGCAAATCATAATAGAGTTCATCTATTAACTCGTCAATCTCGTCGACGATGGCATCATCATCATCATAACTCCCAATGCTTAAAATTGTTTAATTGCGTTAACTTTTCTCTTTTGCTTAATGCAGCATATACAGTATGATCTAGAAATAACCGAACTTTTTAGTTATAAAGTAAAACAAGCATGGTATTATGTTTCACAGCTAATATTTAATCAAAATACGATCCATTTAACTCAATACAACGTTTGGAACGCTCAACCAATTTAACCATAGACTTTTTAAACTCACTATTTGGGATATTCTTTGATATTCAAATGATTAGCATGAACTTAGCTGCTTTCGAAAGAAGAAAAATGTACCTCTCTAACACTGTCAACATTTATTAGATGGCGCTACGTGTTCTATGATTTAAATTCAAAGTTCGGTTATTTTTAGATCCATCTTGTGTAAACAATGTTCTGAAATAATGGATGTTCACGTCAGGGCGATATATCTGTATAATACTTTCGATATAATCGGGCCGCTCATTTTGACGGGAACTACCTAATTAATTTCTTTTTTATAATAGAATCATTATAAAAAAGTATTTGAAAACAAATTTGGAGGCATGCTATTGATTTTGCGTTTTTGGTATTTATGTGAATCGTCCCTGTTTTTATGCATTTTTATTTTGTGCCGGTTTAGGCGAAACAATTTTTGTTTTGAAATTGATCCAGTTTGTACAAAAGGTGAATCCAATTATGTTTTCCTTTCAGTGCCATTAACAATAGCTGATATTGTATATTGTATTAATATATTTTACTAGAGCGTTTATCCGGCGCATTGCAACCCTTCCCCTTGCTTCTCCTTTCCCCTGCCCCACCTTCCCTCTGACCGGCATTCCCCCTGTCCCATCTTCACCCTGTCCCACCTTCCCCCCTGCCACACCTTCCCCATGTCCCTTTACTCCACCTCCAATTCTCCTACCCCTCTTCTCCTATTCCCCTTCTATCTCTATCCCAACACTCACCTTTTCTTTCCCCCTTTCCCCTTTCCCCTTTCCCCCTTCCACCTTCCCCAACCTCTTCTTCCTACCCCTCTTCTCCAGTCCCATCCACCCCTTCTCCAACCAGCAAGTAGATGTGCACAAATAAAATGTTTTGCACAATTTGCAGCTATTTTGGCTTATAACTTAATAATAAACTTCGCTTAAAACATAATAGCACTTATAATTCACAAATATTTTTTACGACGCAAATGTTCGAAATTTTCTAATCGAAGATCTTGTTCTTGATGTGTGCGATAAGCTCGACGATTTCTTATTGGTAACCAATTCGTTTCACGGGCTGGCTCTAGATCTTGTGTTTGAGAAGCACGAAGTCGGGCCATGCTAATGCGTCTCTCTTCCCGTTCGAATTGTCGGTCTTCTTCTGTGGATTGGTTTCTAATTGTACGACGCATAGTGGCTGCGCGACTATTTCGCGAAAGATTAGATCTTCTTGGTCGCGGCATTTTTGATAATAAAATATTCGCCTTTTTTTTTTGTTTTATCAGCACCAGATTATTTACTAAAATATTCGATTTTTTTTTTATTTCATTTATTTACTCACACACACCATACTGCTACATAAAATAAACAAATCTTTGACAAAACACACAAATCTTATTGTGACACAAATAGTCACAGTAAGATTATAAATTTTACGAATTAAAATAAGAAAAATCAATTTGACAGAAAATCGTATGACAGCTGTAGTCGGCCTATAAAAAAAATTTTTTTTTTTGTGGTAACCCCACCTTATCACTTGGGGGTATAAAAAATAGCTTATGATCTATTCGCAAATCTACCAAGTATACACAAACAATTGCATACAAATCGGTTCAGCCGTTCTCGAGTTATAAGTGTGCGAACACAAATTTCCTTCCCGTTTTATATATATATAGATTTAGAGGTTTATATAGCTAATCTGTTTAGCATGCTTTTTAATATCTCAGCGGTCTAATGCTTGAATTCCACACAACCTTAGTTTTCTTTAGTTAATTACTAGTAATTTCTAATTATTTCATACCCAACAAACTTATTACAAATCCTCTATGCTACACACAACTACCAAAAAGAAGCAATTCGTGCCATATGTTGATACAAGTATGAATATATTTAAATTGAAAATTTTTAAACCTAAGTATCTTAACCAGTGTTTCCGATCAAACGGTAAGTGTAAAGACTTTTCTCTTGTTTTAATAACGAACACCCCGCGCACAATCGCACCGCAATGCTCCTCTAGTTACGCAAATGCAAAATAAAAAAGTTTCAAGTTCTACGAGTATGCACTAGAAATAAATATTTTAAATAATACATACAATACAATACAATATATTTGTGATATTTTTATGTAAATACATATTTAGACACATATAAAAATTAAAAATGTAATATATTTAGTTTTTCATTTCTTGTTCATTGCAGTTTTTCAGCTATTCAGGCATCATATTCAATTACAAAATAAATGGCAAGTCTAAAGGGTTTAATCAACATTCGAAAAACAAAAACTTGCACATGTAGAGCATAGTATAAAATTTCAATTTACTAAACAGAAATGATAAGAATAAAAAAAAATTGCATTAAATATTTGTTACACATAAAATATGCGTTTACATAGCATACTATAATCCAATTATGATATGATTTATTAAATATTCAATAACTAAACACAGCTCGAGCGAATCAACAGAGTAACTAATTCTAAAATGCAGTGAGGAAAAAAGACAAATTATACATAGGAGTTTAGAAAAAAAAATTTGATTATAAAATTTAAAACTTTATCTAACAGAACATTAGTAATGAACAGCTTTATGTCATAGCAAAACTTTAATATCCTTCACACAATCTATCCTCAAACTAAATAACAACAATACCAACAAAAAAATAATAATTTAAATGATGGAAATAGCATTGTTTCCTATTTGTATTGGGAGTTACCATCTTAGAACAGTTTTCCTTAATATAATACTGTATTTTTTTTTTTTTTATATTCAAGTTAAATTTATAATCTGTCTTTTTTTTATAATAGACAATAAGAAAATACAAATATTTCAATAAAGAAAAGTTTGTGTCGCTCTATTGAGCGACTTTCTATTTAGTGTTAATACCCAAAAGACAAGATGGTTTTGTTTACTAACAATTTATTTTCAAATGATAGTACTGATTTCAAGGTCAAAAGCCAATATAGATTTCTCTGTTTTAGTATAATTTACTTCCCTTTTTTATTAGTCCGTTAGGTGAAGATGCAAGCCGGCGAGTTGTGGCTTGTGTCGATAATTGAAAAAGTTTAACAAATTCTCTAAATAGATATTAATTTTCGCACAAATTTCATCGAAGAGGATAAAATGGTACAATCATCCGCATAGGGTACCAATTTTATACAGGGAGCAAGTACAGGCATCTTTGCCAAATACAGTTTGAATAGTAGAGGGGAGAGAACTCAACCCAATCGTACAACCATCTTTATCTTTTGATACTCTCGAGCTCACACCACTTAACTCAACGTATGCCATTCTACGAGGCATATCCAGAAAGTAAGTGTACTGAGGCTCTCACGGCCGGAGGTATTTTACTTTCGTCATGTTGGCAAAACTGCAGTGCAGCATGACTTCTGCCCTTTGCAACGAGATCGGTTCGAGGTCAGTACGTCAATCCAGTCTCCCGCCAAGTGCGAAATACGCGGCGTCATCCGTTATCTCGTTTGGAAGGGAAAATCTCCGTTTGAGATTTATAATGAGATGAAAACTGCATATGGTGATAAAGCTTTGAATCGTACGAGTGTGTACAAGTGGTGTCGCGAGTTTAAGGAACGTTGTGCATATGTGCATGATGATCAGAGGAGCGGAAGACTCTCAAAACAATGACTGACGAAATTGTGGAAAAAATCGAAAATGCGCTCCGTGATGATCGCAGTTTTGACTGTGGATGAACTTTCTGCGATGTTTCCGCAAATCTCCAGATCTCTACTACACGACCTCGGATATCGGAAACTGTCCGCGAGGTGAGTCCCAAATGATTGGCGGGAAACTACTTCGAGGAAGGCATAAAAAAATTGATAACCCGCTTTACCACCTGCATAGAGAGGAATGGTGACTATGTCGAAAAATAGCTTACATTAAGTGCTAAAGTACAAGGTGTCCCAAAAGAAAGTTAACATTTAAAAAATCGATAAAAAAAGTAAGTAGTTTATTGAAAAAATGTTTATTACATATTAAAATACACACTTTGGGAATTTATTTCTTAAAACTGATATTGTCCAAATGCAAACCGTTGCGTTCAGGGTATTCATTTAATCGGGCACTTTCCTATGACGGCTCGGCAGGTATTCTCCGTGATGGCTGCCATTTCGTGACGGATATTTTATTTTAATTGTGCCAGGCAAGTCGGTTTGTTGCCGTAAACCTTAGATTTGACGTAACCCCACAGGAAAAAGTCCATAGGAGTTAAATGGGACTTCATGGAGGCCAATTTATGTCACCTCTCCTGAAGATCAATTTGCCAGGAAAAATTTCATGAACTCGTAGTAGAGACCTGTTGGACGTGTTTAAAGTTGCGCCGTCCTGCTGGAACCTTGTTCTTTGGTTATAACCAGGAAATTTTTACAGTTCAGGCACGAAGAAGTCGTCTAACATCTCCACATAACGCTCTGAACAGAACAGACTGAGTAACACTGTCTACGTTTTCGAACATTCTCGAAGACCTTAGACGCCCGGATTTTGATTTTTCCAGCGTTGAACCGGTCTCTTCAAACTTCTCGAGCCATTTCCAATGAGTCGAGGGCTTGGCGCATCATTTAAATGACGAACATGTCGAATACTGCAGAATTTTCTACGCCTTTTCTTGAAACCTACAAAAATTCAGTACACTCACTTTCTGGATATGCCTCGTACCATTAAGATAGTTTAAAGTCAGCTTTTTGTTTTGTCAGGTAGTAAGATGGAATCCATGTCTTGAAACAAGATTCCATGATCAATTTCAGTGTTATAGAAAACCTTTTGTAACTGGGAAAAAAAAATAAACAAGACCGTCAGCCTGAAGATCTGGCGAAGTAGAGAAGTAGAGCAGTCTCTCGAAGTACGAAGATAAAAAAACTTTAAAAAGAAAGCAGTCTCACTACTTAGTGCTTATCACTTCCCATATAATTAAGTTGGTAGAATAAACTTTAAAAGTATCCTAATCTTATTAGCTCTCCAAACATATCTAAACTAATAGTTACTTATGCAAATAATTTGTTAAATTATCAGGTGAGTATTTTATCTATGTGTAAGCCCATATGTTTTACATGATCAAAAGCGGTTATTGTTAAATTAAATATTTTTAAAGGAAGACAATCACATCTAAAAGCAAAAGTGATATGGAAAGATTTATCAAAATTGACATTAATGTTCCACATCTTAAGTGAAGCTACGAGCCGAAATAAATATGCTTGCAGTATGGAAGCATATTCAGAGGGTAGTTGATTTGAAGTTAAGACTACAGCAAATATTACTATAGTAACATCATTTTCCTTTGGTATATCCGATGTAAAGTTTGAGTACAGAATTGTCAATCTTTTAGGTAAGATTTAAGTAGAAAGCAAAACGGAACTGGTAAATATTTCCAGATTTTATCGTATGTTTGTTGCACATCAAGAAATAACACTGAGCAGTATTCTTTTTGTTCTAGCGCTAAATTAATTTTGTTAAACACTCTATTGTAATGTTCAGGAGTACCGTGGTTTTTGCGAAGCGCATACTGTTTGTCGGGAGGTTGGTTTTAAGTTTTTCAATACTGGCAACAGTCTTCGCAACAGAATTCTTTCGTATACTTTCAAAAGAAAGCTACCAGTAAGCTAATGAAATGATATTAATTAACTTGACTATCTTGTTTTCTTGGAAATATAATTATTTCTGTACATTTGCAAGCAGTTCGAAAGTGCTCAAATTATTGTATAGCGCCGTATTGACATGGAGTATCCAAAAAGCGCATTACATCTCTTATCCTCATCGTCAACTTTGAATTATAAGAGTCTTTTATTGAAACCTTTCTAACTTTTGACCGTTTGAAATATTTTGCGGTGTTTCGCGTTAGTGCTTAGGTTTAATAAAAAAGATTCAACAGAGTTGTTTTTTAGCAGTTTAAGCCTTACTTTGAACGTTTTAGTAGCTCTGTTTTACCTCAATTTATCATTTGGATGCTTGGTGCTTTGCTAATTAGGTTTCTCTAATTAGGTTTTGGATTACCAAACGGATATAGCTATTGTTTGCAAAATCTTTCAACAAATTTATCTAATTGGTTAGTTGTATTTAATTGGATATGATAAAATATCCCTTCGTGAAGTTAAAATTTTTGGCTGAACTTGAACAATTATTGGGGATGGAGTATCGCATTTAAAGGTGAGTGATCAGAAGATTTAAGCAATTTTCAGCAAATTACTGGAGATGCCTGAATATACCAGAATATCGTGTTTCTGATAATGGATGGTCCAATCGTGCCTTTTGTTGGACATTTTATTTGTAACGTACACAGCAAATTTGTAGATTCTTACTTATATAATGTTATGGTGTTAATACTTTCAATGCAATAACTCCCATGTTATAGAGCGACTATAGACAAATTAAAGAGAATAAGATTGGATGACTGAAAACACAAGGGCGCTCGAGGAGCTCTATAAAAAGTATTATGGTGAATTCAGATCGCCACATTGATTAAACTGACCAGATTGAAAACGCAATCCGAGTAGGAGCGAATAACTACAAACAGAGAGTCAAACACACTTTAATCCAGAAACTGGTTTTCAATTTTCTCAAATCGGTTGAACAGTTTGAAAGTTATAAGCTGAATTATTTCAAAAAGTTTTGCATAAAAAACGAACGTCTAAGAACATTATTCATATTGTAGGTAGTATCACTCACGTCACAGAGATACTCTGAAAAAAAAAATTATAAGTGGGAATTCAAGAAATGGATCTTGAGCGGCATATTTACGCATGTTGAAAAAAGTAAAACAATTTCAGACATACGACAGAAATGAAATAGAAAAATAGGACTGTTTACACATCATTCATATAGTAACGGACCTA
This sequence comes from Leucophenga montana, assembly GCA_035044765.1. NCBI lineage: Eukaryota > Metazoa > Arthropoda > Insecta > Diptera > Drosophilidae > Leucophenga > Leucophenga montana. The sequence continues at coordinate 373,207 of JAWNNQ010001299.1, forward strand.
CCATAAATTTCAAAAAATCCCGCGCGACATTGCTGACGAGATACATTTTTTCATGGTCACAAGAAATCTGACATGCGCTCGTAAATAAAAGACCGTGTGACCAGGCCATAAGCAATTTTTCAACATTTATTATGTATTTCGGGTTTTGATTACTTCTAAGGAAATCGGTATTTTTCATCTTTGAGCAGTTTCCTTCATTGGAGCAACTTATACGCTTTATACATATAAGGTGCAAATCAAAATCATCAAAAGAGTTTAATTTAATACTATTTTTGAAAAATTATAACTTTGGAACCCATCCATAGATTTTGTTCGTATGTATTTTATTTTATTCATAAAAACTTGGTGTTTTTTACGTAAACTCTACAAAACTGGACGAACTTAAACGAATTTTGTGTCACCTTTTTTATAAGTAAAAGTATTTTCCCCTTTGTTTTTAAAATTACTAATATTTTTGTAGTCATTCTTATACCATTAAGTAAAATGGTAAAATAATGTAACAGCCGAAAGCAGGCGTAACAGAACCCATAAAGTATAAATATTCTTCGAAAGCTGTGTCGATATGGCCATGCTTTGTCCGTCCGTTTGTCCGTCCTACCGCTTGTTTGAATATACAGTTCGCGTAGTCTATGAGAGATAGGGTCTTCAAGTTTGGATGGACTAGACCTACTATAAGGGCTAGCCCCATACAAACCTATCACATTTCTCAGATTTTATATGAATTTTTTACTTTTGTTGTTAATTAAGCTACAATCGGTGAGTCTTTTTTCAATCCTTATAAAATATCTCACATCGGTTCAGATCGGATCGGATAGCCTCCATACGCCATCATATGGTTCAAATAAAGGGCCTTACACAAGGTACAGGGTATCTTGAAGTGAAGCTCACACGACTGTAGCATTTTATTTTTATTTGTTCAACCGATCTTAGAAAACTGATCAGTTTGATCAGTTTAGTATCTTTATTTTGACACATTTGACAATTAGTTCTATTAAGGAGAGAGAGAGAGAGAGAGAGAGAGAGAGAGAGAGATAGAGAGAGAGACCATTGCTCAGCAAGTGCATAGCATACAATGAGTGTTGCGAGAGAGATGAAAGACAGTGACAGAGAGAGAGAGAGAGAGAGAGACAAGTTTAACATCAGTGAGAGTGTGTAATTTTATTATTCGTTGTGTGAGTGACAATTGTTTAAACCATTTATGTACAAAATATTTAACCGAATAATATAGATTGTTTAATATGCAAAATAATACCTTTGAAATGGTATATAATAATTTAAATCGTAAATTAATTTATAAGATACTCTTACACGTTATTTATGTTTACAATTATATCGCTTAAAAGAAAAACACCATGTAAATAAATAGAAATTAATTTTGAAAAAAGATATTTTATGTTTTTTTATAGGAAATTTGGAAGGGTAAAAGTCGTTTAAGTTACAACCGTGGTATGTTGAATAATAATGAGGTTCCATATACGAGGACCCCCTATCTGGATTAATACTTTTTGGGGGCCATTTATTTTATTTATGAAACCGCGACCTAAAAGGTCTATTTTTTGTCCTACTGAGTTAGATGAGTAAGCCTATTTGGTTGAATGAATCTTAGTACTTTCCTATGGTTCATACTACTCATATGTTCCTTTCTAATAAACTGATTAATTAACAACTGCAGTCTGTTTATAACTACGGCTTCACATTCTGCAAGAATGTGAAGATGGGTCTGCTCTTCATAGTTACAGAATCTGCATTCGGGTGAGTTATGCATACCCAAAACATTTTGGGGGCTATACACTATAGTAGTTGATGTACAATTTTTTTGCATAGTTTATCCTCTAGATCGTCTCGTCTCGTCTCGTCTTGTGGGAACTCTGATACAATATTCAATGCATTACAAGCTTTCCGGCTTATACATTTTCACACTAATTGAGAAGGGTGTAAAAAGGATGTTGAAACTGGGATTTGATGTTGTATTAATGATGTTGAAATTGAATGACAATTCAACTTATGTTCAATTGATTTCAGTGTGTCTTTGTATGATATGATTTATGCATTGATATCATCATGCGACCAGACAGACAGACAGACGGACAAACAGACAGATACATTTTACGCGTATTGTCTCATCTCATTGAGTGACATATGCGCAACATAATTTTATTTACTGTTAATTTTGACAGATAATAACAACCAATGTGACCACAGTCTGGGACAACTGAATACGAAAAAAAAAAACTTGATTATTTTTTTGTAAAGCATTTTGATGACAAATATTTTTGTACCGTCAACATCATCATACAATACAATGCTTGTCAACAAAATATTTTACATTGGAGGCAAAATAAAAAAAAAACTCCTTTATAGAGTTTGTAGCGCTCTGCTTTTTCAATTGCATAATAATACACAGCAGCATCCAATACAAATAATAGTAGTATAAGTACAATATGATGAGATATATATATATATATATTTTGTTGGAATATTCAGCAATTGGTATGAAATATATTGAAATACAATTCCGTTTCGTTTCGAATCATCAAAAATAGATTAGGTTTTCATGTAACAATTGTACTTTATATACTATTACTATATGAAAGTCCTCAGTGTCCCTGATGCTCGTCCTTGTTGAATTTTATGCTGCATATGATATGAAGTTGTTCTGTTTTTTTATAATCAAACAATGATATACAATATTATCGGACTTCAGCGTTTTTTTTTTTCAATTTTTTTGTATCTGTTTTCAGTTACAGGCTTTTGAAAATGCATGTAGGATAGTAAAAAATTTGTATATATGAGTTTATTTTTTGCACACTTTTTGTAATTTTAAAATAAATATATTGTATGTAGTTGCTTATGTTGGCATTATTTGGTAATAACTTTATTTACAATACTAAAGAGCTATGAAAAATGTAATATTGCACAAATATTTTGCTTAGTAAGCACTCGAAAATCAAACTTTGTTATTTTATACAATTTGTATTTTAGCTACAATAAATTTGTATTCTGTGTTGATGTCAAGGATTTTTTATACAAGGGTTAATAGACTTAAAATGACGAAAAATATACCAGTTATTTACGCTGTAATTGAAGTAGCTGCAGTAATCCAAGATCTATTTGTAGATTAAAAGCCAAGCCTGTCATTTATTTTGAGTTTTATTTGACAAAAGTTTCGTTTGGCGCTCCGCACCTTTGGAACCATACCGTGAAGCCAATGAAACATGCCAGATCATCCAGTGGCAGGTTTGTATTTTTTCCATGTTCCCAAAGAATGCTTTCGGGAGCGTTTTGTAAGTAATACAGGGCAGTCACATAGTATACTTTCCATCTCCACTTCAACACCACAGCTACGACAGAAGAGCTTATAGGAGTTATACTACATTCGTTGCGCCATTTTCCTGTTATTGATAATAAAGTGTAAGAGCTCAGATGTCCGCTTCGTTTGATATTCAGGCCAGTGTGCTTTTGAGACATGACAGCCCGGTGCTGTCTACTCGTTAGGTTTCTGATGGTCCTAGAAAGTATTTATTGAAAAAGTCTGTGAACATCCGCAATAGTTGACGGAAGCGCTGATCCACTCCTGCCACACTCGTCCGCCATCTCGTTACCAGAATAGCCAGGAAGCCAAATGAGTTCAACTGGGCACTGTTGAATTTGGTCTAGGGCTGCCACCGTGCTCCAGATAAGTTTGCTTTTTGTAGTGTGCGAACACGGAGTCGCAATTGCAACATGACTGGGTAATAATTAGTTTAACTGGCTACCAGACAGCATAGATCTCTGCCTGGAACACGGTGCACCAGTCGAGTAGGGGATATGAAGACTGCATTGCCAGTTCCTCCATAAAGACGCAAGTACCTGTGCCCTTATCCATCTTATATCCATTGGTGTATATTGAGAGCTTGTTCCGCCTTCTGGGGTTCATTGCTTTCAGTCTTCCATCTTTGGGAAACTTATTTTGAACAGTAGAACACAGTAGTTAGCCTAGTTTATCTCAGCCGGGTTCTTAAGAAGATTTAGATCCCCAAGTCCAGCTGCGTTCCTGGCTGCCGCAAAGATACATACATGTTATCTCTGAACTTTTTGGAGATATTTGGCATCGTCCACTTTACACCAGACCAAGGTTTATATATGCCCGACTATTGCAGTATAAAACCAAATTGAAAATTTGTGGGGGATGTTCCCACAGACTGACAGACGTGACAGAATTCATGTGTGAAACTAAATATGTACAATAGTATTCAAATCAATTTTCCACTCTTTTACCGTACATCAACTCAACACATACTCATACGACTACTAAACTCAACAATTTTATGACAGAAAAATGTTCATAATTTCACACGAAACGCCAGTAAAACCCGCCGGAAAAATGCGCTTCAAAAGTGCAGTAAAATAAAAAATCAAACAAGAAACTTTTATACTTTAAATAAATTTTTTCGACTTTTGAAAACTCTCAAAAAAAAAAAAAAAAAAAAAAAAAAAGAAGTAAAATTGAATAGCCAAAAAGTCGACGATGTTGTCGCTTTCGTTCTGCTAAAATGCTCCAAGTGGGCCATCAAAAGCCTGAGCATTAACTTAAACTGAACACAAAACACTACACACCATAAACTCATAGCTAGTCGCCTAAGAAAGGAAGCGTTGTGTTTTTAAGTCGTTCAAGGATGGTAGCATAAAATTTAATGCCTTTAGCCTTTAGCTAAACTTTTGGCATTTGGTAGATTGGAGAAAGATTGTACATGAGATATGTCAAAGCGGCTGCGTTGGGATTGCACATGGATATTGGACCAAAGGATGGCATGTGCATACTCCTACAAGGATATGTGTGCAGCAAAAAGCCGTCACAAGTTGCCCTCGCATGTAGCGACACTTGCTGCAGTTGCAGTTTGTACTTCAGTTTCTTTTGCAGTTGATGTTGTTGCTGTTGCATTATGAATGTCGCATAATTTAAGCGCATTTTAAGTGAAAAGAGTTGCAACAGCATCTTCAACATCAACATCAGCATCAGCATCAGCATCAGCATCGGCAGCAGTTACAGCAGCGACAACAAAGTTAGAAATGAAAAGTTTACATTGCCTTTAAAGTCCTTTGCCTCTGCTGTTGCAGTTGCATGTCCTGTGCGCGCTTCTGTGTTGCATCCACTTCACTTGTTTCAAGTAGTTCCAGTAGCAACGGCAACAGCAGCACTTCCATATATGCACACATATGAACGTGGCACAGTTTTCATCCATAGATACATTTATATATATGTATCTTGTAGATACATTTATATATGTATCTACATATGCTCTTCTATATCATTCATGCATTGAGGCATGCATGCATGCGCAATTCTTAACGATTCTTTAAGTTGAGTTTATTTTTTGTAAGTTTTACTCAGCACTTTCAGTTGGCCATTTCTGTTTTTTTTTTTTTATAAGATTTTTTATTTGCATTTGTACACACTAAAGATGATACTTTAATAATTTTACTGCACTTTTTTTACTACACGTATTCACCTCTATTTTTATTTTTTGTTTTTTGCATTGCAATTTTAGGTTTACAGGCTTCGTGCAGACATGAAGTTGACTTTTTTTGCCTTATATGTCATCGAGAGGAATTATGAATAATGTTTAGAACGTCATCTGCCGAAATAAACTTGATGTTGGTTCTTATGGACGTGTACTATGTGGCGTATAAATAGTATATTGATTAGCTTGGAAAACTGCTGCAGTGTCTGTAATGAGTACAGTACTGAGAAGAATCGGTCGTCTTCACTATAAGTACGCACAACGTCATCGATTCCATCCTCTACCGTTTTAATTTTAATAGATTCGATTGCAGAAGTGAAAATTCTCTTGGAAATGGATAAAAAGGATTATTTTGTAAACGACCTTGCCGTCCATTAGGACACGTATACCGTAGGTAGGCTTCGAACATTCGTTCAATGTTTAAACCCACTTCTCTTAATTAGGGGTTCTTGCACTGGGTTTGGTTTGGTTCCTCGCACCGCAGAACAACATTTACCAGTGAAGACACAGATACAAACGATTTAAAAACATGATGTACTGATATGCACCTGGAATGTCCTGCCCCTCCATAGGGCTGTTAAAGATATACAGCTGGTTGATGTTCCTGCCAAGTTCAAGGCTGACATCACCGCAATACAGGAAAAGAGTTGGATTGGACAGGGTTGCTTAAAAAAGTCATCCTGTGGTATCTATTATAGTTGCCATGCGAGGAAGCACGATTTAGGGTGCAGTTTGTAGTTAATACGAAACTACGCGGACTGGTCTCGTTTCAAACCTGTGCAGAAGAGCCGGGGCGCGATACGCATCAAGTACTTCAACATTAGCCTGATTTGTGTACGAGCCCCAACGGAAGCCGCAGACCTTGCGGCCAAAGATGAATTTTAGGGTCGTCTCGAACATCTCTAAGAGCGCTGCCCTTATCACGATTTCAACGTCAAAATTGGGAAGAAAGGAATATGGGAACATGCAATCACGAAGCCTTTCAGCCAGACCACCTGCTTTCTGATAGTGCAGGGAAAGACGCCGCCTACGAAAGAACTCTGCAGTCGGGAAAAACGCAAGCTGTAGAGAGCGATATCGTGAGAAAGAGAAACGCCTTTCAGAGGCAGTAAAAAAAAAAAGGAAGGAGGCGTGAGGATGTTGAGTTGTTATGTGATAAAAATGAAGACCGAAAGTTTAATCAAAAGGTTAAGCGTCTGGCTGAAGATTTTAAGCCCGGAATTTTTCCTGCAAGGAATATAAGTCTGGTTCAGATGAAGAGAAATCACTGAGACTATAGAGAAGTCACTTTTCAAATCTATTTGGGGGCAATGAAGAGAACAATACCGCTGACAGAGAAACTTTTTTAGAACCACCAATTGATAATGGCTTCTTGTACAGCCACCGGATTATAACGAGGTGGATTCAGCAATTAAAAAACTGAAGAATAGCAGAGCAGCAGGCTCCGATGAGCTGCCAGCTGAGTTATTCAAGATCAGTGGCGAAGTGTTGGTAAGGCGTATGCACCAACTAGTATTATGAAAAAAAATGCATGCCCAACGATTGGAATCTCAGTGTTCTTTGTCCTATCTTCAAGAAAGGAGACCCAGCTATCTTCCGCGGACTTCCGTGGAATAAGTATCCTTGTAATAGAATATAAAATTTGGTCCTGCGTTTTGTGTAAACGGCCGCTTTCGTCACGCCGATAAGAGCGTAGTTCTTCAATGCCCTATCTGAACTTGGTATCCCAAACAAAAATCTTTGCACGATGACGCTATCACACACCCAAAGCGTCGTCAGAGTATGAAAGAGGCTCTCCGAACCCTTTGATACCAAGAGAGGTTTAAGGCAGAGTAAAACTTTATCGTGCGACTTTTTTAATCTATTGATGAAGTACTTTCCTACACCAATGCACGATCTTCCATAAGGAAGTAATTGTAGCATGTAACGTTATACTCGTAGCATAACATAGTTGGTCTAGATTGATCTTTGCACAGAGAGCGGCACGCTTTTAAAAGCCGGCTCTAGCTCGTCGACATTGGGGTGTGGTTCTTGCTCTATATACAAATAGTTTGACCAGCTACGCATTATATTTTAGATTAGCGTGCTAGCGACAAAAAAGATTTAAATAATATATAAAAAGAAAAGGGGAGAGGTTGAAGTAACCAGAAATTATTAAGAATATAGTTGAGTTAAGAAAATAAACCAATTAAGAAAAAATAATGACATGTGTCGTTCTCTGCTATTATTGAGGAAACATGTACGCCCACCCTTCCATGATCATCAGAAGCCAAAAGAAAGATAAAATATGATGATCCCTTATCGATTATTAAAAGAGGTTAAGCCATCAGCGCGGAATTAAATACGATAAAGATTAAGCGAACATTATACAAAATTTATCTAATCCAAAAAAAATAAATCCTTTCCTATAAAAACTATATTCATTTTCCAAATGTATAATATATAAATATCTAAAATAAATACAAATAATTATGAGCAATATAAATTCTTCAATATACGTACAGCCATATGAATGTATTACTATAGATTAATAAGCAAATATTTATATATATATAGTTAAAATATAAAATAAGGATAAATAATTGTACTTGTTGTAAATGTAGTATAAAGTAAATCTTTGTGCGGGTAGAATAAAATGATTTTACTGCAGATATAGGGTATTTAATGAGTTTAAGTGATAAAAGGTTAATGAAGGCTCGGTGCGCCATTCTTTTTCTGAACTATTTTTGAAACTAAATATGTTTTTTTATGTGTTAGATATATTCTACGCAATAATTTTTATACGGACTTGCTTTTACTGTGCAATATATCACTGTGATAATTAATTTAAGTTTTTAATTTTTATTCAAGATATTTACTTTTAAGCATCGCTGTGATATAGGTATAATTAATTTAAGTATATCGATTTTACATATCAGCAGCAATTACACAGCTGATCGTTGCCATTTATGTTGTCAGAGGTCATCGAACTTTTTATATACTTGTGATATATGTACATATAAAAAAATAAAAATTTTGATCCACAAAATTAATGAGCAATATATGTATTTGATCATTGCAAGAGAAAATAAAATTGAAAAGAGTCACTTACTTTGTAATATCTGCAACGAAGAAAGCGCTTTAGTCGATGAGCTGGACTCTTGCGGGGAAAACGAAATATAATATATTAATTTCTTATGAGTAGGCGGCAAATTAGTCATTTAAGAGCATTTTTTCCATGCCCCTGTTCTCTCCTTTTCATATACCCAAAAAAGAAAAAACCTAATTGTCTTCCAATTACTAACGGATTTCACTCTCAATCTCTCTCTGTCTCTCTCTCTCTCTTATTTTTTTGACCGCGCAAAAGTTGTAAAATATATTTTTATGTACAATTACGGTATCTATATACTCTGCATAGTTAATTTCCGGACCGCAATGCGACATATAAAAAGATCCCCTACATTTAAGATCCCCTACATTTTTCTGCACCGCAACACAAATATCTAAATTCATCATTTTTTCCACCGCACAATAAAATACTAACACCGCACAAATAAATACTTACTATGTAAATTTTAAATTCTTTACATTATCTATGCATGATATTAATTTTTTTAAGCACAATAAAATTTTTGAACCGAACCGATCATTTATTTTATATAGGTATAATAAAACTACTTTTTCCCTACTGTAAGCACATTAACTGCCCTATATATATATAACCTACATAATTTATAAAAATTTACAAGTACCGAGAAAAACGGAGCCTGCTAAACAGGGTTTCGCACGGACGGCATATTAATAAAATGAGCACCCAATGCTCACTCCAATGACTTTTCGAGGAGTGAATACAGAAAGAGCCCGAACTGTTTCACTATCGCCTTTAAATACCATTCGAAAAAGAGAAATTTTTGTCAATTTTTTCAAACTTCCGCAAAATGACACATTAGCATATAGCATCTCTAAAAATCTGACTTGCACTTTTTCTAAGTCGATCTCTAACATCAGTGGTATTAAAATGTTAGCATATGCAAAAAAGTATGTTACCTGTATATAGAATCTCGAGCTACAAGCGCCACTACATAATGTTACTCGCGTATGCTGATGACATTGAGATCAAAGGCACGGACAAGTAGCAAGTTAGCAGGGCGTTTTCGCAGATTCTGAAACAATTACGTCTCATGGGCCAAACGGTGAACGAGGACAAGACGTAGTTCAGCGCTTCTTGGACAGTCTGTGAGTATGGAGAATTTCAACTTCAATGTTGTAGAAAACTTTGTCTATGTGGGAACAGAAATTACCAGCGACAACAACGTCAACCAAGAGATCAGACGAAGAAACACGCTTGCTAAACGCTGCTACTTTGAGCTCAGCAAGCAAATTAATAGTACAGCCCTCTCTCATGCAAAAGATAAAAATATATAAAACAGTTACTTCTAATGGGTTACAACCCGAGCAGTTCGAAAACCATGCTCCAACTATGTACGTACCAGCTAAGAAAACTAACAGGACTGAGAACAGGCCACTATAAAGAAAAGAAACATTTGTATATTATGGGTATACACAACTCACTCAAATGAAGACTATGAAGAGGAGACTCATCTTCACATTCTCGCTGAATGTGAAGCTGTAGAGAACTGTAGAGCTGTGCAGATGCTAGGTAATGAATTTATTAAAAAGGAGCAACTGGAAAGTACTAAGATTCGTTCCGCACATAGGCTTAGGCAGCTCATCTAACTCAGTAGGACAGACAATAAATCTTTTAGATCGCAGAATTTGTTTGTCCCCAATCCTCAATAATAACAAATACCATACTCTTTTTTTACTTAAAAGAGCTCAATAAATATGCACTGAATATTTATAAAAACAACATATATTTAATAACTACTAACATTTTATTATTATTCAAAGAACGAAGCTGTTAAACTCCGCATCTAATTCTGAATTGAGCTTCGAATAGCTGTCATATATATATAGCTAAAAATACCAAAGCATAATCTTCTATTCTGCGAAGCATCAGGTGTACCATGGAATGCAATCCTGTGGCACATGCCTGACTGTGTACTACCAGCAGATGGCGCATTTGGAGTCTAGCTGCAAGGCTGAAAAGATTGCGAAGCGCATATATACGTACAGATTTCACATTGACAAACGTGCTGGAACGCCTCGCAGTCTACTTGATTCTGTATTGTCTAAGTCTTACTCCAACTCCACTCCTTTTTTTTCATACCAAACATGTCAACAGTTGAAACACTCAAAATGCGCGCATCCTTTCACTCCTCGACACTTGTAATAATATAAGCACGTGCTACACGTATAAACTTAAAACTAGTGAACAGTTGAGCATATGCCGCGGTCGCTTTCACCAGAGCGGGCTGATAAGTAATCAGCTTATGTCAAAAAAAAAAAAATCGCTCAGAACACTTCAATTCGCTACTCTAAATCTTTTAAATATCATTTAAATAATACGATATGTTATAGCTCTTAAAAAATAGGTACCTGGCTCAGCTGCGACTTCTTTATTCAACTTTTTCTACTTACCTATTTTTTTCAAATTTTGGGAACAGATGTTAGTTGCAGAAAACCAAATAGGGAAAATGTTCTAGGGTTTTGATTCTCCAGCATATGTTACATATGTGAGCAAAAGTGATCGCCATTTGATAGCGAGCTTGTGTTAGGTTAGGTTCTGATGACCCATGAGGATGTGGCCCACTATGTTAACATATGGTCTCTCCTCCCCTTCTCTTGGGTCTGCCCTGTGGGAACCAGTTTGTCTGTATTAGCAACATCAATACAATTAATGTTATATTATCTAAGAAGGAGCTCCCACATGTCAGTATTTTCACACATGTCAGTATTTCTACAAAAGTCTTTGGAAATTCCTAATGTAGTAGCGCAGCTCCCAATAGAGCAATGAGATTTGATATTTTCCACAAAAATTTACTCTTTTCGAGTGCAGTAATAAGATTGTTTGCCTATAGTTATGGCTTCGCCCCGTGGGATCCAAAGTATAAATGTGTTTAACGATTATTCGCTAAGCGGAGAGTGTTAGATCCACAGCTTATGTACGGGTATATGTAGTAGAACCTTACGGAAATACACTCGTTTCGCAAATGGTTCTTAAAAAATGTTGCAATCGAATCAAACCATTTGGAACAAGCTGTAAGCTGCAGTGAACTTGGTTCGAAACGAGCAAACAACCAAACCAAAAGAAAAGAAAAGAAAGAAAATAAAAGAAAAGAAAGAAAAGAAAAGAAAAGAAAAGAAAAGAAAAGCTGAGGCACATGACCAAAACAAACAGCGCAGCTTTTCGATTCACTTACAATTCAACATTGCTTGTCTCGTACATCTCTTTCTCACTTTAGGCGTAGCACCATATTATACTTTATTTACATTTAGCAGAATAGAGAAACAAATATTCTCCGTCTCTGTACACTATTTTATGTAGTACATACAGGTGCAAGTACGTCATTCGTAGATACTAGAGCACTATTAAAAGCTGTGCTTTGAGAGCTGTTTAATTGTCACATGAAATGCTTACCAGTTCTTGGTTACATGTGCCGGTCTCCCCTCCCCATGCAATATCAACTTAATAATTTACATGGTAGTTTCTAATTAACGGACAGACTTTTTATGAAAAACCACTTTATATACATATGGACTTATGAGCATGTACCGCCCATTTTTTTGGGTAGCCCCCATAAACCCATGACCCATTTTATGCGTTTCCATGAAAAACTTTTTAATTAAGTCAATAATAGCTTGAAATTAGATGTTGTGGTTTCTTATAAACGGCTGCCTAACATTCATATACAAATGGGCGTGTTCCGCCTACTTTTTGACTTTGCACCGTACAAAGCCAGTGCTCACTTTTATACATTTGTATGAAAAACTTCTTCAGCTAAGTCAATATCAGATTGAAATTCAATATGGTGTCTTCTTATGGATGGTATGTATGGTTTCACACATATTCTAATGGACGTGTACCGCCCACTTTTCGGAGTAGCCCCAATACAAACCCATCCCACGTTTTTGTTTTACAATACGATTTAAAACCGATTCAACCCATGTTAACTTGTTTTCTTGTTTTTTATTCATATCTGTAAAAATAGCTATAAAACTGCTTTAAATTTCTTATCATTCCACTCTCGTAGTTGGCTGCCACACACCTGTAGTGCTTTCAACTTCGGTTATCGATGCCACTCGAATTCGTTTTAGAGACTTACTTCAACTGTTGGAGCAACAGCAGGAGCGAAACCAAACGCAGGAGGCGTCTTTAATTCGCTTTTTTATGTGCGCATTTCTTGCTGCTTTGCATTTTAGTGCATTTCTTTCGTTCTTTTTTTTTTTTTTTTTTGAAAATCTTCCTGCATATTTTTTTTAGATGGATCCATTTTATCTTGCTTGCCTTGTTGCTGTAGCGAAGAAAAATAGTTTGAAAATTGTTGCCGCATCCTTGGCTGGTTGTAAAAGCAGCAGTAAAAACAGCCAGCAGCCGCACAGCAGTTTGAACGGTAATTTACCAACTATATCCGGTTTGTTACCTCAGCACGCCCGTCTATAAACATACAGATAGAGGGGACGAGCAGAAAGGTAACATTTACTTCGACCAGACCAGAAAGGTTCTATACAGAACGGAAGTGTGCATAAAAATGGCATATTTGCCGCATCCTGTGACAAAAAAAAAAATGAAAAAATGGAAAAACAACTGCAGCAGCAAAAGGAACAAGTATGTACATGAACAGTTACAACACAACAACAACAAAAACAACAACAACAACGACAACGACAACGTCAAATATAAGCTAATGCACAAAAGTATGCAATGTTTTAGGAAAATGATACTTTGCTGTTCAATACTACTTGGGAATGGGTGGAGTAGAATTTTGGGACAAAAATTTCGGAAAATTATACGTGGAAATAAAAGAAAGTGATTAAGCTTTACTTGCCATAAGTGCTACTGACATAAATACAAAAACCAAATAGCGTAACTCAAGATGGGTTATAATCCAATTTAATAATTCGCCCATCAGGAACCTCTCCAGAAACACGGGCCGCAATGACGAAGAAACTCGTTTTTCAGCCGAACACTCCTACAAATGGATTTATACTTCACCAGCATGAGAGCATGCCTGATCCTTTCACCAAACACACTTAAGCGCACTAAAATGCAAAATACAAATAAATTAATGGAAAACAAGTTACTGGCTACGATCTCATTATGCCACAAATGATTATTGAGCTGCCGAAATCTGCACTGAGATTCCTAGAAAAACTCTTTAATTCAATTTTCCTTACACGGCAGTTTCCAAAGCAATGGAAAATATCTCTAATTACAATGATTCCGAAGCACGAAAAATATAAAACAAAGTCTGAATCGTATACGCTTATGAGCTTGCTGCCATGCCTATATAAACTATTTGAAAATGTGCTACAAAACAAACTAACATCACATATGGAAACTCTGAACAGCAGGGAACCATCGAACAAGCCAATCGAATCACTAATGTAATTAGAACAGGTTTAATTCAAAATAATATTTTTTATATTAAAAAAAAACACATATTTTATTTGTAAAAACGAAAATTATTTATTAGATTGTTGTTTTTTTTTTTTTTAAATTTATTGTGAAGGCTGACCTCGATCTAGCACATATGTGGCAATATTTGGAAAAACCTTAAAAACCTAACCCTTACAAACATTTTGTGTAAGGTTTATAGTTATGGATTATTTAGTAATAATTACTAAACAAGGAAAGATCTTTTATTGATAGATAATCTAATATCTTCTGTTACAAGACTTAATGAATTATCACGCTTAGACTATATATTGACAATTGTCATAGAACCTATTTAATAAATCCATTATTCACGAATTTGCAAAATTAATTTTAAGTTAAATGAAGTTATGAGTTTAAAATTCAATAGCAATACATTTATTTAAGTAGAATGCTGGCTATTCCTTTGGTCTTAGCCAGCGACTTGATGCTCTAGATACGGAAGGACCATCAGTCATGGAAATCGAAGCTTTTATCTTTAGCTTCAGTTCAGCCTCCTTCGCTAATCGATCGGCTAGATTTTTTTTACGAGTAGCTTCGTCCTCATCTTTGTGTTCCGTTATGTGCTTACGTAGTGCTGAGGCCATTCCGAAACCACGTGGACAAAATTCACATTTGTAGACTTCATCACCGAGATGCAAACGAAGATGCTGAACGAGATGAGAACTGCGTGCAAAGGTGCGTTCACAGTATTGACATTTGTATGGTTTTTCTCCGGTGTGTTTGCGCATATGAATACTTCTATTGTGTACAAAGTGAAAGCTGTAATAATATATAAATAATGTAATTAATATAATAACACTTATGTATATTTTATATATCATTGACTTACCGCATATCGCAGTGATCACATTTGAAGGGTTTCTCCTCGCTGTGACGCATTGTATGCACCTTCAGCTGGTGTGGTTTCCTAAATGCAGCACCACAATGCTCGCAGACGTGTTTCCTAACATCGCTGTGCGTGTACATGTGCTCGGCCAGAGTACTTGCGTATGGAAACCATTTCGGACAAACGGGACAATCGAAACGACGTTTCCGATTGTGTTGCAATTTGTGTTGTTCCAATAACTCTTGGGAGGCATAGACCCTAACGCACTCGCTGCACTTAAATGACACTATATTTCCACTTGAATGTGCGCTTGAGAGTCTAATTTATAAAAACAAAAAAAAATTTCATTATTAATACAATATAATATTTAGATGTGTACTAAAATAATCACGCTGGGAAAATGGTAATTTTTTCACGCTAAAATGAATTTTGCTATATGAATTCACTTCAGATTGAGGACGTAGTTTCATATTGATCCATGCAAGTCAATTCAATTAGCATAATGAACCCAAACATGATAAATTTACCATTTTGCCGAATTAACTTATGCAAAATCTTCTCAAAAGTGAATACCAAAACTGGCCAGTACGTTTACTTACGGTATTTGTATTTTATTTGTCGTCTTATCTGCCATATCAGCATCACCGTTTTCACTGTCAGTAACAGCTATCGGCTCCATATCCGTTGTTGAAGAATTGCTTGTATTTAAAGTTTCTGTTGTGTCTACCAACAATTCGTTCAATGTTTCATCCACAAATCTTATTTGGGACCAGTTGATATCTTCAATAGGCACCAATTGCGCTTTGTCTTTCATCAAATCAATTGTATCTCCTACCAGCATAGATTTTTTTTGTGCATCCGTGGAGCATATGTCTCTGAATTATACAGAAGTTTTATTATTAAAACAAAATATTCATATATATGGTATAGTTACTCACTTGTTTGGTGTTGCTTTAACCTGCATCAGCTCAGTTGTACTCCTTACTGTCAGTCTAGGTTTCTTGGCCGATGTGGATGATAAGTTTCTAAATTATACAAAATTATTATTAATAATACAAAATTAATCAATGTATTACGATTACTCACTGTATTGGCTTTTCAACTGCACGCTTTTCGTTAGAAGTTTGGCTGTTATTTTCTATAGACTCAACATTAATCGACATATCGTCCGTCATTAATTCATTTGTAAATTCTTTTGCTAAAACCTCATCGTCGTCCTCAATTTCTATTACCTCTTCTTTTATTACTGTCTTATGTATTGGTATAATTTCACCCATAGAAGTGCAGTTCGAGTTTATAGGCTGTTCAATTAGTTTTTGATTGCCATGTATAATCAAACATCGCATAGTTTTATCCGACTGCATACACATATCCTGAAACTTTTTAACTTCTAACAGTTTTTCCAGGCAACTTTTACACGTAACCTTAGGTAATCCATCTGAGGAGCTAATCACTATCCACGGAGTGGTTGCTATAAATATATCTGCAATGCTTTTGGCTTCAATTACACCCGCCGGATAATCAAACAGCGAGTGAAGTTTGAGCGTATCCTCCTTTTCGTCTATTTCATATTGTAAACAGAAACGACACGTGAAGGTAAAATTTATATCAGATACACTCATTTTTACAAAATTCTGTTTTGATAATTAAAATGATTATTCACAGTATTATAAGTTTAATTTGAATATAATATTAACTTTTCTTTAAAATTAGCCTTAATATCAAAATTAAACAAAATAAATATTCCAAAATTTAAAACGAATCTTTTGTATAATAATCGAAAGTACTTTGAAGCAAACTCGACAATGTTCGTTTATATACTGCCTGAAAATGTTAAGTGAGATGGCTTTTATTGCTATTTGTCAGACTTGATCCTTGAAACTACCTGCGTTTAGCATATGCGACTGCACTATGGAAATATCTAGATGCATATTTTCGTTTTATTGCATCAGCCGGCATAGTTTATTACTTCTGCGAAAAACACACACAAGCAAACTAAATACCTGTACAATTCTATAATTTTTAAGCGAACACATTTTATAATTATTGTATCTAAGCTACACATGCTAATCCACCCATCGTTAATAAAGCAAAGTCGCGTTGCCCGATCTGCGCAGATACGCGTAGTCCATCTGTCGTGAGTCCGTCCACACGTCCGTACGTCTGTCTGTCTGTATGTCTGTCTCAAATCACGGCACACACAAATATTTAAAAGTATGGTACACTGGTATTGTGTTTGTTGAAATGTAATTTAGCCAAGGAGTGATTGGAAACCATATGATTTATATGCACACATAGATTGGTGTTCCAAATGACATAAAATTGTTTATCGGAAGTTGGAAAGTATGTACATATGTAGCTCTCCAACGCATTAAGTCACTTATACATGGCGCTTTCAGAAAAATCAATTTTTGTATTCTTATAATTAATTTTAACACAATAACATATTTGCTAATATTCTTTAAATGCGTTTAGTTTTAATTCATGGCGCTGATAAAGATGATCTTAAAACGATAACTTAATATCTAAGGATAACATTATACCGATAACTATATATTTGTTCTCAATTGTATATCGGAACTTAACTTAAATACATAACACCCATATTCCAAGAGACCCTTTTAATTTGAAACATATTTTATTATTGTTTAGGAAATTTTATAACCTAAGACATAAAAAGATCTATTATCTGTGCTTCTTGCTTATATGTTCTTTTCTAGTCCAATCTTCTGAATAAATTTTAGTATTTTCCTAGAATCTAACTTTTTCAGTTGTTCTTTGATGACAGACGCTGCGCCTAATGCCCTAAATCTACTTCTGGCCACTGCTGCACATTGCGCAACGAGGTGAAGAGAAGTCTCTTCCTCATGATCGTAGAATACACATTCAGGTGAATTATATAAACCTATTACTCACTAGTGGTTCCTCAGTTGTCAGTGTTTCGTTAGTAATCCTATATTAATCTTAACTGGTTTCTACATAGTTGGATCACGCCCTAGGAGCCTTAGTACTTGACTCGTGACCCAGTGCTACTTCGTTGTCCTATCTGTTTCGCTGCGTATTAGTTTCAATGTCGTGTTTCTCCTAATGCCACAAAATGGCTCTGGTTCTATCAAGTGCCTCATGCACTACTTTGGACTGGACGGTGGTTCAGCTTAGTGCTACCAACATCGCCAGACTGTCTGATAGACGAGAGCAAGAGGAAAAGGTGCCAACTTGTACTCAATTAGTTTCTGCAGATTATTCTAACTATTCTTTGGAATATCAGAAGGCGGTCCACCAATCCGACTACATTATTAATAGTGACTCTGCTGCTCCGCTTTTGAGAACTGCAAGCCTGAAAAATCTTGCAATGCCTTTTAGATTGTAGTGGATACCCTACTAACCCACTTTGCAAGCACATATTCAGTGATGCCTCTGCCAATTGTCAGCATTCAATGGATTTTAATGTCACGCATAAGGAGTTTCTCTACTGTCATATAAGACTAGTATCCCGAGCCAAGAGAAGATTAGATCATTATACCATTCACACATAGTGTGAAATGGTATTATCAGTTTGTCTGAAAGTTTGTAACGCATTGAAGGAGCCATCGTAGACCTAATAAAGTATATATATTCTTGATCAGTTCGACGAGACGAATCGATCTAGCTATGTCCGTCTGTATGTATGTCCGTCTGTATGTTGTTGCGCATTTTTTGGGGACCAATTGTTATGCTATCCAGTTGAAATTTTGCACATATACTTCTTTTTATTGTAGTTTAATAGAGTATCAAGATTGACCTGCCACGCCCACTATTTCGGGTAGCTCCCATACAAACCTGCTGCCCACTTTTGACTTTTTGTAAGAAAACTTCTTTATTAAAGTCTATATTAGGTTGAAATGGAATGTGGTGCCTTTTTATGGTCAGCCGCTTAACATACATAGACTAACGGGCGTGGCCCGCCCACTATTTGAGGTAGCATCACATACAAAGCCACCGTGCAGTTTTGGGTTTTTTATGAAAAGATCCTTCATTTAGACGAATATTAGCTTGCAATTTGATTTTGTGGATTTTAATGGACAACCGCTTCATATACATATACAAAGGGGCGTGTCCCGCCCACTTTTTGAGGTAGTCCTATATAAACCCACAGTTCACTTTTATGCATTTGTATAGAAAACGTCAATATCAACTTGAAATTCGATATGGCGGCATCTTACACATCTACTACATCGCTTCATACACATCTACTAGTGAGCGTGTACCACTCCCTATTGAAAACCCCACTTTTATGTATTACAATACTATTTAAAGTTTCGTGTGAATGGTATTAGAGCTTCGGTTCAACCGAAGTTAACGTTTTTTCTTGTTTTTAGTTTTGTTAAAGATTGTAAATGGAAATATAAGAAAAATCGTGAACAATTCACCTTTAAATACCCTCCTCGGAAGACGAGTCTATATATACATGTCGGGCTGTCCGTCCGACCGAACAGATCTCGGTGACTATAAAAGATAGAGAATTTTTGATGATTAGACTCGCCTTTTGACTTTTCAGATAACTTGTTCATGTTAAATATATATATATATATATATATATATATATATATATATATATATATATATATAGAGAGAGAGAGAGAGAGAGAGAGAGAGAGAGAGAGAGAGAGAGAGAGAGAGAGAGAGAGAGAGAGAGAGAGAGAGAGAGAGAGAGAGAGAGAGAGAGAGAGAGAGAGAGAGAGAGAGAGAGAGAGAGAGAGAGAGAGAGAGAGATATATATATATATACATATATATCTCTCTCTCTCTCTCTCTCTCTCTCTCTCTCTCTCTCTCTCTCTCTCTCTCTCTCTCTCTCTCTCTCTCTCTCTCTCTCTCTCTCTCTCTCTCTCTCTCTCTCTCTCTCTCTCTCTCTCTCTCTCTCTCTCTCTCTCTCTCTCTCTCTCTCTCTCTCTCTCTCTCTCTCTCTCTCTCTCTCTCTCTCTCTCTCTCTCTCTCTCTCTCTCTCTCTCTCTCTCTCTCTCTCTCTCTCTCTCTCTCTCTCTCTCTCTCTCTCTCTCTCTCTCTCTCTCTCTCTCTCTCTCTCTCTCTCTCTCTCTCTCTCTCTCTCTCTCTCTCTCTCTCTCTCTCTCTCTCTCTCTCTCTCTCTCTCTCTCTCTCTCTCTCTCTCTCTCTCTCTCTCTCTCTCTCTCTCTCTCTCTCTCTCTCTCTCTCTCTCTCTCTCTCTCTCTCTCTCTCTCTCTCTCTCTCTCTCTCTCTCTCTCTCTCTCTATATATATATATATATATATATATATATATATATATATATTATATATATATATATATATATATATATATATATATATATATATATATATATATATATATATATATATATATATATATATATATATATATATATATATATATATATATATATATATATATATATATATATATATATTCTCTCTCTCTCTCTCTCTCTCTCTCTCTCTCTCTCTCTCTCTCTCTCTCTCTCTCTCTCTCTCTCTCTCTCTCTCTCTCTCTCTCTCTCTCTCTCTCTCTCTCTCTCTCTCTCTCTCTCTCTCTCTCTCTCTCTCTCTCTCTCTCTCTCTCTCTCTCTCTCTCTCTCTCTCTCTCTCTCTCTCTCTCTCTCTCTCTCTCTCTCTCTCTCTCTCTCTCTCTCTCTCTCTCTCTCTCTCTCTCTCTCTCTCTCTCTCTCTCTATATATATATATATATATATATATATATATATATATATATATATATATATATATATATATATATATATATATAGTGGCATATCCTCCACATTTTGAGGTAGCTTCTATACAAACCACACGCCCACTTTAAACTTTTTGGTATAGAAAACGTTTTTACTGCAGTCAATATCTCCTTAAATATTTGCTTGTTATGGAAATATGCTTCACATAAATATCAAGCCCACTTTTAGAGGTAGCCTCCATAGAAACTTACCGCCCAATTTTGGAATTTTTTTATGGAAACCCTCTTATTACAGTAAATGGAGATTTAATATTGTGGTTTCTTATGGACGAACGCCTCACATATAGAGAATGTCCAAGGCGTATAACAAGTGTAGAGAAAATTGGATTAACCGTTGGCATGCTTGTATTGACTCAAAAGGAGCCTATTTTGAAGGCGATAATAAAGATTTGTATTAAAATGCAAATGTTGTTTTTTTTAACCGAATTTTTGTATATAAAAAAAAAACCTACAAAAAAACTTGCATAGGGCCAAAATGGAGGAGCAGGTTGGCCACTCCAAATCGCCTCTTATTGAGATGAGGAAGTGTTCTCTCAAATAGTCATCGATTCCTTTGAAGTGTGAGCCGTTGCTCCGTCCTGTTTGTATCAAATGTCTCCTAAGTCCAATTCATTAAGTCGTGAAAGAAGAAATTGCTCCAATATGTTCACGTATGTGTGCGTACTGTCACCTCATTTTCTTAAAAAAAAACACGGTCCAATAATCCCAGTTAGGGATATTGCACACCACACTGACACCAATCCTCTTTCATGCAATTCTCGGGGATTGCTGATGGACCAGTAGCACATGTTCTGTTTGTTAACACATCCATTTAAGTGAAAATGCACTTCATCGCTGAAAAAAAAAACAACACCAAAAGAAAGGCTCGACGGTAAACGCACGCTACTCACAGCTCCAATTCATGATGACGATTGGCCGGGGAGGAAATTTAACTTTAGAACCACGCCTGTCGATTGGTATTACTCCCGCCACGCTACGATCCCTATAGTCTGAATGCCGCGCGTTTCAAAAAAGGAAGTTATGCAGCTGCACCCTGTATTTAGCAAAGTGTCTGTTCTGGAATATGTGTAATATAACGATTTTTTCTGTCTTTCTTTATTCTATCGTATTTATGAATAAAATAAATTAACTAAAGTACAAAGTTACATACTATACTTATATATAAATCTTAAATATTTAAATTCTTCTTTCCAAATAGGAAATTGGTCAAATTCGAAATAGTCCTTAAAAATGAGTCTTTACTCTAAAATTATGTTTGAACTAAATATAACAATTTACTCTGAAAGCTACTGAAACAGATTTAATTGTAAGCAGTTCTTAGGTTAAATTATATATGTACATATATTCTTGATCAGCAGCAAAAATTGGGTCGAAATATACATGTCCGTCTATATGAGCGTCAAAATCTCGAAGACTACAAGAGATAGTGCCATCAAATTTGGATAATTAGATTCCACGATACCCGCATAGAGAAAATACATGAGAGCAACAGGCCAACCATTAATTAGTCGTGTAACAAACTCCGTTGTGCAAAAAAGAACCAACCGATACATTTCTGAGTTCAAATTAAGTTTGATATTTAAATTTTTGAACAAACAATTAATTTGTCAAAATGCCGCTCCTGGTACTAAACGATTACACACTCGAGAACCGCCTCCGTCTCGTCCGGCAGTGTGAATTTTTTAAGCTGGCACAGACCTCCGATCGGTTGCGTGATATTTGCATATACATCTGGGGCAT
Organism: Leucophenga montana; assembly: GCA_035044765.1. NCBI lineage: Eukaryota > Metazoa > Arthropoda > Insecta > Diptera > Drosophilidae > Leucophenga > Leucophenga montana. The sequence continues at coordinate 395,559 of JAWNNQ010001299.1, forward strand.
TGAAATACCTAAAAACACCGGACTACAATTCAGATCATGAAAACTCTATTTTCTAGAAATGGCTGTATCGAGTCGAGCCTTGGCCTCTCTCGAACAGTAATTTCTTAGGAATTTCCTTTAATATAGCTTTACATCGCCGTATTGACGTATGTCCTAGCCTTACGCCGACCGAGTCTACAGGACTGGAGAGGGGTATATACTCAACATGCATAGTTGCGAAACTGCCCTTGTCGAAGATAACTGAGTCTACATTATCAGAGTGCCGGAACTTGCATAGGATATTTTCTAACTTTTGCGGGTGGAATACCAAGCCGGCATGTTTCCCGATTGACTTGCGCCCGGTTATGGCAAGGTTTACAAAATAGTGCTGTCTTAATTTCCAAGATATGCGATATGATACGATGACAAAACATAGATACAAATATTTAACACTCAAGTCACTGGATATTTTACCGCCTGCCCTTTTACAAAACACTCTCATAAATAAACATTTACTGTCATTTAGGATTCGGTCTCGGTGTTCTTGGAATGCAATGCACACAAGCGAATCATCTAAGTAAACTGCACCTTGCCAGCCGAGCATGTTTTGATCGACCCATACAAATCTACCGCCTACTTTTTCAGCTCATAATCAAGTTGAAACTTCACATATATTTTAATGGAGGGCACCATGCTCTGGTTGGGTGGTAGACTGATTGGTCTCTCAGTGATCATTTTGCATGTTATTAAAATGTTTTATTTTGGCCACACGTTTTAGTTTTGCCGTCTGGCGCTGATAGGTAGCCAATTCGTTGCGCAGTGCTTTATTAATACCTATGAGTCGCTTCTCCTCCTCAATTTCTTCGATTATCCTCAGGCTATTCTTGCGACGGGTTGAACGACTGGCATTATTGTTTCTAACACGATATACCAATTTGCGTTGAGCCTCGTTGAGATTGCTTAAATCAATTATATCTGGCACGTCACTATGTAGTTTCGGTGGACGCCCACGTTTTTTTTTATTTACCGACGATGCAGGCGACGAGGATTCAGTATTAACACTGCTCGTGAAAATTGTATTGTTTGTGTACGCTGATGATGATGAAGATGTATTCGAAATGATGCTTTGTTGTGTATTCTCCGAGAAGTATTCGGCGTATTTGCTGCTAGAGTTATCAGCTTCGTGTCCGCCTGAGATTCCTTCAGCAGAGTCAACGTTGAAGATTTCTATGCTGGATTCTGAGTTGCAGTGATTGCTCTTGTGGCTAAACGGATACTGTAAATAAAATTAAAGAAAAAATTGTGAAACCATTTATTCCTTTAATGTTTTTTCAACACTTGCCTTAACTGAGCTACTGTCATTGATTAAATCGACTGAATCAGGTGTGGTCATCCTTTCGACTGCTGTTATTACACCCAGATGGAATTTACTACTGTACTCCGCCATGGTTGATGTTGACGCTGCTCGGGCAGTCAAACTCCGCATTGTCAATGTCGTCGTCACAGTGTTGTTCGTTAGTTGAAGTATAGACTGCCGGCGTTTCGACATCACTCTTTTTTGGCAGAGTAGACATCAATGGTTGCCTGTTAACGTGATACGTATATTAATTGAATATATAAAATTATGCAGAGAGTTGTGCTTCTGACGTCAAATACAAAATATTATAAGTTCTTAGAAAAGTATGAATTTTGTAGAAATCCAGTCAAACCACCGATCAAGAAGTAACCATCGTCATCGCCCCAATTCGAAAGATTTCTTTAAGGAACAGTTCTTCTGTTATGGGAGCCGAATTAGCAATCATATCCGAATTTCTCCGATTGCTTCTTATAGCATTTTAGGACAGTCCAACTTGATGACACATCCAAATGATATATAGCCTATATCACTCAGGGACAGCGTAACTTTTTCCAGAGATTATCTCCTACGTCCAAATTTACAACTCTGGAAAATAGCTAGGCCCAGTCAAATTGTCAACATGAACTACATAATTTTTTACGTGATTTCACAACGGTGCACACAACTGCCTCGAAAAATTTCGAGGTTTGCAAACTTTTCGAATTTAAAGGAAAGATGTACAACTACGAAGACTGAATTTGCTAATACTCACACGCTTTTCGTGTCATTGAATATGACAACATCTGTTGCAGACGCCGATGAACTATTCAACTTAAGTTTTATTTTGGCATCGAACTCTAGTCGTGCAGCTATATTTCTTTTTCTGATATTATCATCCTCATTTTTGTGTACAGTTATGTGTTTACGCAGTTCTGTAGCCTGTTTGAATCCACATTGGCAAAGATCACAAGTGTGGACTTTAACGCCAAGATGCGTATGGAGATGAGTTAGAAGTTGGCGTCTATGGGAGAAAGTATCACCACAGTATTTACATTTGTAAGGTCTCTCGCCTGAGTGATTTCGCATGTGGCAATGCAATGCTCCGACCTGTACGAAACTAAAAAAAAAAAAACAAATTAGCGGTTACAAAATAAAAACAAGAAAAAAAGATAACTTCGGTGGTACCGAATCTTTAATACCATTCATACGAAGTTTTAAATTTCGTATTTAGCAGTTATAAAGAAAAAAAAATTGTAAAACCTATAAGAACTTAAACGTGGGTGATAAGTTTGTATGGGGGCTACACCCAAAAGTAGGCGGGACACGCTCCTTTGTGGGTTGACAGCTTGTGTCAACCCACAAAGTTTGAAGACGAAGAATTGGAATCATTGTTCTATGTGGACCAATGCCAAACGCTTCAGGAGTTGTCAGAATCTTTGGGAGTGATGAGTAGACAGTCAGCAAACGTCTAAAAGCCATGGAATTGATTGAAAGCAAGGAAACTGGGTGCCATACGAGTTGAAGCCGCGACGTCAAAAAGCGATTTTTCGCTTGTGAAGAGCACCTCGAATGACAAAAACAAAAAGGGTTTTTTCCATTGCATTGTGATTGGTGATGAAAAGTGGATCCATTACAACAACCCCAAGCCCAAAAAGTCATGGGTTTTGCCCGGACAGTCATCAATATCCTTCGCAAAGCCGAATATTCGTAGCATGAAGCTTATGCTCTGTACTTGGTGGGACCAGCGCGGCGTGATCTACTACTGCTCAAACCGAATTCAAGACCTACTTTGAAACGCTGAAATTGCACGTCCTACCCCACCCGCCGTGGTCTCCAGACATCGCTCCTTCCGACTACTACTTGTTCCGGCCGATGACACATTGCCTGTCCCAGCAGAAATTCACTTCATATGAACAATGCAAAAAATGGGTCGATGATTGGACTGCCTCAAAAGACGAATCGTTTTCCCGAGCTGGTATCCGCAAATTACCAGAAAGATGGTAAAAAGTTGTGGCCAGCGATGGACAATATGTACTTTGAATAATATATTTGTAACCGGTTTTCCACATTAAATCCGTAAATTTCGAAAAAAAAAACCCTCATTATTAATTCAAGGTACCAATATTTATATGTGAGGAGGTGGTTCATAAAAGGCTACTATATCAGATTTCATGTTGATATTAACTATAATGAAAAAATTTTTAAACCAAAATTGAAAAGTCTCATAGGAAGTGGATTTGTATGTGGGCGGCCTACCCCAAAAGGGGGGGGGGGTTGGTGGTCGGACCCTCTGACATATTTGTGAAGCGTCATAAAAAGCTACCATATTTAATTTCAGTTTATATTATCTCCAAAAATAACAAAACCCAAAAAGTGGGTGTATGGTTTGTATGTGGCTACGTTCAAAATGGAGGAATCACATCCATTGTTATAAAAAAGCGCAGCGTCCGTCCTCAAAAAAACTACCATGTCAATTTTAAGTTTACTGCAATAATAACAAATTTTGTACAAAAAAGCAAAACTGGGCGAGTGTTTTGTAATGTCTGTGCATAAGAATACGACAATTTTTCGATTTCGGTACCGTGTAAATAAGTATATGGAGCTTAAGAAAACATTTTTAATTTGAAATCACAGACAGGCAGACAATTCAATTTTAGTTATTATAGATTGATCACCTCAAAGAGGTACACCGATTAAGCCATGAGCGTTCACGATATTGCTTCAAAATTACTTTCAAATTTTTAAACCGATATATTACATATAAAACAGGCCATTTCGTGACTCTCGAATACAAATATGATTAGTTATCAGGCAACATTGTAATTAAGTGAAAAGGGAACTACAATTTTGAATGGTTTAGAAATTCGACATTTTGATTGTCAGAACGTTTGAAGTATGTATTAGTAGATGTGCGTACAGATATGTCGATAGTCACGGCTACAATGATGCAATTAGTCAGAACGATACGCTTGAATATAATTCATATTTAAAATAATAAAATCAAATTACCTTTTACTGCAATGATTACATTTGTATGGCTTTTCATTATTGTGACACATTCTGTGCACCTTCAGATGCTGCGAAAACCTAAATGCCGCACCACAGAGCTCGCATTTATATTTCTTTACTTCACTGTGTGTTAACATGTGCTGTCTAATGTCATTGGGGGTGGCAAAGCACTTCGGACAGTTGGGACACTCGAGCTGTTTACTTTCGTGCCGCAATTTATGTTCGTTCAATCTATATGGAAACTTAAAGGATTTGCCGCAGAAATCGCACATAAATGATGTTTGACTTTTTGATCTATCGTAAATTATATGCAAATATCATTATTATTAAAATAATGCAAAAAAAGAAAAGGGTTTATTCGGTGCAACCGAATCTTTAATACTCTTCACACTTGCAATTTTAGCTTGTCGACGCTGGTTAAAAATTTGAATATGAACGATATGCGATTAGGCTCATTAATGGTTTCGTTAGTAGGCAAAATAAGCGTTATTGGATAGCAACAGACCCACAAGACCTTCAAGAGGTTTTATTGCATTCACAAAAAGTGATCTAGTGGTGTGGATATCATGCCGGAGGTTTGATTGTACCCAAAATGGGAGTAAGCGCTCTTAAAGTAACTAACGTACGTTGAGAACTGTCGAGGCGACAACATGTTTCGTAAACAATCCGGTCTCCCGCCAAGTGCGAAATACGCGGCCTCATCCGTTATCTCGTTTGGAAGGGAAAATCTCCGTTTGAGATTTATAATGAGGTGAAAACTGCATATGGTGATAAAGCTATGAATCGTACGAGTGTGTACAAGTGGTGTCGCGAGTTTAAAAACGGACGTACATCTGTGCATGATGATCAGAGGAGCGGAAGACCTTCAATTGTAACTGACGAAATTGTTGAAAAAATCGAAAATGCACTCCGTGATAATCGCAGATTGACTGTGGATGAACTTTCTGCGATGTTGCCGTAAATCACAATTGTAGTACACAATTTGTAGAATATCTGCTATTATTAATTATATAGTCACCTTTTGTATGTAGTTGACCAATTTAAAAAAAATTATTATTTTAGGTTGAAAATAATTGCTATAATTTAAACATGTTCGATACATGCAATGAAACATACAAAGTGTTTTTGTATGTTTATATACATATAGCTTTTATTAAATTAAATCGCGATGAAGATTCAAACCAATATTTCAAAGACTAAGGGAGTAGGATGGACAGGAACGACTCAGACAGACAGACATACGTACATGGCCAGATCGATTCGTCTTGTCATGCTGACCACGAATATATATTTACTTTTTGGGGTCTCTGATGCGTCGTTTATTGCATTTGCAAACAATGTGTCTATAAATTATAATACTACTCACACTCTGTGTAAAGAGTTTACAAATTTAGATCTAGTAAATATTACGTACTTACAGAATTGTGTTTTCATCTGCCGTATTATTTTCTCCATTACTGCTTTCGCTATCACTAATGATAATCGGCTCGTTAATCGTTATTGTGTAATTGTCTGGTTTGTCTACGGATACTTCGTTGTGCACTGTATCATTCATAGTTACTACATTGAATATTTTGGTATCCAGATTCCTAGATTCCAGTTGAGCTTTGTCTACCATTACATCTATACCCATTGTATCGTTTACTGGCATCTGTTCATTGATGATATCCGGCAACACAAAGGTTCTAAAATATAGACGCAAACGCAAATAGAAAAATACAAATTATAATAATATTGTAATAATTACTCACTGGTTTGGTATTAATTCCGTTGTCTCAGCAGCTTCGAAAATGTGCATTTCACAATTATTATTATCCATATTAATTGTATTATCCATAAATTCTAATTCCGACCATTTATCATCTTCCACGATATCAAGCTCTTCTTTAACAATCGATAACGGTGGATCACAGTTGTTTTTGTTGTCCGGGGACTCAGCGGATTGCTTTGAATTAACATCTTTAAGCAGAGTTAGCAGATTGTTCTGCGACTCCATACACATCTCTTGGAACTTTTGCACTTGTAGTACTTGTGCCAGGCAACTTTTGCAAGTTACCTGTGGCAGACCGTCTGTGGAGCTAATTTTGATCCACGGCGTTGTTGCCTCGAAAATTTCTGCAATACTCATGACGCCACTCGCACCTTCTGCATTTTCATAAAGCGAATGAAGTTGAAGTTGCGATTCTTGAGTGTTGTCCAATTCGAGGTATAAGCAGAAACGACATGTAAAGGAAAAATTGGCCGCATACATTTTTAGCAACTTGTTATTGTAAATTATTTATTTACTTATTAATTTGCAGCGCAGCCAAACAAAGCGCTAACGCGCAATAATCGAAATGTCAATTTTTGTTATCAATTATTCAGTGTGTGTGTGTATTATCCACAAGTGGCTGCATCTTTATTTTTTACTGTGTAAGAATACGACTTGCTAACAACTTAAACACACACACACAAATATTTTAACACAGTTATTCGTTTTTTTTTTTCTTTCTTTTATTTATCGCAAATTTACAAAAATTTAGCGCCGCGTCTATCAGCTGTTCGAAGACCACGATTGATTTCAGTGTTGCCAGAAAGTGTAAACACGATCTGGACTGGAATGATAAATGCAGTCTTTAAATAAACGCGCCATCTATGTCGAAAATAATATTGTAACGGAAAATTATAGAAACGGTAAAGAATTTGAAAATTTAGTCGTCCAACTATTTTTATACACTATACTATTTTTATTGTTCTTGATCAGCACAACGAGACGAATAAATCTAGCCAATTAGGCATGCACAATTATTTTAATTAATATATAATAATTGCAGAATAGCAGAACCAAAAATAATGATTATTTATGCAATATTCAGTTTAAAAATTAATTATGAAGAAACCATGATAGAAGTATGTTGAGTACACCAAACGGTGTATTTTCCTGCTGGGAGACGAATTGAACCTCTATCTAATATTTATAATTATTAAAATATAAATTTAATAGTAATTTTTTTTTTATTTTCATTTTTATGAAGTCGCAATCAAGAATTCAAAAAGTTCTTATAAACGCATTTATGTCTTATTTATGTCGCTGAGTTTGTACAGTAAAGTTGCAACAAATGTTATTATGAATGTTAGACTGCGTAGTATCGCCTTCGATGAATGTGACGATATGTCGTCAAGCAGGTGACCATAATTGCCTCAGCATAGGCGGTGTATATAAAGCCTGCTAAAATTCATATAAAAATAATAATTTTAAAACATGTTTTACTTTTTCTTGTTAATGGTTTTTGTAATAAATATCCCATTCCTTACATTCGCTATGCCTTTTCTTGGCTGACGAACGCATTCTGCGTTTTGGACGCAACTGTTTCAAAACAAGCGCTCCTTTTTCCTGATGAGAGCAAAGTACTCAGATCCTCATCAACTCATCAACTGGCTAGGCTTTTCGCATTGAACATCTTCATTCTGCATATTTCCGCAATACCGCTGGCAGATTGTTTTTATTCTCCTGATGTTACACTGTTTTTCTTGTCAAATTCTTGCAACAATATTGACTTTGTCAAATCGTGTATAATTTCAAAGCCGTGAAACAATGGTATACTTCGAAAGTACGCGGTGCTCTCGTGAAGGCGCTCTATCATAACTTCAAATTCGGCTTGTATCTAGGCTAACTCAGTCGTTATTTGTTTTGCGGAATGCGGAGATTATAAGGATTTTATATGATCGCGCAGTGAAATTTTTCATTTACTACCATTACATTGCAGTAAAGGAATAATTTAATTTTGTATAAATCTAAGATTCGTTTAGACATTGAATATTTTTTAATCATTCCTGTTGAAAAAAATTTTCTTAATTTTAATTCAAATTATTCAAAATGAGTTTTGCATTTTTGAGTCATTCTTTTTGAAAACTTTGAAAAAAAAAAGTGAATGGCATCAAAATTTGTATTTTTTTGCTTTAACAATTTCAATATATTAGTACACTAGTTGGTACCCGGCGCGTTGCTACCCTTCACCATAGCCCCTTCCCCTGGCTCCACTAGCTGGTACCTGGCGCATTGATGCCATTACGCCTGTCCCCTTCTCCTGTCCACTGCCCCATTATATATTATATATGTTCTAGTCTGATGTATAAGCTATAACATTTTAAAGTTTTATCAAAATCCGCTCAGTAGTTTTTGCGTGAAAGAGTCACAAACTTTCGAATTTATAATATTAAGTAGGATTTATGACCTGTTCCGGTTAACTGAAAGTGAAAGTGTATAAAAAGGATAAAAATGTCATTGTTCTCTTATGCAAAAATCCTAACACTCTAACGTGATTTGGAAAAAAATTATTACTCAAGAACCAAAAAATAAAAAATAAATAGAAACGTTAACTTCGGTTGAACCTACTAATTAACACCATTCGACACAAAGTTTCAAGCTGTGTACTAAACAGCTTCAAAAAATATTTGTAAAACCTAAATATGGATGGTGAGAACTACCCCTAGAAGCCCCACCATATCAAATTTTAAGTTGATTTTGTCTGTAATGAATCAGTTTTGAATACAAAATGTAAAGTGGGTATCACACAATATCACACCCACTTATATAGTCGTATATGTGAAGTATCCGTACATAAGAAGCAACAATAACCAAATTTAAGTTGATATTGACTGCAATAAAAATGATTATCATAAGAAATTCAAGTCAAGCGGGTGATTTGTATGGTGGCTACCCCAAAAAAGTGGGCGTGGTAAGCCAATATCGATACTCTATTTAATTGCAATAAAAATAAGTCTATTTGTCGGATGTCTTATTATCTGGCACGCTCGAATGCATACCACGGCGAAGCAGTAATGCTGCGGAGGACCCCCTTTTTAACTAATTGCATCTTTTTCATGTTGGATGACGCCACTGTCCCCCAGAGTGCCAGTGAATTATTTATTAAAATTTAATAGTAAAACAAAACAATTTTTGAGACAAGTTATGACAAACTTGTCTCAAAAATTGTTTTGTCATAATTTCTTGTCTTACTTGGCAATATAAGTAATTTGTAGAAAGCAATATACGACAATGAATTTCTGCCATATGAGTATGATGCGGTTTCAACCCAGTGTTCTCTGACATTGCTAATGTACGAAATGGCTCTTTTTAGGAGGAATTATTCTAACTTTTTTTTACCCTTCATTTTACGTCAATATCTGTCGTCCTGATGTTTTATGAGTATGTTTCACAGCTATTAAGCTGATAACATTTTTTTTTTATTATTATAAACATCCCGTTGGGTAACAATCTCACACTACCAACTGCACGGCGTTCCCAAGGACGACTGGGTTTATGTCCCGGACCGATCTGCACAAGAAGTTTTGTGCAGTCAAAGGTTGTCCAACTCAGCCCAAGTGGCTGTATCAGGTATCTATGTGTACAATTTTTTATATGGAGTCAACAGTTCTGTCGGCGCAACTGTTGAAGATACTCCTGTGCCGCGCCGGCATTGAGAGGAACCCGGGACCTGGTCCCTGGTTCGGCTCTGTTTGTGAGAGGAAGATCTTCAGGAATGCAACCTCGGTTCAGTGTTCTAGATGTGGCAGATGGTGCCACCTTACATCTTGTTCGGGCCTCCAATCTCATAGAGACTGGACAGAGCAATTTGTTGCTAGCTGTTGCTTAGGTAACTCTAATTCTGTTACCAATGATAGCACAGCTGTTGTACCTACCTCCAATGCAACTGCAACAACCTCCTCCTCGTAAGCAACTGCGGTTGCTAGCTGGATATGCTCCGTTTGTGGCAATCAGATGCATCGCAATGTTTTATCTGTGCGATGTGATGGCTGTCACAATTGGTGTCATATGAGGAGGTGCACTGTTCTTAGATCTCATAGAGATTGGAGTACTGTTTTCTTTGCGTCGTGTTGTCTATCTGCGCATAGTAATATGCTTGTCCCATCTGTGTCCCGGTCACCCGTGCGGACGTCATGTAGCTCCAGTAGTTCTACACGGTCTTGGCCAATTCTTCCGCCGCCCCTCAACAAATTATGCGTGCTCGCAGTCCATTGGTTGAGCAGCGATTTAACTCTTTTAGAGTTATGCAACTCAACTGTAATGGTCTGCGTGGGAAGGTGGCTGAGATTGTGGATTACATGGTGCGTCATGACATCTTAATTGCAGCAGTGCAAGAGACCAAGCTCACAGACTCATGTCGACAGTGGAGGAGGACTGGCATTCATCGTTCATCGAACGGTGAATTTCAGACCTTTTTCACTGCCTTCTGTTGGTCAACAGAATTCATTTCTGGAGACGCAATGTCTGGCTATAAAGTCCAGAGATGTCGAGATTGAGTTTGTGAACTTATATCTTCCACCAGTCAACAGCTGCGACCCTGGGTATAATCCGATTTTGAGCCATGTCTTGCAAGGGGATCACAGAGTTGTCAGTGAATCGCTTATTGCATACTCTGAGTGGTCGATTGATATAGCGTTGGGCTCGGACCATATCCCTATTGTGATTAACATTACTCGTCCGGAAGATTTTGTTTAATTTGATAGACGAGTCTTTGTGAACTACAATAGGGCTGACTGGACTGGGTTTACACGCTGTATTGATCGATCAATCAGCGGTCTTTTGCCTCCTAATGATGTTAAGGTAGGTGAAAGAATTCTTAGAGACGCGATCACTAAGGCTGCAAAGAGGCATATTCCTGCTGGTAGGTTTCCTAATATTGGGCCAGGCTTTCCAGCGGAAGCTGCACGCTTAGCGACCTTGCGTGATCAAATTCGTGCCAATGATCCGGGTGATAGTCGTATTGCCTTGTTGTCCCGTAATGTGAACAATCTCGTTGCGGAACACAGGAAGGCAAAATGGCTAGAGCACTTGGATAATTGTGACTCGGGTTCGCGAAGTCTGTGGAACACCATTAAAAAAATATCTGGTGTACCGCAGAATAGGGCTCTTTCATCTGTCACATTTGATGGAGTGCAAATAGGATCGTCAAAAAAGTGTGCCACCTATTTCTGCAGACAGTTCGTGCAACACCCTTCTCAGCAGAATAGGTTGAAGCGTAAATCCATACGTCATATCAGAAGGAAAAAAGGACATGAAGATTTGTTAGATTTTACAAGTGAGGAGGTTCTTGCTGCTATAGGGAAAGCAAAATCATCCAAGGCACTCGGCCCAGACGGCATTTCTATGCTGATGCTGAAGCACCTTGGGCCTATAGCGGTAGCATACCTCACACACGTGTTAAATCTTTCCATTTCTCAGTTAATTGTCCCTGATGTATGGAAGGTAGCTAGGATTGTACCTCTCTTAAAACCTGGCAGTGAAGCTGATCTTGGTTCCTCTTATAGGCCCATATCGCTTCTTTCACCTGTAGTGAAAGTTCTTGAGTCATTATTACTTCCTTCAATGACAGAACACTGCCCTCTAGCAAATCATCAATCCGGGTTTAGGAAAGGTCGTGGTACGACTTCAGCATTGAGCGAAATCACTACTTTTATAGCTGATGGACTTAATAAGCCGAGGCCATGCGAACGTACAGTGATGGTGGCTCTAGACTTGAACAAGGCATTTGACACTGTTGATCATGCAATCTTGTTTCAAGACCTAGACTCCACTTCACTACCCGATAAAACGAAACGCTGGCTATTTAACTATCTTAATGGTAGAAGGGCATATGTTGAGTTCAGGGGCGTGAGGTCGGGTTATCGTAAGTTAAAGATGGGTGTTCCGCAGGGTGGAGTTCTCTCTCCTCTTCTGTTCAACCTTTATTTGGCTAAGATGCCCCTTCCCCCTCCCCATATAAAACTAGTGACCTATGCAGATGATTGTTCTGTTTTATCATCGGGTGTGAATGTAGATGACATATGTGCGAGAATTAACACTTATTTGGATAATTTATTAATTTTTTTCAATGCTCGCAACCTTGGGCTTTCAACTCATAAGTCATCTGCTTCCATTTTCACTTCCTGGACTAAGGAGGTGAGAATGTAACTAGATGTCTTTGTTGGAGGTCTAAGGGTTCCTACCGTCCAGTACCCGATGATATTGGGAACTACATTTGACCCATTGCTCAGATTCTCGGCTCAAGCCACCAAGACAAATAACCGTCTTAAGTCGAGAAACAAAGTGTTGAAAGCGCTTGCCGGATCTTCTTGGGGTAAGGACAAGGAGACTATATTAACAACTTATAAAGCTATTGGACGTTCTGTCCTAAATTATACTGCTCCTGTATGGACTCCTTTCCTAAGTAAGACTCAATGGCAAAGCCTGCAAAGAAGTCAGAACAGTGCGCTGAGGACTGCCACTGGTTGTTTGCAAATCATTTGCACAGTGAAACGATGATACTTCCTGTTTATCAGCATAATGAGCTGCTTTCGAAGCAGTTCTTGTTGGGTGCGTACAGAGTTGATCATCCGAACCATGGCACCCTCACTACATCAGCACCTACCCGAATAAGATCGGATATCAGGATATATAAGTCGAACATAAATCGCTTTTTCACTGATAGCAACATTGGGGAGTATGAATATACTTCCGGAAGGGCCCAATTGCATAAAGATGCAACTGAGCATGCAATTCGCTCGTTTAGGGACAACATAATATTAGGTGGAAGACCTCCACCTATTCATGAGAGCGAAAAACATCTCCCTCGTAGCACCAGGACTAAACTTGCACAGTTAAGATCCGGATGGAGCGTTATGCTCGAGTGCTACAGTGAAAGAATTGGGATAAGTAATACAAATTGCTGCCCTGATTGCGGTTAATCACCGCATGATACTTTTCACTTGTTCAATTGCCCGTCCCACCCAACACAATTGAGCCCTTTAGACCTCTGGTTACGACCAGAGGATGTTGCCTTTTTCCTAGACCTTGACACCTGAGGTTTGCATTTCGGTTTTTCTTTCTCTTTCACAAACATTGCTTGCATTACTTTATATATAATTTTTTTACTTTATATATAATAAATTGTGTACATATAATTTCTTGATACAGCTCACAAGAAGCTGCTACAACAACAACAACCAACTGCACGGTGGTGTGTTATGTAAGATTCTTCATTAGCAGTCGTGTCTTCACGACTACGAAATATCCTGCACCCTTGTTAATTCAAACTTTGTAATTAAAATACTTTTTTAAATTAAAAAAATACCTATTTAAAAATAAATATATTGATTAAAAATAAAAAGAAAAAGAAAAGCTTTTTTGGGGCTATGCGGCCGTGAATAATGTGTATATAAGGGCGAATTGGCCGTGTAATGGGAGTGGTGGGCGTGGCATCCACAAAATTTAATATAAGACATCTGCGTTTAATCAAGGATAATCTAAATGTGCAAGTTGCAAGTTTCTGAGATTTGTTGTTTCATACAACCAGACAGATGAAAGGACAGACGTATATAGCTATATACATATATATATAGCTCTCACTGTGCTGCTTGGATTATGTAGTTTATGTTCTTACCCAGCATACACATTTTTTTGCAGGATATAAAAATATTAATATGTATAGTGTTTCTTTTTAGTCGATAACAGCGTTTCGATACAATTGCGCGATATTCGGATATCACAATATCTACTCGTCTTGTTGAGTTGATCAAGAACAAATATTAATACACATTATATGATCTATAACGCCTGCTTTGATGCGTTATAATCTTTCAAAAAAAAAAAAAACACTGCACACTATCAACCAAACAAATAAGTTATTTAGAGTCGACTATATCACTCTTCACACATAGTGAAGAATTTCTAACACATTAAAGGAGGCATCGTACACCCCAGGAATAAACAAAAAAATACGGGCACCTATTGACCTCGGGCTCCAGAAAAAGGACGGCATTAAGACCCAGGCTAATTAACCCCTCTCTCGATGGGTCTACCCATAATGTTTTCTTGACCAACTCGTCGAGATGAATCAACAAAACTTTGTTAGTCTGTCTGTTAGTGGTTGCGGATATATTGGGGATACATTTTTTAGATTTGGTACTTAAGCATTTTTTGGTACCAGAGAGAGTATCTAACAAAGAAGCTTATCAAGCTTATTAATTAAAAGCCGATTCACATACATATGTACATATACTAATAAGCGTACTCTGCCCACTGTTTTGGGGTTATGCCCATACAAAACAACAGCGTACTTGTTTTTTTTTTTTTTTTGTTTCTTTCTTCCAATTAAAGCCAATATCAACTTGAAATTTGGCATGTCTATTTTTTTATGAACAGACGAATCAAATATACAAATATGAATAGGAGCGTCCCGCCCAATTTTAGGGTTACCATAGAAACCACCATCCACTATATAGATGTTACACGATATGAAATTGGAATCGGAGCTTCGGTAAACGTTTCTCATTGCTTTTTTGTCGATGCATATAATATGAAAGTAGATTCTCCAACTTACCTCATGTTGCTGTGGTTACTTTTGAAACTTTATTTCAGATATTGAAGTTTCCTATATACCGGTGCATATGCTTATCCAGATAACTAACGTCTGTAAACCACATATGGCAAGTGGTACATTCGAAACGACATGTGTGCTTGTGTTCAAATTTGTGTGCTTTTAATAAATCGATGCTTATGAAGATTTTTTTGCACTCGTTGCACTTAAATGATCCCTCTCTAATTAAATGCTTAAGTAGAACCCTTTTTTGGAACAGATAACATTATTTAAAAAAAAAAAAAATATTATGTAAAATATATTGATGTTTACTTACGAATTTGGTGTTTGATATGCCGACCCATCTGCTAGATGTCTGCTTTTGCTATGAGTAATAATAATTGGTTGTAAATCCATTATTTTGGAATTCTCTGGTTTGTCTACGGACAATTTGTTATACAATGAATCATCCACGCGTTTTATTTCGGCATAGTTGATATGTTTCGTAAAATTCAGTATATTTTCCATTACATTTAATTTCGTTGTGTTCTCTTCCAGCATGCTTCGATTGACTGCAACCGGTAAGGTAATTTTCCTGATTTATATACATAAGTAATCATTAGAAAAACAATCACTATTTTGTACACTGCATAATTTTTTACTTACGAGTGTGTTGTGGCTTTAGCTCCCAACTTAAACTCTTTCGTTTGGAACATTTTTGCAATCGATTCAACATTAATTGGCTTATCAAACAATACATTATACTCGTACTGTTTAGCATTATCCATAAATTCTATATCAGACCACTTAAGATCTTCCACATTATCGAGATCTTCTTTAATTTTAATCTGATTTGCCAGCATCATCTGCGCATCACAATTGAAATTGTTGTTCAAAGGTTGAGCGGCTTGATTTGAGTTGACGCCTTTAATCAGAGATCGCAAATTGTTCTGCGACTTCATACACATCTCTTGAAAGTTTTGAAATACAAGAAGTTTTTCCAGGCAGCTTTTGCAGATTACCTGCGGTAGACCGTCTGAGCTGCTGATTTTCATCCATGGCGTGGTACCTTCAAATACTTCTGCAATGCCCTTGGCGCCACGTGCTCCTTCCGCATTTTCGTACAGCGAGTGAAGCTTCAGCGAATCTGTAGCGCCGTCCATTTCATGTTGCAAACAGAAACGACATATAAAATCAAAATATGCATTGGCAGCGCTCATTTTTACCAAATCACTGGACTTGATAAGCTAATTGGATTATGGTTTATTTAAAGAGTAATGAATTTTCGCTCTTTCAAGTGAAATTATTTTATTTCAATTTATGAACAGGTTACTGTACTTTTATAGTAGTGTTTACGGTGTAACGGTAGTGTGTTTACTTGCTATCGAATTAGGAGCACATTTATCAATAAGCACAATTCTTTTTTTGAGTTGGTTTGAATTCACACACTTCTTTTAAATTAATTGCGCCCAATAGCAAGATTTTGTGGCGCCATTAACAGCTGATCGCATTTTCGACATAGACTAGTTAAGATTCAGCGATGCCAGAAGATTAACCGATCTACTCGCTGCAA